>JAIFGZ020000237.1:1200000-1514944 GCA_019925245.2 Oryza australiensis
TTTTTCCTCTTGCCCCTCGCTCTTGAGCCGCTGAATTTTTCTCTTTTGTGTTTTGGTAAAGAGGTCCGAAGGCACCATTGGGGGTTGGCTGATTGCTTGTCATCGGCCTCTTCTTGATCTTCTTCCTGAAAGAAGTCTTGGTGGATGGGGCCGAGCCGATCATGAACAGAGGGTTTACGTTGGTTAAGTTGAACGGCTCGGGGGACGCATCGGCTAGAACTCTCCAATTGTGGTCCCCTGTATTCGTCCTCCCTGTAATCACCGCACACTGGGCAATTTTCGAGGGTTGGCAGCCTCATTCATTGCTCCCAGCAGAACCTGAAGAACTCGCAATGCCAATGCGGGTCACAACCGTCGTGGCGGCAGTAGTATGCCACGCCCAGTCGATCAGGCGCCCTCTGGTATGGCTTGCCACGCGGGCTCTCTTCTTCCTCCTGGATTCTACGTTGGAATCGCAGCCGGCTGTCCTGCCTGGGCTGACGATCGGTCGATCGTGCATTGGCGTGCACCATATTGATTGACGCAGTCATATCTCCAATCGGCTCTCTGTGGGGTGGCCCTGAGTCGGCGCTACCTGATTTTAGCGTTTTGGCTAAGCTGTACGTCATTCGGTGCTGCCAATTAGCTCGCCTATGGCCGGTTTGGACCATGTTGACCGGAAAAGGGTTGCCATCAACTTTCATCGGCTTAGCCGATTCTCGAACTTTATCTTCCTGGCTTCAATGGCCGATTGGATTTGCTGCCTGAACACCTTGCAATTGTTTGTGCTGTGGGAGGTGGTGTTGTGCCACTTGCAATATTTTTTTCTTTTTGAGCTCATCGGCTGATGGGATAACGTGGTTGTCTAGTAGCCAAATTTGCTTCTCCTTCAGCAGCTGATCGAAGATCCTGTCGGCCTTAGTGATATCAAAGTCATATTTCTCTTCCTTGGCCAACCTTTTCAACCATTGGCAGGTTATTGCTTTCTTTTCCTGGTCCACTCGGCTGCTGCCACCTCCGCATCGCTGTCGCTTGAGTCTGTGTCCGTTGCGTAGGCGACGTGGGCAACTTTTTTGATGGCCTTTTTAGAGTCTTGAAATCTCTTCTCATGGGTCGTCACTTTCTGGGCCAAGTGGGCTAGGCTCTCGAAGTCTTGAGCCGAAAATCTTTCGCGGATTGGCGGCAGAAGGCCGTGAAATGCCAGATCGGCTAGCTGAGAGTCCGATAAAATGATATTATAGCATCGATTCCTCATTTCCCTAAAACGTTGAATATAATCTTGGATTGATTCTTCGTGCTTCTGTCTGATGCTAGTTAAGTCCGACAGCTTCATCTCATTGTTGCCGGAATAGAAATAGTTATGGAATTGTTTCTCAAGGTCGGCCCAGCTCTGTATCGAGTTGTATGGCAGCGATGAGAACCAAGTGAAGGACGATCCTGATAACGACAGCGGGAACAAGCGAACCCTGAGTGCGTCTGTAGCCGATGCTTCCCCGCATTGAGCCAGGAATCAGCTGACGTGCTCATAGGTAGACACAATGTCTTGCCCAGAGAACTTGGAAAAGTCTGGCACTTTGTACCGGTTTGGCAATGGTACCCTGTTGAAGTGCTCTGGATACGGGTACCGGTACATGTGGCCGAAGTCCTTTGACTTGAGGCTAAACTGATCGCGCATCACATCGGCGATCAGATCGGCCCAAGGTCTGTTGTCTTGAGCTTTGGGTATCGGCTTGTATTGTTCATACGGTATGGGTCCTTGCCGATACTGAAGTGGAGGTGGCATCTGTGGCCGATACTGCTGATCATATTGGCCTCCGGATGTTGGTATTGCAAGTGATTCACAGCGGGGGGTGGCCGAAACATGATTGGCAATGACTGCTGATTGCCGACAGGGCTATGATGTAGAGCCGAGGGAATACTGCCAATCGGCTCATTGGGCATGATTGGCCGTCGATTGGTGTTGAACATGTTTTCCACTTGCTCCTGTGTCACCGTCGGGCCACCATGGCTCTAATGTTGGGGTTGTTGTCAGACCAGGATCCTGGGATGCGGCTCTGAAGTCGATGCCTACACGTTTGGTAGAATCAGAGCTGCACTTTGAGGATTCGGCTGTCCCAGTGGCGGGATTGACAAGCCTTGAGTTGACAGTGTCATGTAACCCGAGAACTGGCCGTTAGGGAAATAGGTCGGCCCCCTTGGCAATTGCTCGGCTATCCTCGAGTCGACCACAGTGGCTATCATATTATTGAGGGTATTAACCAGTATGGCACTTTGGTTGATGAGGGCGTGGTACACAGCCGAATCGATTCGGTCCTGTAGAGTGTAGAGTCTCAAATCATCTTGTTCTTGTTTAACATCCTCCATTTTCTTCTTCCCTTTCCTGTCCTCCTCGGAGGACGTGTTGAGGTCTTCGAGCTTGAATTTAAACTTCAAGAGGATAGCCCCAGATCTGGTCTGGGTGAAGGACTGTAGGTAATTAGCCTGCAGCTGCTCGACCATCTGTTTGTAGTCGGCTAGTTGTTCGGCCGACAGTTGTTCAATCTTCACCGGTATGACGTTTTCCTCGTTGATTTCTGGGTTCTTGTCGCTGGACATTGTGTTGAACTCGAAATTTGCACTTTTTCCCACTGGGCGTGCCAAAAAGAGTATTGATGAGAAATTCGATTCCCGCGCACTGGCCTGAGAGATTTGCTTTACTCTAGTGCAGGTCCAAATTGGTCGCCTCTGGTGAATTGAGGGCGTGCCAGTTGGTTTGATCCTGTAACCAAAAGAAACAAGAAGTAGGCATTAAGTTGAAATTAGATCCTACCGGATTGGCTGAAGACATCAATTTACACATAATTGCTATCCCAAAGAACATTTAAACCAAGTGATTGGGATAGATCGACCATGCCGAGATAGTATAAATCACTTAGGCTAAAAGACGGTTTTAATATATCTAATAGCAATTAAAACTAAGAGATAACTAAAATAGATAAGGCCGACTGAAACTCCAACGCTGCCTCTAATGATAAATATTAAACTAAACAGATCTTAATAGTTCCAAGAGCGACTTAATAGGTCGATTAGATGCAGCATTAAGTACAAAAAGAAATACCAGATCTGTATAAGTCAACATAAATCCCTCGAGACGGTAGACACGACATATAATCTAGTTCAACCCTTGGACCTAACCCCATCGACTGTTGTCTTCAGAAGGAAACCAGCCGATTGCGGGATAGATCTAGGCATTGCTCTAGATTATAGGAAGCGTATGATAAATTGTGTAGTTTATAACCTCAGAACTAGAGTATCATAATGATGGAAGCACTAGTTCCTGCGATACAAACCACTAATGACAAGGAATACCTTGTTTGGAGGTCGAACCCGATGCAGCCCGAGCAAGAGCAAGAACTCGTCGAAAATAAAAAGGGTGGCGATGCACCTAAATTGGTTGATTGTGTGTTGGTTTATATCTTTACAAAGAACCCACGGGTCTTATTTATACCCAATCATAATGATATCCGTGTAGGACACGGTTTCTACCTTATCTACTATTTACAGTATGACAATATCTCGGGACGTAGTCCCATGCCACATTACAAAAGGAATATCTATACAACTTCCTAATTTATAGATACAATTGCCGTTACAGGACTCTATTCATAGATGACAATATCTTTAACGAACATTTAGGAACCGAACCCAATATTTATCTTTATGCTCCTTTTTCGGAATCGGTTCAATCTCCATCTCCTAATCGGAATCGACTATCGGCCATCCTTGTCTGATTCAGCCTCGGCCGACTGGTCTCCCAGCCGATTCAGTCTTAGCCGATGCGGCCCCTGTTTCTTCGGAGACTGCGCTCCTTATCCGATTCCGCTTCAATCTTGGCTCTGAACTGAGGGATTTGGTTACCAAATTTGGTCGTTAACAGACCTGCAGTATAAATATGTAGGATGAGTAGTATCTGATTTAAAACAAAATACCAAAGAATAAGTCATGTGTTTTGCAATATTTATAAATATGTATTTCTCCTCTTGACAATTTTAGTTTCGCTGAGTAGTTTCTCCTTATGTTTAAACACTCTGCCCGACTAGTCATAGCCCCCAAGCACTGGGAGTTGGCTCATGGCACTTTCCAAACATGTGTATAAGTGACATGAGTTCGTCTTTCATGGAGCAAAGCTTCACGGATCAGAATTTGTGCTACTCGAGCACTTTTGCAATTGTTAAGAAAAGACAATAAATTATTTTATCTTTATGCTTTTGATTTTTTCCCAGAAGTACTTAGCACCTTGCATTATACACTCTACCCGACAAGCCCCGGATGCTAGGAATCGGCTCATGGGAACCATCCGTTGACACACCAACTGGAAGCATCAGAAAATAGAGCTTCACTACTTGGCACTTTTTTATTCGGATTTATTCGCGAGCAATCAAGATGAACATTATAAATTTTTTTGCAAAAATATGATATAACATATGTAGCCCCTGACTCACTACTCAATGGAGAACCAATTGATGTAGTGAGGTAGAGAATAAGGAAAATATCATATGAAGAAGAAAATTAATGATGGCATAGCTTTTTGGTATTCCCTCAGTTATGGCAGAGGTGGCTAATGTGGGAATGAGGTCGCCCAGCAACAATGGTGGCGGAGTCCCCAATCGTGGAGGCAAAGAAAACAACCGGTGACAATGGAGGTGGCCGACGATAAAGATGAAAACACACATCAACGATGGCGAAGTTTCACTGCCATGAAGGCGATGAAGACCAGTCAAAAGCAACAGAAGCACACAGCCGTGGAGGCGAAGGCACCAGTCGGCAGCGACGAAGGCATTTGGCGATGAAGACAAAGATGTCTATCAATGGTGGTGGAGTCATATAGCCGTAAGGGCGAGGACACCAGACGGGGCGTCGGAGGCAACCGGCAGTGAAGACAACGACGCCTAGCAATAGTGGTGGAGTCCATCAACTGTGTAGGCGAAGACACCAGTTGGTGACAATAGAGGCAAGTCAGCGGTGAAGAAGAAATCACCATTAGCAACGATGATGAAATCCTCCAACCGTGGTGGCAAAGGGCGAAGGCACCAGTCGGCAGCAACAGAGGCAAGCCTGTGGTGAAGACAAAGATGCCATCAGTGGTGGTGGAGTCGCACAGCCGTGAAGGTGAGGACATCAGACGGTGATGGCGAAGGTGGCTGACGGTGAAGACGAGGACGTCCATTAGCGGTGGCGGAATCGCACAACTGTGAGGGTGAGGACACCAGATGGTGGTGTCGAAGGCAGCCAGCGGTGAAGACAAAAATGCCCATCAGCGGGGCATAATAAAGCCAGCGGGGAAGGCATAGACACCATACGACAATGCAGAGGCAGCTCGTGGTGAAGACAAAGACGCCCATCAACGGTGGCGAAGTCCACCAACCGTGGAGGCGAAGGCACCAGTTGACGGCAATAGAGGCATGCCGGCGGTGAAGAATAAGTCACCATCATCAACGGCGGCGGAATCCACCAACCGTGGTGGCGAAGTAACCGGTGACGATGGAGGTGACCGATAGTGAAGATGATGTCGCCATCGGCAACGGCAACAGAATCCACCAACCATGGTGGCGAATAAACTAGTCAGTGATGACGAAGGCAACCGACAATGAAGACGATGTCGCCATCAGCAGAATCCTCCAGCCGTGGTGGCAAAGAAACCAATCGGCAATGATGGAGGTGACCGACGGTGAAGATGATGTCGCCAATCAGCAACGGCGACGGGATCCACCAATCGTGGTGGCGAAGAATCCAGTTGATGACGACGGAGGTGACCGATGGTGTAGATGATGTCGTCATCATCAACGGTGGTGGTGGAGTAGGCTTGCGACTAATTGAACACATAGCAACGCCACGAGTCCATGACATACATCAATCACCTGAGAGCCGCATAATTAAATGTGAACAACAACAAAAAACGACAAGAGATTAATCTGGTATTAAAAATCAATCTAATAAAAACCAATAAGTTGGAAGGGAGAAAACTCGGTGATGTTGGAGATTAAATTGTTGAACTCGCGGAGATTGATCTCCTCAACTGGACTGAATCCAAAACGGAGAGAATAAGCTTGCTGCAAGTATTCACAGTGTTCGGGAGACTTGGGGCAAAGACGAATCCGACAATGTTAGAGGTTGGTTCCATCACACTCATTGACGGAAAACTCAGTGTCGTCCCTACCTAGTGCACCAACTTTATATCTTGGAAATCGGCAATAATAAAAGGGGGTAGCACACAAGACCTAAAGTGGATGGATGCGGAAGACAAGGATTTAGACAGGTTCAGACCCTCTCGATGAAAGGTAATATCCTACTCTTGTTTGAAAATTGTATCCGCCAGGTGTTGTATTGATTTAACGATCGAGTTATGGTTATTGTTCTAGTTATGCCTTTGGAGGGCTCCCTTTTCAACTTATATAGGTTGGAGGGCAGGGTTACAAAGAGGAAAGCCTAGCCGGACATGATATCAGTTTCTTAATCTATTACTTGTGTCGAAACTTGGTTTCGGCAATATAATTTTGGGGGTGCAGTCAAGATCGCCAAGCACAATGGGTTAAAAGAAGAAGAAGATTTAGACAGGTTCAGGCCCTCTCGTGAGGTAATACCCTACTCCTGTTTCGGGGATTCGATCCGCCGAGTGTCTTTATTGATCTCATGATCTCGTGTATCTAAAGCTGAAAGCTCATCTAACTTCTCATGAAGCATATGATCTAAAAACGATGTCACATATCCCTCAAGGGACGCCCCTTACCCCCCCTTATATAGTCTTGGGAGGTGGGCTTACAAATCGGAAACCCTATCTTACTCTAAGTCGGTTTCCTCAATCTTACCAAACTATGACTATGAGCCGTTGCCTTATCTAATCGGCAACGTAATACCCAAGTCGTAGTTGGTTTACATATTTGGTAGGCACAACCTATCCCTATCTCCAATGGATAAGCTTGCCATGTAGATACCCGATTGCCATAATCTCCACAGTAGCCCCGAGTCCTTTTCGATCGACGAGACAACTCAGCTTCAAACCAAAATAGTACGCAGCCAAAAACCTCTTTGGCCGAATGCTCGGCGCCGAGTGATTCCATCATCTCTGCCTGAATCTTCCCGAGTGACTCCGAAGACTCGTGAAGGGCTGGAAAATATCTCGAAATTCTCAAAAATAAATATCTAGGTGCATCTCCCGATGCACCAAATTAATGTAGCCCCGACTATGTGGTTAGTCAAAAATAGACTAAACATATAGTCAAGAACTATAAAAATCATTCTTATGTAGATGCTTAGCTCAAGCTAAAGCAACCTCATCACTCGTCAAGCTCGTGCTCGTCCGAGTGAATTTGCCCGAATCATCCCGAGCAAATAACTCAATTAACCCTAGTGGGTGGAAAGCACTCGGTAGGCTCACGTCTATCCGAGTGGATCTGCCCGAGTCATCTCGGAACAAATATTTCAATCATCCCTCATGGGTAAGAAATCAATTCGCTCGGTAAGCTCATGCTTATCCGAGCTGATCTTCTCGAGTCATCCCGAAAATTTGCCCGAGTCATCTCGAAACAAATAATTCTCATATAAATGCTTAGCTCAAGCTAAAGCAATCATAGAAAATCACATCACTCGGCAAGCTCATGCTTATCCGAGTAGTTCGCCCGAGTCGTCTCGGAACAAACAATTTATTTAGCCCTCATGGGTAAGAAATTAATTCACTCGGCAAACTCATGCTTATCCGAGTTGATTTGCCCGAGTCATCTCGGGACAAATAATTTAATCAACCCTCGTGGGTAAAAACACTCGGCAAGCTCATGCTCATCGAGTTAACTTGTCCGAGTCATCTCGGACAAATAATTTAATCAACCCTCATGGGTAAAAAACACTCGGCAAGCTCATGCTCATCCGAGTTAACTTGTCCGAGTCATCTCGGGACAAATAATTTAATCAACCCTCATGGGTAAAAAACACTCGGCAAGCTCATGCTCATCCGAGTTAACTTGTCCGAGTCATCTCGGGACAAATAATTTAATCAACCCTCATGGGTAAAAAACACTCGGCAAGCTCATGCTCATCCGAGTTAACTTGTCCGAGTCATCTCGGGACAAATAATTTAATCAACCCTCATGGGTAAAAAACACTCGGCAAGCTCATGCTCGTCCGAGTTAACTTGTCCGAGTCATCTCCGGACAAATAATTTAATCAACCCTCATGGGTAAAAAACACTCGGCAAGCTCATGCTCATCCGAGTTAACTTGTCCGAGTCATCTCGGGACAAATAATTTAATCAACCCTCATGGGTAAAAAACACTCGGCAAGCTCATGCTCGTCCGAGTTAACTTGTCCGAGTCATCTCGAGACAAATAATCTAATCAACCCTCATGGGTAAAAAACATTCGGCAAGCTCATGCTCATCCGAGTTAACTTGCCCGAGTCATCTCGGAACAAATAATTTAATCAACCCTCATGGGTAAAAATCACTCGGCGAGCTCATGCTCATCCGAGTTAACTTGTCCGAGTCATCTCGGGACAAATAATTTAGTCAACCCTCATGGGTAAACAAATTTTTCAGTCATCTGAAAAATATGACCTAAATATTAAATAGCTCCTGCCATAATATTGGTCTTAATCTAAAAAGATCTTCACCAAGGTGGAAAAAATAGCATTGATATAATCATTTAATCAAATACTTAAAAACCAAACAGTTCTGTCATCGGGACATGCCATGAAAAGCTTAGCTGTTTGTCACCTTTCAAATTGCATCGTGCCAACTTCTCATGAAGTTATGCAAACCGCGGTATGAAAGGATTTTAAAGGTATTGGGCTATGTAACACGTGCATATTGCCGGGCAAATCTGCTTAAGTCCATCCACTTAAGTCCCTAAGGACACGTGTCAAGCCACACCTTAGCCGGGCCGCAAGTCTCTCATGGGCTCGGCCCAATCACGAGACGACTTAGCAAAAACCCTCATGTCTTTTTACGAAGCCTCGAGGTCGTCCCCGCCACTTCATCTAATCATCTTGGTCTCTTTATGCCCCTCCGATGTGAACTTGTAGGTATCTAGCTTATTTATGTTAAAGCCTTGACCCGAGTCTTCATAGAAAATTTCTTAAGTAATTTTCGTCCGAATTCACCAAGCCTAAAACTTGATTAGATCATCAAAAATTCTTAGTCCTTATCTATTGAACTCGAATCAAAACAATAAACAATGATAAACTAAATATAAACAAGTTATCAAAGAAAACCATGCTTTATTGACACGTATGCAGCCCCCGACTGTCAACTCAAGAAGTCATCTTGCTTGAGGTTGACAGTCAAGAACAACATAAAACTTACGGCAATTTAAGCATAGTATCGTCGAAGATGTTCAATATTCCAGGAGTTCTCCACCATAGATTCATCTTCGCGCTTTAGTCGAAATGCTCTTGGCCGAGTCACCTCAGCAATTATGTATGGTCCTTCCCATAGTGGAGATAATTTGTGATGGTCCTTGATGGTCTGGATCTTGCGTAAAACCAAATCATTGACAATGAAAGCTCGCGCCCGAACATTGTTACTGTGGTATCTTCTAAGTCCTTGAAGATATCTTGACGACTGGATCAAGGAAGATTTTCTTCGTTCTGGCGTCGCCTTGTCCCGACTTGGCTATCCTCTTTGTAGAAATTTCACCCTCTTCAGATGTTGATGTAGCCAGTCGGATTTCTTCCTGGCCACGTGATCTCTCACAAGATTGGGCCATATCGTAGCTTTCTTCGTCGCAGGTGAAGGCTTGTTTGTCGTTGCATGAATTTGGCGAGTGCAGGCCTTCCGATGATCGCGTGGTAGGCCGTCTTTGAAGTCGACCACCCCGAAGGTGGTATTCTCCGTTCGGAAATTCTCGTGAACTCCGGAGGTGACTGGAAAGGCGATGTGCCCGAATGGTGTGGGCGACAGCCCCGGGATCACTCCGCGGAAGGGGGCTGAGCTTGCCTTCAACTCAGTTCTCAGGATTTGTATCTCATCCAGGGTCTTGACGAACAGGAAATTGAGGACGCTGCCCCCATCGATGAGGACGTGCTTCAGCTTGATGTTCTGAACCACCAGGTCAAGTACCAAGGGATACTGCCCTGGGTGAACCACTCGGTCAGGATGATCTGAGCGATTAAACGTGATGGCCACCTCCGACCATCGTAGATGTTGTAGGACTTCGGGTTGTGCCGCGTTGACCTCACGGTCCATCAGCTTTTGCTTCCTCTTGGACTCATAAGCTTGCGGCCCCCGAAGATGTGATTCAGCTCGCCCATGTGGTCTTGAAGAGGCTCTGAATTTCCAGTCGGGTTGTTCTTCTTGGTTCTCGATGGACCGGTTTCATTAATCGGCTTCTTGTTTAACCGTGCCGCATGTTGCTCTGAGAATTGCTTGTAGATGATGCGTGTACTGAGCGTTCACGATCGTTCATGATCGCGTCGTAAGCCGCAACTCGGCGACGGTGTTGAGAATCGGACGTTGTGGCAACCAGGTCTTGGTGCCGGCGCTTGCAACCTTTCTGGGCCTGATTGTTGCTACCGTTATCCTTCCTCGGATGCCGGCTTCCTTCCGAGTGCTTGTCATCCCTTTTGTCAGGGCGGTCTTGGCGTGCCGCCTTGATTGCATCGTTGGACTTGGCGTAGGAGTTCGCCGTCTCGAACATTTGCTTCACCGTCTTCGGTGGCTTGCGCCCAAACTTACCAATTAACAGCTCATCACGGACTCCCCTCTGGAAGGCGGCGATGATGATGTCATCGGTGGCGTTGGGGATCTTGTTACGCTTTTCGGAGAAGCGCCGGATGTAATCCTTCAAAGGCTCGTCCGGCTTCTGGATGACGTTGTATAGATCGAAGAGTGTGCCGGCCTCTCGAAGGTTCCTTGGAAGTTGGCGATGAAGTGGTCCCTCGCTCGCTCCACGAGCCGATTGAGCCTCTTGGCAGCTCGTGAGCCGGTTACGGCGGAGTTGGCGAGGGCCACTGGAAGATAATTGGCCATAGCTTTGGTGTCGCCACCTGCTGCGCGGATGGCGAGGGTGTAGACGGCAAGCCATGCCTCGGGGTCGATCTTGCCGTCATATTTCTCTATTCTGTTGGCTTAAAACCATTCGGCGGTGCACTCGGCGAAGCTCCCGAGTGAAAGCCGGCACTCCGTCGTCTGCTATCGGGTGATCCCCTCCGATCTTCCCGAGTGCGTCGATCTCGCTCCCGGTAGCGGCGATCGAGGACTTCCCGCAGATCGCTCGGCGGGGTCTTCGGTTGACTGGTTGGGTAGCTGGAGCTGTTGTTGCGACGGACGCGGTGGTGGACGGGTGGACGTCCATGTCGTTTGTCGCGGGAGTTGGCCGTTTGCTCCTGGTACTTCTGTGTGGACTCGTGACGTGGGCCTCTCGGCCTGGTAGTCGACCGGTCGCTCGGGCCTTTTGTAATCCCTTGACCTTAGCGGCGGGCCGCCCCATCGGGCGTTTCAGCCACGGACTCGTCGGCCTTCGTGTTGAGGTGGAGGCATGACCGTTGGCTGTAGTTGCAACAATGGTCTTGATCTTGTCTAGTATTGGAGTCACGTCGGGGGGCGCCGTCTCGATGACGGTGTCCAGGGAGTGTGAGGGCAGCAACGGCGTTCGTTGTGGCGTCGAAAGATATTGGTGTTGCGGACTCGGGTTTGAAGAATAGTCTCTTGAGCGGATCATCCGCTGCCCTTAGATCCCGCTTTCTTCGTCGGCTTCTTCTTTGCGTTTCTTCTCCTCTTCCGCCGCTTGCGCTCTTGCTCGATCTGGCTCGCTCTTCTTCCGCAAGCTGCGGGCCATGGTGAGTCGGACTCGGCCACCTCGCCATGAGGACGTCAAAGCACTTTGGCTCGTAGTCCTTGTTGCGGTTGGAGTCGTCGACTTCGTCCGAGGGGATGCCATAGAGGTCGTCAAGGCCGGCGGAGCTGAGATATTCGTTGAGCTCCGAAGATGAGCATGAGCCGAATGACGGGAGGATGACGGCGACCTCCCTTAGCCCGGGTAACCCGTGTGTGGATCGTTCCGGTCCGAGTCGAGCATGGGAGAGTGGGCTCCTCCGAGTGGGTCGACCTCGACTCGGGGAGAGGAGTTTGCCGTAGATCTCGACGGCGTTTGGTAACCCAAACGGTACCGAGAGGTCTTCTTCCGTGTAGATCGTCTTCGTTGGGGAGACGAGAAGATCGGTGCAGATTTCGGCGGTATTCGGTAATCCGAGTGGTGCCGAGTGAAGTCCGTCGTCGGAGAAAGTAGATTGCATCTTGGTCTTCAAGACGTCGTTGTAGATTGTGGCGTTGTTCGGAAGTTCGAACGATGTCGAGTGGATTTCTCCCACCGACTGATTCGAATCCGAGTCGAAGGAGGAATCGTTGAAGAAGTTGGCGGCGAAGTCGCCGAATCCTGAAGGAGATCCCATCACGCTTGTCGGCGAGATTGTTGAAGAAATCTTGACGCGCGGCCCCTACCTGGCGCGCCAACTGTCGAAACTTGGTTTCGGCAATATAATTTTGGGGGTGCAGTCAAGATCGCCAAGCACAATGGGTTAAAAGAAGAAGAAGATTTAGACAGGTTCAGGCCCTCTTGTGAGGTAATACCCTACTCCTGTTTCGGGGATTCGATCCGCCGAGTGTCTTTATTGATCTCATGATCTCGTGTATCTAAAGCTGAAAGCTCATCTAACTTCTCATGAAGCATATGATCTAAAAACGATGTCACATATCCCTCAAGGGACGCCCCTTACCCCCCTTATATAGTCTTGGGAGGTGGTCTTACAAATCGGAAACCCTATCTTACTCTAAGTCGGTTTCCTCAATCTTACCAAACTATGACTATGAGCCGTTGCCTTATCTAATCGGCAACGTAATACCCAAGTCGTAGTTGGTTTACATATTTGGTAGGCACAACCTATCCCTATCTCCAGTCGGATAAGCTTGCCATGTAGATACCCGATTGCCATAATCTTCACAACTTGATAATACTCAATCTGGACTCGTCCTTCCATAGAACACAAGGCAGCATTACGACCGAGTTTATATAATATATGGATCCGTCTCACCTTCTTTCTTTAGTTGTACATGTAGGTTGTGGGGATACCCGATACCCATATCATCGACACAACTCAGCTTGAAGATTCCTTTAGAAGAAGCACCGGTGTAGGAACTCCTAGGATGACCATGTTAGAGTCCTCAAATTTGAGAATAAGGAATATTAATGTTAACCATGACTCCATGAGGTAGAAATCCAACTCCTTTTTATACCTGAAACTAAAGAAATTTCACAGAATCAACTACTGTATCGAAGCACTGATGACACGTTTGCCTGCTCACACCAAGCTTGTTTTCTTTTATTAAGTAGAAAGAGAACTTTCTAGTTGAACAATAAGGAAATTCTGATGTCTAACAGCTAAAAGGGCAAAACAAAAACTACTTTTGCATTGCATCTAGAGATTGTTAGGCCGAAATCCATGTTCGCAGCAACACTCTGTTTGCAATAATTTTTTTATAAGCACAGTATAAGCACTGGTCAGCAATGATCAAAAGACACACAACGCTCTAGTCTCTAGTTGGTTGAAGTAACAAATAAAACATCCCAAATAACTCTGGAAAAGGTACTGGACAGAAGAACAAAGTAATTGCTAGTGCTATAATTTAAATGGCCCATGATTTCGAAATACAAGTCTGACGCAAAAGCAAACCTTAGAGCATCTCCAACCGGTATTGTATATCAATATTAATCCCAATAATACATAATTTTACATAAAAACTAGTCTCCAACAAATCTTGTATAGGACTTTTTATTTTTGCTAACCCTTCATCCCGAGTTTCTCGCTGGCTTCTTATAGCCAAGCGCACATAGCGTCGCTACTTTTATGAATCTATTGAAGAATATCAATACAAATATAAAATCAATTTTTATATAGGCTCTTCAAACAGAGATTATACATAATTTTTATACAACAGCTTTTGGAGATGCTCTTAGAGTTGAAAAAGGATGTATCATCATCAGAACACTAAGGATGTTAGGCATACCTGTAGGATCTAAACCTACCAGAGCGGACTGAATGATAGTAATACCAAAAATCAAAAACTTTTAGCAGAATTAAAAGTTACACCCGGATCTGATTGAGATTGGTCTGGCCGGCGTTCATCCACTGGTCTGACCGGTCCAAAACCTCCGATCTGACCGGTGTTGAAACACCGTATGACCACGCGTCGAGCCGTCGTTGCATGTCACTACTGCCGGTCTAACCGTTCTAGACTCGTTGGTTTGACCGAGCAGTTGTTGCCGGTCTAACTGCCGGTGATCCGCCGGTATGACCGCCGCAACCGAGCAAAACATAAATCAAATACTCTTTGAAAGTAGATTTAACTTTATTATTTCTATTCATATTTACAAAGTACAACAACAGCACTCCTCTTACAAAATTTGACTAAACTCGAAACATTAACTTTTCTCTAAACTCAACTATCACAAAATCGATACCATATGTGGCTGCTAAAAAGCCATGAATCTAAGTTGTACAAGAAGTCCTAATCCATTAGGAAGCCTTCCCGTACAAGAAACAAACTTATCTCAATACAATTCAGGTTCCAATCTTTTCAAATTTGGACTCCTTCCAAATTCAACTCCTCATCCCATACACACACAATCTCTCTTCATATGTCACATGGAATCTTCACCAACCACGTGCATTGTTATTCAGTCTAAGCATCCCGCATGATATCCTGATAGTCCTGACGTCATTCTCTCCAGGGTTGACTCCCGATCTATCATCGACAACACTCTCCCGAGACATCAAGACATAATTTCTTTCCCAACTTGACTTGACATTAGCACACAACATTATTACATACGTATAGAAATCATCTAGAAGTCATAATCACAATATAATCATGAGTATCCAAATAACCAACCCGAAATCGACATCGACACTGATCAGATCATTGGGCTGACCAGTTTGACCATGCAACACACATCGATCTGATCGGCCTACTCCACCCGATCAGACTAGTCCACACAGTTAGGAAAACCACTTCACTAATAATCTCCAACTATCAAAACCAATTATCTCATATGCCAATCATTCATCACAAAATAATAATCAAAACACATTTTGATTAAATAATCTCCCACTTGATGAACATGTTGACCCAATCAAAATGTTGTTGTTTTGATGTTCAGAAAAATAAAAACAAAGAAGTTGTAAAAAACATTGAAGTGCTCAACTATTCAAAAGATAACTTCTCCCCTTTTTAAAAGAAAGAAGTTTTCATGCAAAAGAAACCATGCACATTTTGTATCTCTTCTCCCCCTTTTGATAATGATTTCATCACGCATTATCATATAAGATCATAGTAAATTTCAAGAGCTTGAAAATATGCCTAGAGCAATTCAAGGTCATGTGTTACAAGATAAAGAAGATAAATTCATCAACTAGATAATAAGCATGCCCTAGAGTATAATCATGAACCAAAGATATTACAATTAAGCTCAAGTCAACAATCAAGATCCATGATTTCAAATAATTTATGACGCAATAAATTCACTAGTACAAAGGTTGAAATAAAAACACCTACTAAGAACCTATTGCATACAACTCAATCTAAAATTAACTTATCATAAAAATAATAACCAAAAGAACTTTCAGCATTTATTTGAGCTTTTCTTGTCACTTTGACATTGAACATTGAAGATATCTCTCTCAATTAATTTGGGTACGTCCTTGTCATTATTCAAGGATTCAGCACCCATTATTTTTCTCACAACGAATACGTCCTTGTCGTTAAAATTGTTTTCAAAGATTTGGTATTCATTTTTACCTATCTTAAAATTAAATAGAAACAATATTTACACTTGAGGCATTTAGAACAAATAAAGAACAAATTTGAGGAATAACAATACAACAAGCATATATATAAGCATTAGTTATCCAAACTAAGCATTAGCTTCAACATTGCATATTTTTTAATTCAGGTGGAAGAATTTAAGTGTCATGCATGATTTCCTTAAAAGCAATATCTACGCCTCATAAAAGACTAAAATGCATACAATCTATACTAGTGATAAATAGACCTTAATCATATTGCTATCCTCCACAAGAATATACAGTAGGCATAAAACAAAGCTCTCTTTTTCTCATTGTTTCTTTATTTTTAGATTCACCATCTTTACCAGGATCCAAAACAGCAGTAGACCTCATTGATGTAAAAATTGGTTTGCAATTCTCCATCTTCAAACGCCTTAAAAGATCCTTGGTATACTTTGTTTGATGCACAAACATACCTTGAGGTGTTTGCTTGATTTGCAATCCTAAAAAGTGTGACAACTCTCCTATCAGGCTCATCTCAAACTCCCTGCTCATAATCTTAGAAAACTCCAAAACCAAAGCGTGAGATGAACAACGAAAGATCATATCATCCACATAAATCTGAACAAAAAATTGATTATCACAATGCTTAAGAACAAAAAGAGTTTTATCCACTTTTTCCATTTTTTGGTATTTCTTACGATCACAGATAAATCTGCAAGCACATGGAATACCATCATAGCTCTTCATCCAGAAGTATTCTAAGGTATCGAATTCATAGGAACGTGTGTGAATTATCTAAGGGTCAGGTTTATCCAAGGACAACAAGAATTTATAGGCGAGGGTATAGAGATTATTTCTATGGTTGTGGCTCTACATAGATGATAATCGCTTTACTCTATTTACCTACTTCGGGCACCAGCTTACACTCGGTCTGCCGAGTGTCTCCGACCTACAGCTCTACGATGTACCAGAACGTGGAGGATTACAAAGGACAAATAGGACTGTCACCACCTACCGATTACCACTACAACCCGTGGAGTACGCGGCAAACAGAGGTAAACCCTAGCCTAGACACCACGTCTACGCTATTGATTACTACTCTAGTCTTGGCCAAGAATTTCCTTCTTCATCAGGAGTCTTAGACGCACCCACGAATGGACGATGATCCCGTAAGTAAATGAAGTAAAGTAATTACTCAATGGAAAGGAATGCAACCATAGGAAATCATGAACACTTACTCAATTGAACAAGCATCCGTTGAGGTACAAGATCGGAGGTCGGTGCCGAGATACTCGGCACTCCTCCGGACTACCCCTCACTCTCTTTCCTACTTTCTAAGCACTAGAGAGCTAGGGTTTTGTCTTTGGAATGGAGCTTTGATGTTCTTGTGTTGTGTCTTAAGTGAAGTGAGGCTCCCTCCTTTTATAGCCTTCAAATGGCGGTTGATAGGTCGATTTCTTTCCGCTAAACGTGCATAATCAGGAGCGGCCACATGGAAGGTGGAGATGAGGGGGTCCAAGGCTGGTTCGGCCGAAGGGTTTGGCTGAACCCTAGACTCCACCTCTCTCCACCGCCTTTCACCAGAGGCTTTCAGGTGGGCCTCCAAGGCGGTTGAGGATGGTTTGGTCCCACTTTAAGTCGGTTTAAGCTGACTTGTGGAGTTGTGTTTCTTCGCCACATAGGTGTGCTTTTGCTCCATTTAAGTGTATTAATCATATGTATATAAATATTCACCAACACTTGATGAACGGATTAGTAAATAACCCTACCTCTATATTGATGTTTATCTTTTATCCATTTTATGCAGGGATTGACGGTCGGATTTTAGTATTTAAGGATCGTCAACACCATTTGAAAACCTTTTTCAAACAAAAAGTTTTTAAGTCTATTATACCATACTCTAGGTCCTTGTTTCAAACCATACAAAGCTTTTGAGAGTCTAAAAACAGGGTTGGAAAAATCAGGAGTTTTAAAACCCGGTGGTTGTTTAACATAAACTTTCTCATGTATAAAAATACTTATTAAAGCACTTTTAACATATATTTGATACAATTTAAAATCTTTTGAAGCAGCAAAAGCCAAAAAAGAGTCTAATTGCCTCAATTCTAGCATTAGGAGCAAAAGTTTTATCAAAATCCAAACCTTCCACCTGAGTAAATCTTTCAGCAACAACTCTAGCTTTATTTCTAATAATTAAACCATCCTCATTTTGTCTGTTTTGGAAATTCATTTAGTTTCAATTATATAATGACTATAAAGAGGTTCAACTAAAGTCCAAACTTTGTTTCTTTCAAAATTTTCAAGTTCTTCATGGATAGTGTTAATCCGCGATTCATCAGTTAAGGCATGAGTAACATCTTTGGAGGTTTAAAAGAAGCAACAAAAGTAGAATTTGCATCAATATCATGAGCCGTTACCTTAGACCTTGTAGCACGCTCACCGAGGTTACCTATTATTTGTTCTAGAGGATGTTATCATTGAATATGCAAAGGAACAACAACTTCAGAAGAAATTTCACATTCTAAACCTTCACTGGTTGGAGTTGTAGCCTCTAGAGGTCCATTGTAGTCAGCGTCAATAGAACTCGAGCCAGAGTCACCAAGCTAGTCTGACCGCAGGTGTGCTGGCGATCTGATCGGCCTAGGACCCGGTCTGACCGGCCGCGCATCCTCGTCTTCATCATCGCTTTTGTCCACAAAAATACAACCATCCTCCCCCTGAACTTGTGACAAAGTACCTATAATTTTTGGTCTAGTACATGGACTAGCCTCATCAAAAGTGACTTCACAAGTCTCGACAAATTTTTAATTTCCAAAATAAGTACATGATAGCCACGAGAATGTGCGGGATAACCAAGAAAAATTCCATCAGTAGAATGTGCCCAAATTTATCCAAATTTCCACATTTCAAGACAAAGCACTTGTAACCAAAAATATGCAAATATGAAACTTTGGGTTGATGTCCAAATCTAAGGTCATAAGAACTTTCTTCAAGTTTAGATCCCAAGAAATACTATAGGAAATATAACAAATAGTATTTATAGCTTCAGCCCAAAATTTTATAGGAGTGACATGCTCATCTAGCATTGTCCTAGCCATCTCAACCAAAGAACGATTTTTTGCCTTCAACAAAACGATTTTTGGGGAACATGAGGAGAAAAAAATTGATGTTCAAAAACTTTTTCTTTATAAATTTGTTCAAAGACGTGTTTTTAAGCTCTCCACCAATCACTTCAAATTGTTTTCAAAGAACTAGGAAGTTAAATAGCCAAACAAAGATACAAACTCCGAAAGTGTTCAAAGCCTCATCCTAAGTCACCATAAAGAAATCCCAAAAATATCTAGAAAAATCATCAACAATGACCAACACATACCACTCTCCTCCAACAGATTGCACTCTAGCTATACCAAAAGTGTCCATAAGTAAAAGTTGTCCCGGTGCATCCGTCATCACATAAATAATAGGAGCATGTTAAGAAGCAACCATCTTAGCATGACGACATGGTGAACAAACCAAATCAAGATCTTTCTTAAGTTTAGAAAAACCATGAACAAGATCCAAACCACTAATCCTAGAGATGGTCAAAACCAACATGTCCAAGACGATAATGCCAAAACATAAAATCCTTTGAAAATTTAGCAACTAAACATGTGATCTCAGTATAAACAGATCATTCAAAATAAGCTTTAAAAACTCTTCTATGTCTAGAAATTTTCAAAATAGAATCTCCACAAGAATCAAGAATTTTACTCCCAGTTTTCTTAAAGTGAACGTCAAAATGCTCATCAACAATTTGAGAAACTGAAAGCAAATTATACTTCAAATCTTCAACCAAAGCTACATTACTCAATTCAAACTTGTCACTTATCTTGACAAGTCTTGTAGCAAAAACGGCACTAATAGATGCATCACCGAAGATTATCGACTCTCTCCTTGATGCCTGTTCAAGGGAAGAGAACCAACTACTATCACCCATCACGTGCCGTGAACAACTGGATTCCACGATCCATACGTTCTCCTTACTTGCCACCAAAGCGTACACACAAGCAGATGTCGAAGCCTCAGTACTAGGGTTAGATAAAAAAAACTTAGGAATCCAGTGTTGAGACACACAACTAGCAGATCTAATAGGCATATAACCATGCGAGAAAATAGTTTGATTTTTTTAGGAAAATCTCATTGAGACTGGTACGACTGTAGATATACATCCGGTCTGACTGAGGGCCGGTCTAATCGGTACTGTGCCGCTAGTCTAACCAGGGGCTGGTCTGACTATGGCTCTGCTGCCAGTCTGACCGGGCACTGGTCTAACTACTGGTACAATGTCGGTCTGATCGTGCTTCGTGAATAAAAACTCAATTTTTGCCACTTCAATTTTACAAAACAAATTTCCCTTTCCTTTTTCTATTTGCTAGCAAGTCTAAAACAAAAGCCAACCAAATGTCCATCTTTTCCAAAAAATTGCAGGTTCTGTTTCTTTCATAGTAGAAGAAAGAGTTGACAAAATTCCAGTAGATTTAAAAATTGTTTTCTTAGTTTTAGGTTTTGTCAAAATTTCACCTTGATTAGTTATGCTCAAAACAGTAGGTTGATATTTAGAAAAATAATCATGAGCATCAAAACCTATATCCCTATTGTAACTAGTCACTTTAGATTAGTCCAAAATCATTTTAAGTTTCTTCTTACCATTAGAAAATA
Source organism: Oryza australiensis (assembly GCA_019925245.2). NCBI lineage: Eukaryota > Viridiplantae > Streptophyta > Magnoliopsida > Poales > Poaceae > Oryza > Oryza australiensis. Next base: position 1,220,488 of record JAIFGZ020000237.1, read on the forward strand.
TTTTCAAAGAACTTTTTAAGTAAGAAAATTCCCTAGTCAATTTAGCACAATTTTCACAATCAATCTTAATAGATTTTTGTTTGCGACATCTAGAACAAAAGAGCACTTCATCAGATTTCACCAATGCTTTTCATATGCTCAACACGACCTAAAGCATCTTTTAGTTTCATCTTGTTAAGAGAGCATGTTGAGCATTTTTCAGAAATCAAAACACCATGATGTTGTTTTAACCTTTTTGGACAAATAAGATTAAACATCGAACTAGCATAAAAAGTAGTTTGATATTTGTTTTAAAGCCTTTTTAGTAAAAAAACAACTCATCTACAATGCATGTGTTCAAAGCAACTCCAAGAGCAAGAGAAGAAGTCTTTTGGTTTTCGCAATTTCAGAATTTAATCTCAAACCATGTGTAGCATTAATATATCTTGTTTTTCTAGTGTCAGACAATAAAGCCTCACAATTATTACAATCATCATCATAAAAAATAAGATATTTTAATCTAGCCTTTTCAAATTCAAGAGATTCAATCATGAAATCATGTTTGTGAAGCTTTTTCTCAAATTTATCATGCTTTAAACCAAGAGATACACAAACTTTCTCAAAGCACTCTCTGGAACGTACAACACTTACCTCATTGTTTTCACAATCTGAAGTTGAGTCACCATGAGCCATGAAGCATACTCTAGCGATGTTTTTGCCCTTGTCGTCCTCATCTTCATTTTCAAAATCAACATTGCTTTCTTGATGAAAAGCGGCACAAACTTGTCGTAGTATCCTCCTGTAGGTCGCCTTGGTCTTCTTCGGCTTGTAGATGTTCTTTTGTTTCCCATCCTTTCCCTTGTATTCATTGTCCTCCTTCTTCACTTTTTGAAGCTTTGGGCAATGAGATCGGATGTGATCTAGCTCTCCACATTCAAAGCATGGAACTTGGTCTTCTCTTTTCCTGAATCTGACATTATTCACAGCTCGAGACAACTTGTTAATAAGAAAAGCCATGTCCTCCTCTTCAAGTTGCTCGAGTTGATCATTGGACATGGTATTAAAAGCAGTAAAAGCAGTAAGAGCTAACGAAGAGAAGCCATCATCAAAAGAAGATGAAGAAGACACCAAGACACTAGATTTAGAATCAACTTTACAAGAAAGAATATTCATTTCATGAGTTTTGAGTTTAGTGTAAAGTGAATCTCAAGTCAAAATGGACAAGTCAATAAACTCCTGAATAGATGTAACTTTCATCTCCCAAATTTACATATCAAGACCGTTTAAAAAGTGTTGAGAAATCTCAGATTGAGAATAATTTATATTATAAGATGCATCAATAGATCTAAAATTGCTCAAAACTTTATTAAAGCGCCAAGGTAATCATCCAAAGTCTCTCCACATTTTACCTCAAATTTCATGCAATCCTTTTTAAAAACATCTTTGCACGGTTCCTTTATAATGGAAATTCCTTGGTGAAAAATCAAATAGAGCTTTCCAAATTTCATGCGACGTTTCAAGATGAGAAACAAGATATAAAATCTGAGCAAGGAATTCCATTAAGTATATAATATGTTGCGAGCTTTACAATTATTTTTTAAAGAACAGGAGTATAGATCTAAGCATGAATTTCATAAGGATTTACAACATTTTGTCAAATATCATAATTCTGAGCCATCATATAAGCTTGCATCTTTTTGCATCAATAAGGAAAATCAAGTCCATCAAAAACATGCGGTTTAGTTTTGAAATTTATCAGCCATGTCTAAGATCGATAAAAATCCAAAAGACAAAACAAGGCTCTCATACCACTTGTAGTATCGAACAACAAGAACTAAGCCTACAAGAGGGGATGAATGGTAGTAACACTAAAAGCCAAAAACTTTTACTGGAATTAAAAGTTACCCTCGAGATCTGATGGAGATCGATCCGACTGGCTCTGATCCTCCGGTCTGATCGGTGTTGAAATGTCGGTCTGACCACACGTCGTGCCCCCATTGTCTATCGCCACTACCAGTCTAACCGCCGTCGACCCACCGGTCTAACCGGGCTGTTGTCGCCGGTCTGACCACCGATGATCCGCAGGTGTGATAGTCATACTCGAGCAAAATACAAATTGAAGATCTTCAATGTTTTATTACTTCTATTTTGTTCACAAAGTGCAACAACAACACCCTCTTGCAAAATTCGAGTAACCTCAAAACCCAAACTTTTCTTTAAACTCGACTCTCACAAAATCGATACCGAGATACCTCAATCCCTCTACTATTTATACCCATAGGTGGCTCCAAAAAGACACGAATCTAACTTGTATAAGAAGTCCTAATCCACTAGAAAATCTTCCCGTACAAGAAACAAACTTATCTCAATACAATCCAAACACTAATTTTCCTAAATTTGGACTCCTTCAAAATTTGATTACTCATCCTATACGCACACAAGCTCCCATCGTATGCCGCATGGAATTTTCAACAACCACGCACATTGTTCTTTAGCCTAAGCATCCTGCATGATCGTGCGGACTCCCAATCTATCAACGACAACACTCTCCTGAGGCATCAAGACACACGTACACATGAATCGAACAAAAAACCACATCCGAGCATAAGTTCTTTCCTAACTTGATTCAATATTAACATACAATAGTACTACATACGTATAAAAATTGTCTAGAAAACATAATCACGAGATAATCATGAGTATTCAAATAAATAACCTAAAACTGACACCGACACAAAGTCAACCGATCAGACCATTGAGCTACCTGGTTTGACCTCACGACACACGCTGGTCTTCGGCCTAATTCACCCGGGTTGACCGGTCGACACAGTCAACAAAACCACTTTGCCAATAATCTTCAAACATCAAAATCAATTATCCCATATGCCAATCGTTCATCACAAAATACTAATCAAAAGTCACTTTGATTTAATAATACCAATCTAAATAAGTACATTTACTTAATCACCCCTTAAAGTTAAGAGTAAAAAATGAGTGTACCGTCCACTACAAGCAGACATGAACATGAGAATAATTGTCTAGGGATCACCAAATTGATTATGTTGGACAAATAACCAGCAACAAGATATTTTCACTTTGTAACCGCTTATTTGCGCCAGAGAAACACATGGTTCGCTGAAGAAGACTGTGCGTTTATTAAAGAAACATGTCAATATGTTTATTGGATTATATAATTAACAACCAAAATGATTCACCTGGATGACTAATAAAGGGTATGGTAACTTATTAATTGATAAATTAGTTGATATCACAAATTCGGTGATTATGGTGGGGACATCAAAGTAATACAAAGGACATATTTCTTTGGCACAACTACGTGTACATTTAGTAGAGAAATAACCATGGCACTATAAATTAAGTGATAATTGTTCAAAGTGACATACTACCAGTAATAGAGAAATAACCATGACGCTAGCGTGGAGACAGCGGAACTAGGCCTCCGTGCGCCAGTTTGCAAAGGAAAAGGTGGCGGCGAAAAGAGGAGAGGGAGGGGTTCTACAGCCACGGGAGAACGAGTCCGGGCGCAAGATAGCTATGGTGGCACCGGAAAAAACTAGGGTTTGTCGGAGAAAGAGAGTCCGAGTTCGAGTTCGATTCCCCGCGATTTACTTCGAGATTTTTGCGAATTTCTTGGGGGAGGGTAGAGGAAGAAATGAGGAACAAAAGCCCTCAACTAATTTTGGAAAAGATCGAGTGAGGTGGTCGGATTTGGAGGGGGAAGCAGGCGGCGTCGGGCACGGGCTGGACTCTGGCCGGAGGTAGGGGACGAGCCTGACATGTGGGGTCCGGTCCCACTTGTCGGCAGTGAGGGACGAGAGATGGACTTGCGGCGCGGGCTAGGCTGACACAAAGAGAGGAGGCAGCGGCCTTGTACCTGGCAACTTGGGCCGGATTCGGTCAGAGGGATAGGAGGGAATTTTAATTAGTTTTTCATTTAAATAAATGCTGAAATGATCATTGTATTATTAGTAATTGAGCGAAAATTTCACAGAGTATAATTAACCATGGGGAAATTATTAGAATTAAATCCAGCCATGTTTTATTTAGGAAATTTTATTTCCCATATTAACTTCACTTGCAAATTAATATGCACTTTAATATAAATTCTAAAAATAATTTATTAAATAATTTATAAATCTCTGAAACAAAAATTAGGGTGTGACAAATCTACCCCTTACAAAGAATCTAGTCCCGAGATTCAAAACGGTTAGAAAGAGGGCATAGGTAAAGTATAGGCTATCTTTTATTCCATTACTCCGGTAGTTACTTTAAGGCCAGACACTGCATTGGCTCCTGTGACAATGGTGTAGTTGAATTGACCTTGTAGCGCTGACGCTTCGGCTACGAACACTCTTTGGCAAAGTAACCTGGCTTATAGCAGTTGAAACACACATGCTGCTTCCTTCCACTACTGTTGTCTTCTTGAGGCTGATCATACTAAACTGGCACTAATTGAGGAGCTTGCTCATTGCTGACATCATTGCCCATCATTTTATCTGGGTTGATCTCACCACTGTTGTTGAACTATTGCAACTGTTCTTGAGATGTAGAAGTTGATTGATCAATTTGGAGTGGCTTGATATGCTGCCTATGGCTACTACCCTATGCTTCCTTTAAAATAAGCATTCTTCTCTTGCGGCTATCCATCCTATTTTGCTTGTCTTCCTGTCGAATTGCTTTGTCATCCAGCTTCTGGAAATGAGCATAGTCACCAGAGATCATTCAGTCCTTCCACGAACTTCTCCTGCCTTTCTTCGTCAATATGCACATCTTCTAGAGCATAACGAGCCAGACGATTGAACTCATGTAGATACTCTGTCACAATGTGATCCCAAGCTTAAGTGCCCTGAACTTACACTTCTTCAAAGCAACAAGTTACTCGGTATGTGTGTTTTCTTGAATCCTTTAATGAAGTCAGCCCAAGTGATTGGTTGTCCTTCTGCTCTGTTCATCCGGAAGTGATCCCACCATTCTGAAGTAGGTCCTTGCAACTAATGTGAAGCAAAAACGACTTTCTCTTGATCAATGCACTTAGTTGTTCCAACTTCTTAACAGTATGCAGCCAGTCCCTTGTCTCCACTGGGTTAGTGGTACTGGAGAAGGTAGGCGGCCTCACACAAAGCAATTCAGCTAACTTGTTCTGAGATGGAGCTGCATGCTCATTGTTGTCCCTTGGTTAAGTTGGTTCTACATCTGTCGCGTCATCGTGTTCATGAGCCGAGTCTGTTGAGTCAATACTTGAGCGAGTGTCGAATTATCTATCATCTCTGGGATATGTTGGTTGTTCTGAGCCGATCCATTGGCTCGACTTCCTGATCCACTAGCGTCATTGTCGCTCCCATGGTAACTTTCGTTCCTAGTGTTGACCATCTGTTGCAAATTTGGTGAAAGATAGAAGGAGAGAGGTTACACTAAAGACAAGACTTTAACCCCTTTACCACTGATCTAGTGTGTAGACTATTATGTTGTTCAAGTTGATTAAGCAAGCAACCTACTACAGTTGCGCGCACATCAATGAACTACATCAATGATGGGAATGTAACCGTACCTACACATAAGCAAGCAACAAACATTCTACTACTTGCTTTGGTAGTTTTGGTTCTAAGGTAGGTTCCAAGCTTCCCTACATCTTGACTACTTTGACACTTTCGATCCAATCAACATCTTCTTGTTCCTCAATACATCTGACTTTACTTCTATAAGTAGACAACATCGACATCTTCGTGTTTCTCCACCAAGTTTAACAACTATTCAAGTTGAAGTAGGAAAATAGAGGGATCGATAAAATGATTTGCAAAGAATTTTGGAGAAGAGAGGAAAATTTTTCACAAATAAAGTTTTTGAAAACTTTTCCTTAAGGTCTGACCATTTTGGCTTATCCTACAGTTGAGATGGCTCAGTTACCAACTTGTCATGCCCGAAAATTCACTAGTAATTTTCGAACTAATTTGTGCATACAATCCTCCTTCAAGAATCAATCAAGGTACACAAATCGACAATTTAATATATAGATCCAACATAATATAAATGGTAAATACTTAACAAAATAGAAAAGAAAACAACAGCAGAAAAACGAGCTAGTGATGGCTTCAGCTCCACTCCCACAGGCAGCTCACTTTAGAGTATAAGCCAAACGTCTTCTCCTTCGGAATCTTTCTTCAACTGAGGTTTGATTATTATTGCAAGGTGAGTACATAAAATACTCCACAAGCCACACAATAAATATGCAAGTGCATATGATAACAAAGGATGTCATAATAGGGTTCATTTGCAAAAGCAACATTTAGCAAACATTTGAGAGTAGTAAAACAATAGAGTAATTAATTAACAATATTAACCAATCACTGAACAACACACTAATGTTGCATAGGTCCAAACCATCTCTAAACAACCAAACCTGGTTGCACAGATCTAACTTCATTCCAAGAGCTAACAAATTATCATCATTGTTTTATTAGCATTAGTTAGTAGTGTGGGACTAATCACAAAAAACATTGTTAGGCTCGTCCATAACCATGGACACGGCTATTCGAACAGTTTTACTTTGGCCAGAGGTGTACAAATTTACCCACAAAACACGCCTTTACCTCACATCCCATGACCTTAGAACCCGACATAAGAACGTGACAGGGCCCTTTGCATAACACAACTCAAAGCAGTTCACCATTCCCGGATTGTCATCTTTCTATAACACGGAACAGACTCCCCAGCGACCCCTGTGGGCTTATCTCTATCACTTCTCAGTCTGGTGCATCATAATGAATCATGCTATACAAAAAGTCCAGGCGTTGACCACGCTAGCTTGTGGTTAGTACAGTTAATGCTTCACAACAGTAGCTCACGAACCAATCCTAAAATGTCATGAGCATGACCAACACAGCCATGTGCTTATAACCCACCATTAATCAAGTTTTAGTTGGACAATTATTAACCAACCACGACCAACCCTCGTGAGATACCATTAATTAACCATCATTAATCATAAGTGAATCATTAATTGTCTCACATAAAATGATACTAATGTTTCTAAGCACGGCTAAGCAATTGCACTAAATTTCTAACAGAACCAATATTGTCGGTGATATGGGCCCGGGGGTATGTCGGGGGCGTGGCGTTTAGGAAAAAGAAAGGCAACCTTGTCCATCAAGGAGCGTCAAAATTATGCCCTGAAGGGCTAGGCGAGTCTCGGCCACGGGTGGCCACGTGGCCGCCCCGAAGGGGCTGGCCCTGGAGGCTGCCCGAGGCCACCATACTCCCAACGACGGGGGTCCGGATCCCCCTGTCTGGTCTGAGGGTCCGGTTCTCCGGACCCGTCGGTAGGGTCCGGATCACCCGGACCCTCCATCCTCTACCCCGCACCTCTCTGAGAGAGGAGCAAATCCAACTACCAACGAACCCATTTAATGCTCAAATAGAGAAAAGCAGAGTGCCTGCCACGCCGCATTCAATGCGATGTGAGGCGCGGCTGTCAGTTGCACCCATCATCACTCCTATTTGCCCATCATGATGCAAAGGGGGCTAAAAGTCTTTGACTAAGACCGTGGTATGGCCGCGCGCCCACTCCGCGCACGCCCCCCTCACGCTGTCCAGTCGCATTTAATGTATTGGGCGGCTGCGTGGGAGAGAGAGTGCGAGCGCAGGAGGCACAGAGCCAGTGCCTACCCGCGAGGTGGGTCTCTGACCTGTGGGTCCCGTTGGGCCGGGTAGGCAAACCATCATCACGTCAGCGGCATGGCTACCACGACGACCACCTTTTTTCCGCTTCCCATGACGGAGCAAACAGGGAGGAGTAGGAATGGGATGGCTCTCCGACAAGACAAGATAAGGACTACTGCATCGCGTGGAGTAGAAGAAAAAAGCCAGGACTACTGTGGTGTTCCCTTGTACTATAAAAGGAGACCCAAGTCCATTAGAGAACAGGTTCAGCTTCTTATAATAGAAAAGAGGGAGGTTCCGTTCCAAGACCTGCTTCTACAGCTAGCCTGCAAAAATCTCTCATCCACCACTAAGTCTAAGAGAGAGGGACATTCTCATTGTTCTTGGCAATCTGCCCCATATACTACATACAAACAGGAGTAGGGTATTACACCGCGTTGGTGGCCCAAACCTGTATAAACCCCCGCCTCATCTACACTACTTTATCTTTTCTACGAGTTTGAACCAGGGTACATCGCTCCCCGTGCCGAACCAAAAGGGGTCCCCGGGATCCCTGCGTGTCGATCAACGACATCGACAGCTGGCACGCTAGGTAGGGGGAACGCGCTGTGTTTTGGTTCAAATTCTCGTTTTCCATCCATTTTTTGGCGGGAATCCCCTCCCCCCGTCTCAGCCATGGTCCACGGCCACGCTCTGCGCTCCGCGTCAGGCTCACTCGCCACGCGCGAGCGTGCCCTGGCCAATAAGGTGGCGGAGGAAGTCAACGTGGGCAGGTACAGCCCCAACTTCTGCCACCTCCGCTCGAGGGGGAGGAATCTTTGTCTCCCTCACCGCCGTTGGCGGCGACGGTGGCAGCTGCGCCCGCGCCACCCCCTCTGCCCCCCGCTAAGGCAGCGGTCGAGGGCGGAGGGGCCCGTGCACCCCGCAGGACCGACAACGCTCCTGTGGGACACAGACCATGCCCTAGCGGGCATACCGGCGAGCCCCGCCGAGGCGACGTCCATCGCCGCCTGGAGTTTGGCACTCCCGAGGGTGCCCTGCAGGCGGCGAAAGCTCTTTTGCGCCACCCCCCAGCCACCCCTGACGAGGGATCCAATGCCAAAAGGTGGCTCGACGACATTGCAAAGCTCGTAGGCACGGCCCAGCGCCAGCTGGCTGCTGACCTCGCTTCCTCCAGCCGCCAACCGTGCGGCTCGCACGTTGCGGTAAGCTCTTCCTCCCGGCGACGGGCTCGAAGGGCAGCGGCAGCCGCGAGGATGGAGGAGAGCCTCTTGGCGGCGGCCAAACCGGAGCCGCCCCGGGACTTGCTGTACGCCGGGCGCGACGCCCGCCTCCGCATCGAGCAGCGCCGAGATGAGCGTCGCTTAGGGCGGGCGCCGGACTGCGCCTCCTCGTCGAGAGGCGCCACCTCACGGCGAGTGGCCGCAGCAGCCCTCCCGCGAATGTAGCCCCTCGGCGGTCGGCGAGAGGCCATAATGGCCCAGCCGCAAGCGGGAGGCTCCACAATGCCCAACGAGACCCCGCAGCCACTGTCGCCCACTCTGACTGGCAATGGCTGCCAGGCCTTCGTTGCCAACCTCCGTAACGTGCGCTGGCCTAACAAGTTTAGGCCGGCCCTTACGGAGAAATACGACGGCTCGGTTAACCCTACCGAGTTCCTCCAGATCTACACCATGGCCATTGAGGCCGCCGGAGGAGACGAGCGTGTCATGGCCAACTTCTTCCCCATGGCGCTCAAGGGCCAGGCCTGTTCCTGGCTGATGAACTTGCTGGCCCGGTCAGTCACCTCTTGGGACGACCTGTGCCGCCAGTTCACCTCCAACTTCCAGGGCACATACCCGTGCCCGGGAGTGGAGGCAGACCTTCACATGGTCCGACGAGGGGAGAACGAATCCCTGCGCAAATACATTCAGTGTTTTTGCCAGGTACGCAACACCATACCCTCCATCGCTGACCATGCAGTGATCTTCGCCTTCCGGAGTGGCGTATGCCATGACGTCATGTTGGAGAAGATCGAATCCAAGGCCCCCCGGACCACCACAGAGCTCTTCGAGCTCATAGACCGGGTGGCCTGCAAGGAGGAGGCCCGGGTTTGGAATCCTAGGAATCCTACCCCGGCCTCCACCGGCGCTGCCCCCTCCGCATCCCGTGAAGAGCGGCGCGAACGACGACGGAAGCGCCGGCCATCGCGTGGCGGCGAAGAGGGCCACGTCCTCGCCGCTGACGGAGCCGAGAAGCCCTCACGGAAGGGCAAGCCCGCAGGTAACCGCAGGCGGTCTCCGGACCCCCGCCCCTAGGGCCGGGCCGGAGACAAATGGTGCATGGTGCACCAAACCTCCCACCACGACCTCTCTGATTGCCGTTCGGTCAAAAATCTGGCCGAGCGGGTGCAAAAGTATGAGCAGGAGCAGAGGGAGAACGAGAGGGAGATCCGCCGTAAGGGCAAGGCACCGGCGGAGTGCCCGGATCACCGGCGAGAGGAGGCCAAGGATACGGCCCCAGCCGAGGTCGACGATGACAACTTGGGCTACCAGGATCCTCAGCACGTCATCGCCACCATCGACGGTGGTGCTGGCGCCCAGGTATCCCGTCGGAGCTTCAAGTCCATGAGACGCGAGCTCCTCGCAGCCGTGCCGTCTCATGAGGCGGCCCGTAGATCGCGCTAGGCAGAGGTGCCCATCACCTTTGACCAGACCGACCACCCAGGGAGCGTTGCACGCAGCGGCCATTTGGCCCTCGTGACCTCCCCCACCATCTACAACGTCAAGGTAGCCCGAGTCTTAATTGACGGGGGTGCTGCCCTCAACGTGCTATCCCCGAAGGCTTTTGAGGCAGTCAAGGCCCCAGGAATGGTACTCGGGCCCTCCCACCCCATCATTGGGGTGACACCCGGGAAGGTGTGGTCCCTTGGGCAGATCGCTCTCCCGGTCACCTTTGGGGCCCTCACTAATTTCCGCACCGAGCGGATCGACTTCGATGTGGCGGATCTCAGTCTGCCCTACAACGCCGTGCTTGGGAGGCCAGCGTTGGTGAAGTTCATGGCGGCTACGCATTACGCCTACCGCCAGCTCAAGATACCGGGCCCCGGAGGCCCCGTCACCGTCCACGCTGACGTCAAAACCGTGCTAGACTGCGCGGAGGCACGCGCGGACGACGTTGCAGCGGTCGACCGCGTCGAACCCGAGGACCCCCAAGGGGAGTCGTCGGGTTCCCAGGCCCCGAAGCAACGCATCACCTCTGCCGATGAGGTGGTGATTAAGTCTATCCGTTTGGACGATGACCCGTCCAAGACCGCCAACATCGGTGGCGGCTTGGACCCCAAATAGGAAGACGCGCTCGTCTCCTTCCTGCGGGCGAATGCCAACGTGTTTGCTTGGAGGCCGTCGGATATGCCCGGAGTCCCCAGGGAGGTGATCGAGCATCGACTCGCAGTACGACCGGACGCACGCCCGGTCCGACAGAAGGTGAGGCGACAGGCCCCGGAGCGGCAGGCGTTCATCCGCGAAGAGGTGGCGCGGCTCCAGGAGGCCGGCTTCACCAGGGAGGTGCTGCATCCGGAGTGGTTGGCGAACCCGATGGTCGTCCCGAAGGCCAACCACAAGCTGTGCATGTGCATCGACTACACCGATCTCAACAAGACATGTCCCAAAGACCCCTACCCTCTACCCCGAATAGACCAGATAGTCGACTTCACTACGGGGTGCGACCTTTTATGCTTCCTAGATGCATACTCTGGCTATCATCAATTTCGCATGGCTGTAGAGGATGAGGAGAAAACTTCATTTATCACTCTTGTGGGTACTTTTTGCTACATGTCTATGCCCTTTGGTTTAAAAAATGCCATGTCCACCTTTCAACGTGGTGTCCGCATCACGTTAAAAGACCAAATAGGGCGCAATGTTGAGGCATATGTCGATGATCTCGTAGTCAAATCTCGGGATCAAAGAACTTTGCTCTCGGATTTGGCCGAGACATTTGATAACCTCCGGTCCTCCCGCATGAAACTGAACCCAGAAAAATGCGTGTTCGGGGTACCAGCAGGCAAGCTATTAGGGTTCTTGGTCTCTGCCCGAGGCATCGAGGCCAACCCCACTAAAATAAAGGCAATAGAGGAGATGCGCCCCTAAAAAGCTCAAGGACGTGCAGAGGCTTACGGGTTGTGTAGCTGCCCTGAGTCGCTTTATATCCAGGTTAGGAGAGCGGGCGCTTCCTTTATTTAAATTGCTAAAACAAACTGGCCCCTTCACTTGGACGGACGAAGCGGAGAAGGCCTTGGGAGAGCTCAAGCGCTACCTCTCCTCACCGCCCGTACTGGTGGCTCCTCGGGAAGGGGAGCCCCTTCTCTTATATTTAGCGGCGACCCCCCAAGTGATTAGTGCGGCCTTGGTTGTGGAGCGCGACGACGAGCTAGTCCCTCAGTCGCCCCCAACCCAATCAAAACCAGAGGCAAGAGACCTCGGAATGGAGCTGGCCGAGGAAGCGCCCGAACCCGGAGGTGGCCCTTGGCCCCCCGAGCCACAGGGAGCCGCCCGGCCCCCTAGTCCGGGAGCACCCGAAGCCCCCTCCACCCAGAGCGGCCTTGAGGCCCCAGGTGAGGGCGACGACTCGGAAGCCCCGGACACCGAGAGGACCCGCCCTGAAGCACCCGTGGTAGGAAGCCTCGGAACGGAGTCGGTCGAGGAAGCTCCCGAACCCGGAGGTGGCCCTTGGCCCCGGCCTCGGTGAGCCACTCCGCCCCTAGTCCGGAGCGCCAAGCCCCTCCACCTGCAGTGGCCTTGACGGCCCGGTGGAGGCGATGGCTCGGAGGCCCCGGACACCGAGGTAACCCGCCCCGGTGTACCTGAACAAGCCGCCCCTAGCAAGATAGCCAAGGCCCGCACCAAGGTGCAGCGGCTGGTCTACTTTGTCAGCGAGGCGCTACGGGACGCGAAAACACGTTACCCGCAGGCCCAAAAAATGCTATATGCCCTACTTATGGCCTCCAGGAAGTTGCGCCATTACTTCCAGGCGCACTGGGTAACGGTGGTCACGTCCTACCCTCTCCGGCAGATCCTGCATAACCGAGAAGGCACCGGACGGGTAGTCAAATGGGCCATCGAGTTGTCGGAATTTGATCTGCACTTCGAAGCCCGGCACGCAATCAAGAGCCAAGGCTTGGCCGATTTCGTGGCAGAATGAATGCCAACGGCCGGAAGCGATCCACCCCCGGGGGAACCCGAGAGCGCGGGGGATCGCGACCAAGAAACCGCGCACAGGGTGATGAACTTTGACGGTTCACTCACCTTGCACGGAGCCGGAGCAGGCGTGGTGCTAACTTCCCCAACAGGCGACGTGCTTCGGTACATCGTCCGAATCAACTTCCGGGCAACAAACAACATGGCCGAATACGAGGGGCTTCTAGCGGGGTTGCGGGCGGCGGCAGGCGTAGGCATCCGACGTCTGCTGGTCCTCGGGGATTTCCAACTGGTGGTAAACCAGGTCTCCAAGGAATACCAGTGCACCGACCCCCAAATGGAGGCCTATGTCAAGGAAGTACGGCGTATGGAACGCCATTTCGATGGCCTCGAGCTACGCCATATTCCCAGAAGAGATAACTCCCTGGTGGACGAGCTATCCAGGATTGCATCCACGCGAGCCCCAGCCCCGCCGGGCGCATTTGAAGAAAGTCTCACAGAGCCGTCGGCGCACCCCGAACCACCCTGCAGGCGGAATCGGCCGGTCCCGACGCCGGACCCGGCGGGCCAGCCACGGCCGGGCCTGCGGCGGGACCGACATCACGCGCCGGTGACTTGGATTTCGGAAATCCGAGCATACCTAGAAGACGCGTCATTGCCCGAGCAACGTGAGGAAGGCGAACGCATCGCCCGGACCTCCAAGAGGTACGCGTTGGTAGAAGGGACACTCTACCGACGCGGTGCCAACGGAGTGCTCATGAAATGCATTGCTCGGGAACAGGGTCTCGAGCTCCTTGCCGAGATCCATGAAGGCGAATGCGGGGCGCACTCAGCCTCCTGAACCTTGGTGGGAAAAGCATTCCGCCTGGGATTCTATTGGCCCACCGCGCTGGAGGATGCAACAGACCTCGTGCAGCGGTGCCGAGCTTGTCAATTCCACGCCAAGCAGACACACCTGCCGGCCCAGGCCCTTCAAACCATCCCACTCTCATGGCCATTTGCAGTCTGGGGGCTGGACATCGTGGGCCCGTTCAAACAGGCGCGGGGCGGATGCAAGTTCCTGTATGTCGCCATCGACAAGTTCACCAAGTGGCCAGAGGCCTATCCAGTCAGCGTCATCGACAAACATTCGGCTGTGTGGTTCATGAGAGGCATCACGGCAAGGTTCGGGGTCCCCAACAGGCTCATCACCGACAACGGCACCCAGTTCACGAGTGAGCTGTTTGGCGAGTATTGCGACGACATGGGCATCAAGCTCTGTTTTGCCTCGCCCGCCCACCCCCAAAGCAATGGTCAGGCCGAGCGTGCAAACGCAGAAATACTAAAGGGCCTCAAGACCAAGACATACAATGTGCTCAAAAAACATGGGGACTCGTGGACTGATGAACTGCCTACAGTCCTTTGGGCCAACTCGGACAACCCCAAGCCGTGCCACCGGGGAAACACCCTTCTTCTTGGTGTATGGAGCCGAGGCGGTCTTACCCTCCGAGCTCACCCTGGGATCGCCCCGAGCCGCATTATACACCGAAGCGGATCAGGACCAAAAGCGTCGAGACGATCTGGATTACCTGGAGGAGAGGTGGCGCCGGGCAGTGCTTCGTGCGGCCCGCTACCAACAGAGCCTCCGCCGCTACCATCAAAGCAGAATCAGCCCCCGAGCGCTGCAAGTCAATGATCTGGTCCTGCGCCGTGTCCAAACGCGTGCAAGGCTAAGCAAGCTGTCCCCGATGTGGGAGGGGCCATACAAGGTTATCGGCACCCCGCGTCCGGGAGTAGTTCGCCTAGCCACAGAGGACGGCACTCCATTGCCGAACCCGTGAAATATTTCTCACCTACGCAGGTTCTACCCATAAGCCGCATGGTGTGCTGAGACATGCATAGAAGTTCATCCACTGCCCCCGGTGGCATGAGCAATACGTTTGTTATTACATTTCATATGTTTCCCTTGCAAATACTTGTTGCAGTGTGTTTTCCCCCATGTGCTCGAGCATGTGCTCTGGATGCGGCTTTCCAATAAGTTCCTCGGCCTTGCCCGCCTTAGCCTGAGAGCCCTAAGGGTGTCGAGGGTACAGCGATGCTGCATACTACCACGCCTGGGGGCAGTCAACGCCTGGGGGTTCGGGTGCGAACGACACACGCCTGTCTCGGCCCCCGGTTGCCGTTGCCCTCGCTGGCCTTTTTATGCCTTCGCTCCTACCCGGAACCCTCACAAAGCATGCTACCCGAACCCGGAACAGCCCCCCAGCGGCATGGGACAAATCACGGGGGAGAACAACACTACCGCATTATCGCAATAACTAAGTCTTAAGTTACCAATTGCAGGGAAGCTAACATACAGGGGCTCGGGCCAACCAACCGCCACTACGTGCGCGCTAAGTTGGCCGGGGGGCTCCCAACATACACATACATGAATCGTCAAAAGCAGCCACGATGAGCTGTCACAGCGCAAGTAAAGGCAAGTCCGCTAACTTTATAAAAGATGCATAAATATCTTTTTACATAAACATAGATACAAGCCGAAGCAAGAGGGCCCTAAGTGGCCGGTGGGTCGCTGGGAGCATCCGCCGAGGAGTCTGCATCCGGCGAGTCCTCGCGGAGGGCGAGCTGGAAGGCTGTCGGGGTGCCGTCGAAGCCCATCATGATGGAGTCGACGGCGTCTTGGACGCGGCGGCGGGCGGCCTCCTCGGTGCCTTCGGGGAAGTCCTCGGTGCGGATATAGGGGTCGAAGTTGGGGTCACGGGCTTGGTAGCTCGCCAGGATGAGTGACGCGACCTGGCGGCATACGTCATATGATGACTCCTTTGCCACGTCGTCAACCTCCTCCGGCACCCTCTGTATCCCCGCGGCCAGATCGTCGATGTATGTGGCCAATCCCCCAAAAGTAGGGATGCTGGGGGGATACAGTTCACCCCCACCCCGCGAGCCGCCTCCCGAAGGCGCCCGACGGACGAGGCCAGGCCCTGGATCCCCAGGCGCAAGACGCGCTCCAGCTCCGCGATCCGGCGGCGCGCCTCCTCCAGTTCCGGCCCCGGCCCCCGCAGCTGCGCCTGCGCGTCCATGACCACCTGCTCCCGGGTGGCCAGCTCCCGCTCCCATCGCTCCAGCTCGTCCTGCCGGCGGCCCGAGGCGGTGGCGAGCAGATGCTCGCGGTCCCACACGCCCTTCAGGCATCGGGAGGCATCCTCCTGGGCTTCCACCACTGCCGCCTCTCGCCCCCCCACGGCGACCTCGCGCTCGGCGACGACCTTCTCCTGGGCCAGCACGTTGGCTTCCCGTGCGGCGGAGTCTTCCTCGGCCCTGGCGACGGCCGCCTCCCGGCTCTCAACCGCCCGCCACGCCGCCTCAAGGGCCCTTTCCCGCTCCGCCAGGCCGGCCTTGCGGGCCTGGAGGTCAGCGTCGGCGCCGGCAGCAGCGGCCTCAGCGTCGCACAAGATGCGCTCGCGCTCGTCGAGGCTCTGGGCGCGCTCCCTTAGGTCGCGGAGGAACTGCCCGGCGGTGGTGCGCACCCTCTCCTCAGCAGCAGCGGTGACCTGCTCGCGGAGGTCGGCGGCGTGCCACTCAGCGACGGTGTCTTCAAACACCTGGCTGAGCTCCTCGTGGCGCCGCTCGATCTCCGCCAGCTCCCGCCTGCGGATGAGGCCCTCCGCCCTCGCCGTGGCCGCCAGCTCCTGACGGCCCTCCTCGACTTCAGCCTCCCGCCGCGCCACCTCGACCTCCCTGGCGGCCAAGGCCTGCACTTGGGCCCGAAGCCCCTCCAGGGAGATAGCGTTGGCCGCCTCCAACGCCCTAGCGACGACCTCCCTTGCCCGCTCCTGCGACCGGACGAGAGGCTCCGTGGCCAAGGCAGCCACGAACCCGGACCTGGCGCCCCCAGACTCGGAGTCGGAGCCCGGCCCGGGATCGGCCGCCTGCGCCGGTCGAGCCGCCGAAGATCCCCCATGGCCGACGCTGTCCGCTTTCTTCCTTGAGGGCTCGCGGCCGGCCTGCGCCGGCAGGATTAATGGTAGCCGGCGGGGAGATGGCGTCGCCGAGTGTGGCGCGGGCGAGGGCTGCTATGGCGGCGACGATGGTTGCCGCGGAGGGGACCCCAGAGGTTGCTCTCCGCCGCCCTCCGCTGCCCCCTCTGCGCCGGCGCCGCCAACGGCTTGCCCTTCATGGGCGGCCGACGCTCCAGCCGCTGGGTGGGCCCCCTCCCCGGACCTCACCGGGTCCGAGACCGAGCCTGAAACGGGCGACCCGGACCTTGGGGGCTCAGGCGCCCCAGACCTCTCCTGTGCGGCCTCCCCCGAGCCCGAGGCAGAACCGCCCTTGGGGACAACCCTCGGGTGAAAATGCCTGTGCTCACGGCTGGAAGCAAAATAGGAACACAACAAGGAAATCATGAAACAAAGATAAAAAAAAATAAGACCCCGATAGGCATCCGCGTATCGACAAGGCGTACCTGCGTGCGGGGTTGAAGTCCCGGGAGATCCCGAGAGGGCCCGCTTCTTCTTCGCGGGGCGGCCGGAGGACTCGCCAGCTCTTGCTCGCCGCATCCCCGATGCTGGGGTCCCGCGGGCGGACTCCGTCACCGCCGGCGTACTCGCCGGAGGCGCGCCCCGGGCCTTCCCCTCTGCTGCCGCCGGCGTACCCGCCGGAGATGCGCCCTGGGCCTCCGCCGCTGCCGGCGCACTCACCGGGGATACACCCCGGGCCTTCCCCGCCGTCGTTGTCGCCGCCGTTGTGGCCGGCCTGGCCCCCGGCATAGCGGCCCCCGGGGATGGGCCCGCCGCCTGCGAACCCCCTGGTCTGCGGGGGGGTGCGGCGCGCTCCGCTCCGCCGCCTCGTGGTGGAGATGGGGGAGGAGAGGGGTCCTCCTCTGGCCTCTTCCTCTTCCCTTTGGGATCCGGGGCCCCCGGATCGCTTCGGCCCGGACCCCGACGGCTCAACCGCCCAATCGGGATGTGGTCGTTGGGGTTGTCGTCGTCGTCTCCGCCTCCGCCCCCCGGTGCAGCCTCCGGTGCGGCCGACGATGAGCCCACGCCGTCGCCCACCACTTGCAGCAGATGCAGGATCTCCGAGCGCGCAGAGTCCTGACACAGCGGCACCAACCCGGGCGAGAGCTGCGCCAAGTCCATCTCTGTGATGCCGAGGCTGCGGCGAACCAGGGTCCGAAGGTCCCTCTCATCCCAGTCGAAGGCGGCGCCCGCGAAGGTCCGCATGTTGTCGTTGGGGCCCGTGTACATGTAGGCGGGGCGCGGCCTCTCCTGTAATGGCGCTATGCGCCTCATCAGGAGATCGCGGAAGACCGCGTGGCTGGACAGGCCCCCCCGCCGAAGGTAGCTGATCCGGTCCAGCACCCCGTCCAGCTCCCTCCCGGCTCGTGGGCGCGCCCCCCAGTTCCTCTGGTTCACCGAGATCCCCGTCGGCAGGGAGAGGAGGGGGTGGTCGCCCAGGCTGGTGTAGAACCAGAACGCCCTCCAGTTCTCCCACCTAGAGCGAGAGTGGATGTCGATGAAGGGAGTTTCGACCGCCCTGTCGTTCCGTGGCTGGATCGCCGCGTACCCCACCGTGCCGGAGGAGCTAGACCGGCATACCCGGAAGAATTGCTGGAAGAGGTGAAGAGAAGGCCTCACCCACACGAACATCTCGCAGGTGTGGGCAAACACGGCGAGATAGAAGACGGCGTTGGGGGTGAGGTGGTGCAGCCGAAGGTCGTAGAACTCCAGGACGTCGAGAAAGAAGCAGGAGAAGGGCGGCACCAGCCCGACCATGGCGAAGGAGGCGAAGAACACCATCCTGTGGGGAGGCCGCTCCTCCGGGATGTCGCCACCGCTGCGCGTGCCGCTCGGCAAGAACTTGTTGAAGAGGCTGCGAGCCTCTGCAGTGCGCACTAAGGACTTGGGGAGCACACTCCCTGGCTCCAGAGGAGAGTCACGGCCCATTGCGGGGGTGGATGCAGAAGTACAGAAAGGGAAAGCTGAAGGCGAAAGAAAGGAAATGGAAGGAGCAGGAGGCGCTAGGTAGACGAAGGGCAAATGGCAATGAGAGGAGATGGCAGTGGAAAGCGTAGAAACCGATCCCCCTCCATGCGGATCTGGTTTTATAAGCTACCACCGCCCCCTCGGATTCTACAGCATTAAATTCGCCCCACTACCACACGAAGCGCCCCCTCGTCTCCGCGCCCTTTTGATTTTCGCATCCCCTTGGATTCCCGCGCCATTCGGATTTCGTGCTGCTTGGGGTTCCGCGCCCGCCAGGCGCACTACGCGGGACGGAGAGTGCTAGGCGGTTTGAATGGGCCCCCATGCGCGTGGCCTAAACAAACTCGCCCCCCGTCCTAAGGAAAGGCTTGGCCAGGTGCGACATTAGTTGTCGTGTACCGGCCACCTGCCATAGCAAAAGCGCCCAAATGCCCGGGCCCATACGCTCAAGAAAATGGCGTCAACCGCGCCCGAGCCCGACTCGGCCCCGATCAACGCCGGGGGCTACTGTCGGTGATATGAGCTCAGGGGTATGTCGGGGGCGTGGCGTTTAGGAAAAAGGAAGGCGCCCTTGTCCATCAAGGAGCGTCAAAATTATGCCCTGAAGGGCTAGGCCAGTCTCGGCCAAGGGTGGCCACGTGGCCGCCCCTGAAGGGGCTGGCCCGGAGGTTGCCCGGAGACCACCATACTCCCCAAACGGCGGGGTCCGGATCCCGGACTCCAGTCGGTAGGGTCCGGTTCTCCCGACCCTGCAGTCGGTAGGGTCCGGATCACCCGGACCCTCCATCCTCTACCCCGCACCTCTCTGAGAGAGGAGCAAATCCAACTACCAACGAACCTATTTAATGCTCAAATAGAGGAAAGCTGAGCGCCTGCCACGCCGCATTCATTGCGATGTGAGGCGCGGCTGTCAGTTGCACCCATCATCACTCCTTTTTGCCCATCATGATGCAAAGGGGGCTAAAAGCCTTTGACTAAGACCGTGGTATGGCCGCGCGCCCACTCCGCGCACGCCCCCCTCACGCTGTCCAGTCGCATTTAATGTATTGGGCGGCTGCGTGGGAGAGAGAGTGCGAGCACAGGAGGCACAGAGCCAGTGCCTACCCGCGAGGTGGGTCTCTGACCAGTGGGTCCCGTTGGGCCGGGTAGGCAAACCATCATCATGTCAGCGGCATGGCTACCACGACGACCACCTTTTTTCCGCTTCCCATGACGGAGCAAACAGGGAGGAGTAGGAATGGGATGGCTCTCCGACAAGACAAGATAAGGACTAATCCATCGCGTGGAGTAGAAGAAAAAAGCCAGGACTACTGTGGTGTTCCCTTGTACTATAAAAGGAGACCCAAGTCCATCAGAGAACAGGTTTAGCTTCTTCAGATAGAAAAGAGGGAGGTTCCGTTCCAAGCCCTGCTTTTACAGCTAGCCTGCAAAAATCTCTCATCCACCACTAAGTCTAAGAGAGAGGGACATTCTCATTGTTCTTGGCAATCTGCCCCATATACTACATACAAACAGGAGTAGGGTATTGCACCGCGTCGGTGGCTCGAACCTGTATAAACCCCCGCCTCATCTGCACTACTTTATCTTTTCTACGAGTTTGAACCAGGGTACATCGCTCCCTGTGCCGAACCAAAAGGGGGTCCCCGGGATCCCTGCGTGTCGATCTACGACATCGACAAATATATAAGGTCCAAGCTTGTCAAATTATATCGTAAGGTAACAAGGAATAAGAAAATCAATGTCAATTGGTGATAACAAAGGAATAGGTTCACACCACCCGATGACATTCAAAAATAAATATACATTTAAAGTAAATAGAGAATTTAAATATAGTTTCAACATGCTCAAAGGGATTGTGTTTGGAATTTATGTGACTTGCTTTACAATAATCGGTCTTCAATTCATCTTCTAAAACATTTCCAATGCACTCGCGATCCTCCGAAATGATGCAAACTATACGCTAGCACGCAAAACGAGGAAATGGCTAATAAAAACCAAATAAGCATGACATAAACATGTAAGAACATTATATGTGGATATTTTTAATAGATAGATCTTGATTTTAGACGAATTTAGCAACTTGAACTATATTAATTTGAGTTACAATTATGAATTTTCTAACTTTAAAATATTTAAATCATAAACAAAAATCATTTATAGATAATGACGCAATGATGAATTAATTTTATATATGAATTATTGTGTCACATGGACTCGGTTCACCATAGATCAGGTGCACAGAAATGATCTACGAAACCAACGGTCGAGATCTAGTTGAGCTAAATTGACCGGACAAGATGGCCGAGATCGATCCGATCTCGAACGCATGGTGGATGCCGTGGATGCTGAAGTGGCAATGATGTGGACCTTACCGGCGACGATCAGCTTGGGACCCCATGGTCATCGGCGAACCACGGCACGGCGGCACGAACGAGAGAACACCGAGAGGTTGAGCGCGACGAGACGAACTCACCGAGGGCGACACGACGACGGGCGATGACGGATGACGATCGGCGGCGAGGTGGAAGCGGTGGCAGGTTTGGGTCGACGGTGGTGGTGATGCTCCGGCGACGGGGCGGCGACGGACCGGCGGATGGGGTGGCTCTTGCTTGCACACCCGATGGAGGCGATGGCGGCGCTCAGGTGGAGACGGTGGAACTAGGGCTCCAGGCGTTGGTTTACAAAGATGAAGGTGGCGGTGGAAAGAGGAGAGGGAGGGGTTTCTATTTATAGCCACTGGAGAACGAGTCCGGGCCCAAGTTGGCTGTCACGGTGCCAAAAAAATTAGGGTTTGCCGGAGAAAGAGAGTCTAAGTTTGAGCTCGATTCCTTGCGATTTACTTCGAGAGTTTTGGGGATTTCTTGGGGGAAGGTAGAGGAGGACATAAGAAACAAAAGCCCTCAACTAATTTTGGAAAAGATCAAGAGAGGCGGCCGAATTTGGAGGGAGAAGCAAGCGGATTCGGGCGAGGGCTAGACTCTGGCCGAAGGTAGGGGACGAGCCTGACATGTGGGGTCTGGTCCCACATGTCGGCACGGAGGGTGGGTAGATGGACTTGTGACGTAGGTTGGACCGACGCAAAGAGAGGAGGTAGCGGCCTTGTGGCTGGCGACTTAGGCCGGATTTGTCCGGAGGGGTAGGAGGGAATTTTAATTTGTTTTTCATTTAAATAAATGCTGAGATGATCTTTATATTATTAAAATTAGCAATTGAGCTCTGAAAATTTCGAGAAAATTCGAGAGATTGTGATTAACCATGGGAAATTTAATAAAATAAAATCCAGCCATATTTTATTTAGGAAATTTTATCTTTCATATTAACTTTACTTGCAAATTAACATGCACTTTAACATAAATTCTAGAAATAATTTATTAAATAATTTATAAATCCTTAAAAGGCGTGACAATTAAGCATGAACATCAAAAGGGGAAAGGTATCAATAGACCATGGAGCACGTAGTTATTTACTTCGCAAGCATAGAAGGTGAAGATACCGATGTCGTTTCTTCACTGTCCAGGCGGAAGTACGTAGTTCTCGAAGGTGCTGAGATGCCGGAGTAAAGAGTCATAGACGTCGATGATGAAGGCGCAGTTTGTCCACCGCAGCATCAAGGCGATGATGGTGAAGCCATTGTAGATATAGAGTGTTCACTATTGGAGTAGTTTTTAATTCATTTGCTAAAATCCACAATAGTCCTGGTTCCAATAGAAAATTAAGAATAAAAAAATTTTTAGCCCCGGTTAAAAAGTGCAATGGGACTTTATGATCTTTAGTCCCGATTGTTGTTACCAATCGGAACTAAAGATCATTTTTAGTCTCAGTTTATTTCTTGTCAGAATTTGTTAGGCTGCCAGAGATCTTTAATCTTGGTTGGTAATCGTGTACTAAAGATCATTTTTAGTAATTGATACTAAAGATGAACACGCGCGTATATAATCCACTCGTACTTAGACGCAGTGCACTTATTTTGACTCCTCTCTCCCCCTCTCTCTCCCTCTCTCAGCTCTCTCCCTCTCTCGCTCCAGTGATGGTGGTGAGAGGGGAGGAGATGGCAGCAGCTCGATGGCTCGGAGGTGGTGGGATGGCGCCCTCCTCTCCACAAGATCCAGCGGGAGGGAAGGTGGTAGCGGCTTGGAGATGGCGTCGGCCCGATGGCTCGAAGGTGGCGACGGCCCAATGGCTCGGAGGTGGCGGTGAGGCCTCCTCCCTTTCCTCCTCTTCCTCCGTCTGTCCTCGTCCTCTCCAGGAGCGGCGGGTGGCGACAGGGCCCTCTCCTCCATCGGATCTGGCATCCCCTTCACCGGATCCGGTGGGAGGCAAGCACTGCGATGTTTATTCTTTTCTTTGAGAATTTTGTGATGTTCATTGGAGTATGAATTTGATCTGTGATGTACTTTCAATCTGGGAATTTGTAACGTCCAACATAGTATATTCATTCGATTTGTGATGTCAATTTGACGTGGGATTTGGGGATGTTGGGAGCAACTCGATTTGAAAATGTCAATATGCAAGTAGCAAAAAATAATGAAAAAACAAAAAAAACTTTAGTCACTGTTGGTAACACCAACTTGAATTAAAGATGATGATGTCTATCTTTAGTTTCGGTTGGTGTTAATTTTACCTGGGACTAAAGATAGATATCTTTAGTTCCACTTCGTTGTTTCGGTTTGCAACCCGAAACTAAAATGAGTTATAAATCGGGACTATAAAGGGTTTTCCCAGCTGTGGTTGTTCTCGATTGTGCTTTGTTAGGTGAAATCCATGGCCATAGCAGCACAGTTTCAGGCATTTCAGCTAAAGATTAAAGGTGCATGCAAAGTAAAAAACAAGTATAGAACCTTGTCTCCCATCTGCACGAAGATGACTGGCTCGGCGCCACCCACGAATTGAAGCGGCAGACCAGCTCAACGTACGCCGCGTACGTCTAGCTATCGGCAGCCAGCAGCCACCTCCAGCATCGCACATACGGATCAAAAATTAGGGCAAGAGAGAAAAACAGGAGCACAATGAAACCAAAAGAAACCATAATCAATCTAGTGCAGTTGAGAACGTCAGTATCAGGAAGAGGAGGAGCATGACCGATGGGATTGGGTGACGTACGATAGCCAGAGCATGAGCTGCTGCTACCTGACCACCGGCTCTCGTTGGCAGAGGACCAGGAAGGATCGCTTGCGCCGGGTCGGGGGTCACGCCATCGTCGCCGCCCGCAAACACTCGAGCACATGGTGCAAAATCGGGTGTTCCTCGAGGACGACTCGGAGGAGGGGCAGGGGCATCGTTTGTCGTCACTGCTCGAGAGGAGAAAGGCCGAGGTAAGGGGTGTTTCACCTGGGTGGATGAAGCACAGGAAGGATGGGTGTGGCTGACGGCAGAAGCCAGCATCACGAGGCGCGAGGGACTAGAGGCGGCGCCCGTGTCCGAGCAGGGGCGCCGGGTCCATGCCCGTGTCTCAGTGTTGCCACCGCAGCTACCAACCAAGCACCTCACTCAATACAACCTCGCTGCCTCTGCTCATCACCAATGCAACCTCGGTCGCCAGCCTCTTCTGCCTCCAAGGCCCCGTTTGGGCATAGCTTTAGCTCCCAACTCCAACTTACTTAGAGCTGGAGCTGCGCCAAACGGTATAGATTCTCTATTTTTTCGAGCGAAGCTAGCAGAGTTGCTTCACAAATTTGTACTACAGGGGTGGAGCTGGGTTTTTCTGCTCCACAGCTCCACTCCGATCCAAAAGACCCACTACCCTTTAATTTCTTAACATATTTACACAAAAATGTCACTGAACTACCCCAAACTCATCTCCTCACTCCCTCTCTTCTCTCCCTCCCGAAACCTCACGGGCGGCGGCGGGCACACAGGCGGCGGCCTGACAGTGGCGCTCCGATGGGGGCTGGCGGCGCACGACGACGGCGGGCGACGCGAGCAGGGACGGCACACGGGCGACGATGTGCGGCGGACGGCGGGAGGCGCACGGGCGACGGTGCACGGGGACAGCGCACAGGCGACGACGGGGCCAACGACGCCGCTTCGACAGGGACGGGCGGGCGGTGCACGCCGACGGTGCGCGGCATGCGCGCGGGCGACAGCGGGCGGCGTATGGCCGGCGGCGTGCATGGGGACGGGATTGGGGATTTTTTTTTTCAATTTCAGACCTAGAGCTGAAAGCTTGCCAAACACTTTTCAACGGGTCTCCAACTCCCACAGGAGTAGCTTTCACTGGAGTTGGAATTTGGAGCTAGGAGTTGAAGTTTGGAGCCCTACCAAACGGGTTGGTAGGCCCAAGTTACTGAACCCAGACATGCATGTTTTCACCATTGTCACCGGAGGAGATGCTTTGCTCAGACTAATATCGTGTTCAGATGAACACGCCAATAGGTTAAGCACATAGGCATTCTCCCAGGTTGATCAGACGATATATGCAGAAAACTCAAGTTTCGCAAAGCCTTCGTCAGTTTCAGATTTGAAAGAGAGAGTAGCAAATTCAAGATTGGTTAAGAGATTGTCAATGAGAGAATGCACATCCACGCAGAGCTATTTCAGTACTCAACTGAGGTCTGAGGGACTGATGAAACAAATAATTTTCATGGGAATTAGCTGTCGAAGGGACTTTCTCATGTGACAAATGAAGACCACTAAAATTGTGTGGCAGTAAGTAGTGAGTAGTGACACAGGTCAGAGGTCACAAACATGTGCACCAGCATACCAAGTGCAGAACAATTGAATTATACAGGGTCGATGATCAAGGTACCATCCTTTCCGTTTGTAATTTGATCAATGGCATTTACTTTAAGAACCAAGGGTTCAATTCTCGTAGCGAAGGGGGGATTTTTCACATGAAGAACAGGGCCTAGTGTCTCTAACGACCGACATGTTCTGCAACAAAACAACTAACTTTGCTTCTCAAGCCCCAAGATCAAAATGACAATGTATCTCTTTTATGGGGGTAAAAGCATTGTCTACGAACCAAACATACCCTAGTTTTAACCGTTCCAAAGTTCAAATCAGCTGTCCACACAAAAACTAGGCACTAGAAAATTATCATAAGCAGGAGCAGACTGCAATACTCTGCACAGCAAACAAGGCAGAAAACGTTTTTTGCGCAGCTCAAATGCGGAAATGCTACTCCAATAAACCAACATTGCATGCCACGGTACTGCAGTACAATTGGGTTTTGACTCACATTGTTTAGACAATGGTAATCAGGTTCGACTCAAATGAGCATCCAAGATCAGCGATCAACAGCTAAAGAGTTGACTAAAGCAGACGTAACCACACAGGCATTTCCGCAAGCACCTGGCGTGCAACGCAGAAAAAGGAAGAGAATCCCACCTCCGGCGCCGCTACTTCTTTGACTCCTCCCCGTCATCCTCGTCGCCGTCGGAGCCGTGGTCGTACTCCAACGTGAACCCCTCCCACTCCTTCCCCGCCGCGACGTCCTCCACGGACATGGGCTCCAACTGAACCTCCTCCACCTCCTCCTCCGCTTCGTCCTCGCTCAAGTACGAGCCTGGCCCGTCCTCCTCGCCGTCGGAGGTGGAGTAACTCTCGGGCCTGGTGGGAGGGCTCCGCCGCGCCATGCGCCGTCGGACCGGCATGCCGAAGTCGCTGAGGCGCCGAAGCTGCACCGACGCCGCAGCCGCCGCGGGGCGGAGGCCGGGGTGGACCGGCGGGTGGCGTTCGAGCGTCGTCGCCGCGGCGGCGCTCGGCGGCCGGGGAGGGAGGCGGCGGAGCAGGGAGGCGCCGCGCCTGCTCATCGAGGAGGCCGTCCGCCAGAGCATGTTGCCGTGTAGTCGTGTCGCGTCGCCGACGCCGCCGCCGTCGTCGACTTATAACACTCGAGAGCCGTCGCGTGTAAACTTGTAACCAGCCCGGCCTGCTAGGGCGCACAGTTTTCGACTCAAATAACCAATAGCCCGAGTTGGGCTGAAAACGGGACGCCCGTCCCCCGGCCGACCAAGCCTTTGGATATGAGAGAGAAAATGGAATGCACTGGTAATATTTTATTTCGAGTTGAAAATAGTATGAATTAAGATATGAACCCGTATTTCCATATGTGTGTTATTAAATATATATATATATTATGAATCTAAAAGATCGGTTAATCGCTATTTCCTTCGGGCTTATAATAGTTGTCGTATTGGACTTGATAATGTATTGACGAGAGGTGTATGATTTCAACGTCAAGGTTTCGTGTCTACATCCTCATAATTTTTAAAAAAGTTTGAAGCAACCTTTCTTTTTCTACATCTCTTTTTATTTAATATTACATATTTTTTGATGTTTGTTTTTTCATATTTTAATTGTCTTTCTAGTTTAATATCTATGAGAGAAATACAAAGACATCCGTTTTCGAATATGATTTCGAAAAAAAAAATATGATATGACATACGGGATGAGTAATATGTTTGAGCACCTCCACGAATTGGCAAAAAAATGGACTCCCAATAATTTTGGATTGGATCATGCAAAAATGATAGGATTCAAAAATCAATCTCTCCTCCAACAGTTTCCCTAAAATTAGTTGTTTGTTGGCCACATAGGCAGGGTGGGACCTCCTTCTGTTGTGCGTTCGAACGGCATCCATGAGGGAGCAACGCACGCGTCACGCGGGACGGCGGGAGGCGGAGGGTTGTCGCCGCCGCTGCGCGGCAGCAGCACTGCGCTACTGCAGGCCGTCCACCGGTGCTGCTACTGCTTGCATAGTCCTCTGGAGAAACAGAGTTGTTTCGCTCTTCCTGTCCCTATCTCAACTCTTGAAAATATTCCTAGAAAACATCAGGCAAGGATGCAGCACACAACCAATCACAATCAATACAGGTTTAGGGGAAAATAAGTGTTTAGTTCCCGACGAAACCTTGGGTGGGCCTGAAAACGCCTTGTGATGAGACAGACAAGGCCCTCTTCGCAGCTTCAATAAATGTAATTATTGGCAATGGTAATACAATCCGTTTCTGGGAGGCATCATGGTTGGAAGGACATCGGCCACGAGACCTAATGCCACTGGTCTACAACCTCTCAAGGAAGAAAGGCAGATCCCTACGAGAGGCTACAGCGAATGACACTTGGCTCCATGACCTCAACATCGACGTGAGTACCACCTGGACAGTGAGTCTTATTAGCCAATTAGTCAAACTTTGGGAAGCAGTGCGAAGAGTGCACATTTTTGAGGTGGAGGAAGATCAGGTTACCTGGAAGTTCACCAATCATGGCTGCTACACGGCAGCTTCGGCATATAAAGTGCAATGCATGGGCACGTCATCCACAAACTTCAAGAGTCTCATCTGGAAGGCATGGGCTCCTGGAAAATGTAAATTGCACGCGTGGCTAATCATACAAAATAGAGTGTGGACCTCTGATCGGCTGGAAGCCAGGGGATGGAGAAATAATGGGCTATGCCCGCTCTGTCGCAACTCTCCTGAGATGACAGTGCATCTTGTTGCCACCTACAGATACTTGTTAACGCCAAAATTTGGTAAGCCCCGAAGTCCTTATCGGCTAAGGGTTAGGATCGCTCAGAGTCAGTATCGGCTTGGAGTTCTGCATCAGCCGATGGGGGTTTTCTGTTATCCATATATCCAGCAGTCGGATTTTTGTTAGATTCAGTTTGAGAAGATCTTATCCAGAAGAAACCGAGTCCAGAGAGGATACGACTTGTATCTATTAATTAGGAAGAGATTGTTAGTTTCCTATTTTATCTTTAGAAAAGTCTGTTTAGTGCCCGATAAAGACTTTATCTATTTCCTTTTATCTTTAGTAAAGTTTGGATTGTAATCTGTTAGGATCTTTGTCACCCTACGGGTATAAATATGTAAACCCAAGGTTCATGTAACATATCTCTTGATCAATACAACTCGGCGCATTGCCACCTTTCTTTTATCTGTTCTACTTTGTCATCCGACGGAACTTGGCACCTGACGCAGGGCTGCATCGGCTTCGATCTCCGGCGAAGGGGTAAGTCCAAGGTCCCGCCGGTTCAGGCAATCGTATTGGCTACGTTGGCGTCATCCCTGGCTGCATCAGTACATTCGACCTCTTGGATTGCTTCGATTCGGTTGATATCTTTGCCTGATTATTTATCATATGTCTCTGTTGAATCTAATTTTAGTATCTCGATTTGGCTCTATCGGTTGTCTATCATTTTATGGTTTCTGCCGATACCGGCTAAATCGTTATATTAGATTAGATTAGCTTAGGCATCTACCACCCTGAAAATCAGCTAAGGGCTTGATTGTCTAGATATTGTGTTTCTTTTCATACTTAGTGTTGCATCAGTTTGATCTACTAAGTCGTGATTAGAACATAATTTATAGCCTACCTCTTGACTGCCACTAGGGCTTTCATCGGGGTTTCAGCTGGTGAGTTATCTAGATATTGCATCGGCCTGCAAGGATTGTACACAAGTTGGATCTAGCCGATTGCAGCAGAGGCTTCATTGAATATTTGATCATTTGGATTTTATGACATCAGACTTCCAGCCGATGTGTGCTTTAATCTTTAAATCAATATCTATTTCATCATGTGATTGGTTCATGCAATGTTATATATATCATGTTATTGTCAGCCGGTCACCTTTATATAAATATTTGTTCAACGCACAGCCGATGGATTCGAACCCTAACACCATCGGCTGGCATCGACATCGGTTGGAATTGCACCATTGGCTTATTAGCCGATCAGTTAGTTTTTGAGTATCGGTCTATCGGCCGATATGATTTATGTTCTGCTGTTTTCCATAACTTGTCGGTGGCGAGATCAAACGGCACGCCCGCGCTTCATCTATTCTAGGACCCTGCCCGGAGCTAGCGAGATCTCCCGTGCCGACGTGTTGATTTTTCTTGTCAACACATTTTTGGCACGCCCAGTGGGACAGTGTTTTGGACATCATATCTTTTTACACGGCTCGGCGGACCCATAATTGCCACAATGTCTGGTAAAGAAGTCAAGGCCGAAGAAGAACAATCTCTCAAGTTGACGAATGAAGACAGGGAACAATCTACTGAGCCGATGGATGACGAGACACTTCAAGAGATGGTTGATAACATCATTCATCGTGTTGTGTTCGATCAATCTGGAGTTTTGATGAGTACATTGCATGGTTTGATCGAGAAAACAGTTCCCAGGGTGATTGCCTTAAGAAATCAGCATGGGGGGCAAATTGGATGAGCAATTCCAGCATCATCGGCAACAACAAAATTGGCTTAGGGGGCAAGTTGATCAATATCAGTATGAAGAGCCACATCAACAATATCGGCCAGAAGAGATTCAAAGATGTCAGTTTGAAGAGTATTGGGCCGATATGATTGCAAGAGTGATGGAGGAGCAGTTTGGAATTAAACGCAAAGATCAAATTTCTGTGTATCGGCTGCCATATCCTGAGTGGTTTGATAGGGTTCCACTTCCAAGCCAATACAAGGTTCCAGATTTCTCCATGTTTTCAGGGCAAGATGGTATATCCACAATGGAACATATCAGCCGATTCTTAGCTCAATGTGGGGAAGCATCGGCTGAAGAAGCTCTGAAAGTTAGACTTTTTCCATTGTCTTTGACTGGATCGGCTTTTACATGGTTTTCATCATTGCCACCAAATTCCATCAGAAGTTGGGCCGATCTTAAAAAGCAGTTTCACATGTACTTCTTTGCTGGGGTTAGCGAGTTGAGGCTTGCAGATTTGATATCAGTTAAACAGCAAGAAGGGGAATCGGCTAAGGAATACATTCAAAGGTTTCGTAATATCCACAGCCGATGTTATAGTTTGAGCCTAAGTGATGAGCAGATAGCAGATCTTGGATTCCAAGGGTTGTCGGCAGCTAACCGAGACAGGTTTTTCATCCATGAGTTCGACAGCCTGGCTCAACTATTACAGAAGGTATCGGCTTATGAGAACCGGTGTCAAGAAGAAGAAAAGAATCAGTTTTGGGGCGATCAAAATAAGGACAATTTTGAAGCATGACTTCTCATACTCCAAAACTGGGGGGCATGTGTTAACGCCAAAATTTGGTAAGCCCCGAAGTCCTTCTCGGCTAAGGGTTAGGATCGGCTCAGAGTCAGTATCGGCTTAGAGTTCTGCATCAGCCGATGGGGGTTTTCTGTTATCCATATCTCCAGCAGTCGGATTCTTGTTAGATTCGGTTTGAGAAGATCTTATCCAGAAGAAACCGAGTCCAGAGAGGATACGACTTGTATCTATTAATTAGGAAGAGATTGTTAGTTTCCTATTTTATCTTTAAGAAAGTCTGTTTAGTGTCCGATAATGACTTCATCTATTTTCTTTTATCTTTAGGAAAGTTTGATTGTAATCTGTTAGGATCTTTGTCATCCTACGGGTATAAATATGTAAACCCAGGGTTCATGTAACATATCTCTCGATCAATACAACTCGACGCATCACCACCTTTCTTTTATCTGTTCTACTTTGTCATCCGGCGGAACTTGGCACCTGACGCGGGGCTGCATCGGCTTCGATCTCCGGCGAAGGGGTATGTCCAAGGTCCCGCCGGTTCAGGCAATCGTATTGGCTATGTTGGCGTCGTCCCTGGCTGCATCAGTACATTCGACCTCTTGGATTGCTTCGATTCGGTTGATATCTTTGCCTAATTATTTATCATATGTCTCTGTTGAATCTAATTTTAGTATCTCGATTTGGCTCTATCGGCTGTCTCTCATTTTATGGTTTCTGCAGATACCGGCTAAATTGTTATATTAGATTAGATTAGCTTAGGCATCTACCACCCTGAAAATCAGCCAAGGGCTTGATTGTCTATATATTGTGTTTGTTTTCATACTTAGTGCTGCATCAGTTTGATCTACTAAGTCGTGATTAGAACCGTAATCTCTAGCCTGCCTGTTGACTGCCACTAGGGGTTTCATCGGGGTTTCAGCTGGTGAGTTATCTAGATATTGCATCGGCCTGCAAGGATTGTACACAAGTTGGATCTAGCTGATTGCAGGAGAGGCTTCATTGAATATTTGATCAGTTGAATTTTATGACATCGGACTTCCAGCCGATGTGTGCTTTAATCTTTAAATCAATATCTATTTCATCATATGATTGGTTCATGCAATGTTATATTGTGGACCCCCATTTTTGGAACGGGAATCTTTCGTGTTCTTGGTACCATTTTCCTGGAACGAGTAGTTGGTACCCACGAAATACAGTACTGAATAATCAGGTGCACATGCACGAATAGTCTTACTGCGACATTATTACAACCATAGGCTCGAAGGCAATGTTCAACACACGGGACCTCATGGTCCGATTACAACACAAAAGCAGAAATTAGATACGGCAGCGGAAAAAAGAGGCAGCGGCATGTTATTTGCCACAGGCAACGACCGGAGCTAAGACCTAGTAAGTGCCATCAGTTCCTTCACCCTCCTGGTAGTAAGCGTAAGGATCCTCCGGCTCTTCATTTCCATCAGCTGAAGGTTTGTGCGTATAGCAAGGGTGAGTACCAACCGTACTCAGCAAGCCAACACGGAATTGATGCATATGATAGGGTTATACAAGGAATGGCTGGAGTTCTTTTGCATAAAGCCAATTTTCACAATTCTTTTCACAAGCCTATCAACTAGCCAATTCAAGTTTTAGTTCCATAGTTCATTAATCCGGCGACGATTCTGTCTACCATCCATTGTGATCCCAAGGATGGCTTCCCGCCTCCGATTCGTCATGATTTTCTGGGGAATCCACCCCTTCTCGTATCTCGAGAAGTTGATCCACCAGCGAATGAAATCATCATGCAAACTCATCCCAGCAGTTTTAAGTTTAAAGTCTAGCCAAGCGAAAGTCTTGTCACGATGCTCGATATCCGCGAGCACGGCTATTCGAATAGATTGATTCACTCACACTTCAGTGGATGTACACTTTACCCGTACTCCGCAACAGCCCAACAAATGAGCCTACGTCTCAACACATGAGACGGTCACGGCAAAGCCTTTCGATAACCTCACTTTGGCAGTACCCGCTCCATGAACTTAAGCCCTCATGCACTCTAGCCGTCATTTTCTAGCAGTGAGAGGAGTTCTGGCGCACCCGGGGTAAGGGAAAACTTCCTCAATCTTTAAGTTCAATTAATATCGATTTAATTCCACCATTCACAGCAAAGGCCGCAGCCTCCTTCTCATCACATAAACCACATCATAGAGAACCATCTATGCAAGGATACTGCCTCCGCTCGGCTATCTAGTCAGCTAGGTCTATACCCATTCGAGAAGTACGGTTGTACTGGCTCGTTTCCCGGCTATCTCATGGCTCGGTCCTTAATTGACCAGGGTCGACACTTGCCTTTTCCGGAATCCACCCAAATCATCCGGCCGCCCCAGTCTAAATCATTTGTATATCATTTTCAATTTTCATCATTCTCATGGCCATGTGGCGCTCAGTTCTCCACAGGCCGTATTCCAACTACCTTCCCTAAGGTAGTTGCCCGAGCACAAAGCTTTCTTGCAAAATCATGAGTATGGAGGGATCTAGTACAAGCAAGGCTAAGCAGTTTTACCGAAGTTAGCCTCCGGTCATATCACATCGAAGGTTACAAAGAATAAATTCTAATGGTGATCAATGTCAAAGCAGGGTATATCAAGCATAGGTACTCGTTTGTGTATAGCATGCAATTTGTAATTTGAAATCAACATCATTTCACAAAGTAGGATCAATATGTTCAAAGAGTGTGATGACTTGCCTTGCTCGCACGCTTGAGGGTGGTGTCTTCAACGGGGTCGTTGCCGGTCTCTTCGGTGCTACCCGTACGTGCGAAAAACCAATTGATTCCGATTAGAATCCCAGATAACACCAAAAGGTTGAAAAAATTCGAAAAAGTCTCAAAAACGATTCCAAGCGCTAAGCCCAGATTCCTACTTAAATTTGTACTACGATCGCCCGGAAAACTCCAAGTTTCGCCATCGGGTCGACGACTTAGGGTTTTCATAAAACGACGATCGCAATGCGTTCGAGAAAACGGATTTGAAAATATCCGCGGAGGGATTTGTGCTAGAGGTTTTGAAGGTTTGAGCACAAAGAGAAACCTATTTAAATGGTGAGAAAGAATTAAACGAAATCCGGATTTAAAAATGGCGCGAAACAAATTCCGGAAAAGTCCGATTTCGATTTTCAAACTTTGCACCGAGAAAACATACAAGAAAATAATTTATTTTTGCCCAAAACTTTACTCAAATCTTCCCAAAATATTTTTCCAAATTTTCTAAATTTTTTCCTAATTTTTCCCATATTTTTCTTTTCTTTTCTTTTTTTCTTTTTTTCTCTCGCCTTGTTCATTGGCCTCAAGGTGTTCGACCGAGGTCCGGCCGAAAGCAGAGGCGGCGGCGGCACGACAAAAAGGGGGCGGGGCGGGGATTACCGGCGACGGCGGCCTCGGGAGGTGCGGTGGACATGGGGGAGGCCTTGCGCACGGCGGCGCTTGGGTTGCGGCGGCGGCTCTCGGCGGCGCTCGGGAACGGGGAGAGGAAGCGGCGGCGGTGCGGCGAAAGGGGGGGGCGCCGCGCTTTTATAGGCGCGGCCGGGGGGCTTGCGCGGGCGTGGGGTGGAGAGAGGAGGGGCCAGCGTGGCGCGGGCGGCGGGCGACACGCGGCGAACCGCGGACGGGCCGGGTACGGCGGGCGCAACGCGGCGACGAGGCACGCGACACGGGCGGGGGCCGGCGCGGCGAGTGCGCGCGGCGTGGGGTCCGGGTGCGGCACGGCCGCGTGGCGGCGAGGGCGCGGCGCGGGCGCGCGGCCGGCACGGGCACGGGGCGCGGGCGTGTACGCGCAGCGGAGGGCGCGGCGCGTGGCGGCGCGCGTGCGTGCGCGCGGCGCGCGGGGTGCGTGCGTGGCGTGCGCGGCGCGGCGCGTGGCTAGCGCGGCGGGCGTCGGCGCGTACGGCGTCGAACACCGACGCGCCATAAACAGTACCTTTTCGATTTTCCCGATTTTCAATTTTAATTTTCCATTTTCTATTTTCCTTTCTTCTAAAATTCCAAAATAAATTCCTATAATTCAAAAATAATTTTTAATATAATATTTCCAACTTTTCTCCACTTTTATTTTCTCACATTATTTTTCATATTTATTTATTTAAAATCCCCTTTTCTAATTTCAATCTTCCCCTTTATTTTTACGAAATTTTCCCGGATTTCGAGTACGACTCCCGAATATTTTATTATTTATTTTGTGTCCTAATTTATCTTCTCCGAACCACCATTACTATTTTATATCACCCAAATCGCGTTTTCATAAATCCGCGCTTTCTCCGATTTCTTTTTTTTAAAAAAATCTCGGATACGTACTTCCGCATCTTTCATTTCGACAACTCCAAATCATCCAAAAACACCGAAAGGGAAATTGATCACGACTAAATTTATGCAACTGAGCTGGCAAATAAGAAGCAACAAATCCGAGAAAGAAGCAACAAGCGAAGGTTTTTGAAAGTTTCGATTTTTACGTTCTGACTTCAGTTTCTTCGATTTTCAGGATGTTACAAACCTACCCCCCTAACAATAAATCTCGTCCCCGAGATTTCTTACCGGCTGCTGAGTAGGTGTGGGTATTCCGTCTTCAGGAACTCCTCGCTCTCCCAGGTAGCCTCTTCTTCCGTGTGATTGCTCCATTGTACTTTGTACATGCGCTATGACTTGGTCCGTATCTTCTTTTCTGCCTCGTCCAGTATCTTAATGGGATGTTCCGGATAGGTAAGATCACTGTGGACATGGATGGTTTCTAAAGGAGCTTGCTCTTCTGGCACCCGCAGACATTTCTTCAAGCTGCGACACGTGGAATCGGGTGGACATCGGAGAGATTCTCGGGCGCTCTAGCGGTAGGCCACTTCACCTCTCCTAGCGTTTATCAAGAATGGGCCCACGTATCTTGGTGCGAGTTTCCCTTTGACCTTGAACCTCGAGTTCCCCGTAGTGGTGAGACCTTTAAATACACGTAGTCACCTTTTTTAAATTCTAATTCTCTTCGTCGGGTATCCGCGTAGCTCTTTTGTCGTGATTGAGCAGCTTGTAATCGGTCCCGAATTAGGCGAACCTTTTCCTCGGCCTCTTTGATTATGTCAGGCCCGAATATGGTTCATTCACCGGTTTCTGACCACATTAATGGGGTTCGGCATCGGCGACCAAATAGAGCTTCGTTTGGTGACATCTTCAGACTGGCTTGATAGCTATTGTTGTAGGAGAACTCGGCGTACGGCAAACATTTCTCCCAATCCTTGGTGAAATCCAACGCACGGGCCCTCGGCATATCTTCTAGTACTTGATTCGTCCTTTCGTCGTCCGTCGGTCGTGGGTGGTAAGCGGTGCGAAGGCAAGGTGACTTCCGAGTGCCTCGTGGACTTTGCTCCAAAAATGAGACGTGAATTGGGTACCACGATCCGATATAGTTCTCTTCGGTACACCATGGAGACATACAATCCTATTCATGTATAGTTCCGCTAGCTTGGCACTGTTGTAGTTAGTTTTTACGGGAATAAATCTGGCGGTCTTGGTGAGCCGATCTACTATTACCCAAATGGAATTGTAACCAGTCGTAGTTTTGGGTAGTCCCACTATGAAATCCATGCCTATCTCGTCCCATTTCCATTCGGGAATCTTGAGCGGCTGCAGTAAGCCTGCTGGTCGTTGATGCTCAGCTTTCACCCTTTGGCACACATCGCACACGGCTACGTATTCGGCTACATCTCTCTTCATATTGGGCCACCAATATTCTCCCTTCAAATCTTGATACATTTTCGTGCTCCCTGGATGTAACGAATATGCCGATTCGTGTGCTTCTTTTAAGATCAACCCTTTCAAACCACCTTGCTCAGGCACGCAGATTCTTTTCTTGTACCACAGGATTCCCTTGTCGTCTATTGAAAATTCCTTAGCGCGTCCAGCGGCCATGCGTTCCTTGATTTCCTAGGTTTCCTCATTCCCTTTTTGGGCTTCTTCTATTTGAGTCCTTAGGAGGGGTTGGATTTCCAGTGAGTTTACTTCTCCGTGAGGAATCAGGTGCAGATTAAGTCGAGCCATTTCTTCTTAGAGTTCACTGGCCATACTTCCCAATCCCATGTGGTTGCATTGGGCCTTGCGGCTTAGCGCATCGGCCACTACATTTGCCTTGCCGGGATGGTAATGGATTCCTAGATCGTAATCTTTGATCAACTCCAACCATCGTCTCTGTCGTAGGTTGAGATCGGGCTGAGTAAAGAAGTATTTCAAGCTCTTATGATCGGTATACACATCACAGTGGTTCCCGATCAGGTAGTGTCTCCAGATCTTCAACGCGTGAACAACCGCGGCTAATTCCAGGTCGTGTGTGGGATAATTCTCCTCGTGGGGTCGTAACTGTCGCTGAGGCATATGCTACGACCTTCCCATCCTGCATTAACACGCCTCCTAGTCCTTGCCGCGACGCATCACAGTACATCACGAAATCCTTCCAGTTGTCAGGTAAAGTTAAGATTGGAGCGGTGGTTAACTTTTCTTTTAGTTGGTCGAAGGCTTTTTGACACTTCTCGTCCCATTCGAACTTCTTTTCCTTCTTCAGAAGTTGAGTCATAGGTCGGGCTACGGTGGAAAACCCTTCGATGAACCTTCGGTAATACCCAGCCAAGCCCAAGAAACTCCGAACTTCCGTCACTGACTTGGGTGCCTTCCATTCCGTGACAGCTTCGAACTTGGCGGGTTCTACCGCTACTCCTCCGGCTGAAACCACGTGGCCCAGAAAAGTGACTTTCTTGAGCCAGAACTCGCATTTGCTAAATTTTGCATACAGCTAGTGCTCTCGTAGCTTTTCCAGTACCAGCCGTAGATGCTCCGCATGTTCCTCATCGTTCTTGGAGTAGATAAGTATATCGTCGATAAATACCACTACAAATTTATCCAGGTATTCCATAAATACCTTGTTCATCAGGTTCAAAAAATATGTCGGGGCATTGGTCAATCCAAAGGACATTACTGTGAACTCGTATAAGCCGTAACGTGTAGAGAACGCCGTTTTAGGAATATCTCCAGCTCTAATCTTCAACTGATGATATCCCGACCGAAGATCAATCTTTGAGAACACTTGCGCACCCTTAAGTTGATCGAATAGGTCATCGATTCGAGGTAGTGGGTACTTGTTTTTAATAGTCACTTCATTCAACGATCGGTAGTCCACGCACATCCTCATACTCCCATCCTTCTTCTTGACGAAGAGTACTGGGGCTCCCAAAGGAGAAGAACTGGGGCATACAAATCCCTTCTCTTGTAGTTCTCGGATTTGCTTCTTGAGTTCTTCTAACTCGTTGGCCGGCATTCGATAAGGTCTTTTGGATATGGGGGCAGTACCAGGCATTAGGTCGATGATAAACTCTATGTCGCGATCCGGGGGCATTCCGGGCAATTCCTCGGGAAATACGTCCGGGTATTTTTGTACCACTGGCATCCCGCCTAGAGGTAGCATGGTGAACACTCCCGCAGCTTGCTCGCATAGCTTCGGGTTTTGGTCCATAGTTATGCTCATCGGTGATCCCCATGGGGTGGATACCGTGACTTCCCTTCGACTGCAGTCTATGATTCCATTATTCTTGGTCAACCAATCCATCCCGAGTATGACATCAATGGTTTGGGGTGATAGCACCATAAGGTTTGAAAGAAACACCATGTCCCTAATCCGTATGGGCACATTGATGCAAGCATGGGGTACGGTTATGTTTCCCCCAGGTGAGTGTACCAACATAGGTCTCTTAAGTGCTACTTGGTGTAGGTGGTGTTGTTTGCTTACTTGGGAAGATATGAATGAATGCGAGGCTCCAGAATCAAATAAGACTTTAACTGGGGTAGAGTTGATAGAGAACATACCCATCAGTACGCTCTGGTCCTCCTGAGCTTCTTCAGCCCGCACATGATTCACCTGGCCACGTCGAAACCCGGTGGCAGCCTCGTTTGGTTGCGGGGTCCTGAACAAACCACGTCCTGCAGCAGGGGTGGGGGTTCCTCGGACGGGCGTTGCATTGGCGCCGGTGCGCACAGGAGTGTTGCGTGGTTTGGGGCAGCTGTTGGAGTAGTGCCCGAATTCTCCACAATTGAAGCAGCTCACATTCCTTCTTCCTGGAGCGGCTAGGGTTGGCGTCGGTGTACGAAACTGAGGTGTAGCTGGCCTGCTGACATGGTCGGGAGCGGGGGAACGACCGGCTGCCGGAACGTTTGGCTTCCATCCAGACGGGGTGGCTCCCTTGGGACGTTGTGGTGCTCCCTGAAATGGGCGGGCCATAGCGAGCCTCCTTTTGCGGTTATTTTCTACCATCTTTTGGTCGTGTTCAAGCCGCACAACCTTGTTGATGAGGCTTTGGAAACTGGTGTGGTCCTGTCCGATCATCGGTCCTCTCGGCTCATCGTTTAGTCTCTCGATAAATTTATCCATCTTCTCTTCCTCGTCGCTAGGTCACTTGTGGCGTAACGGGCAAGCTGGGTAAACTTGTTCGGTACTCTTGTACGAGGTGTTTCCTTGACGCAGCTGCGGAACTCATTTTTTCATCCTCACAAATGAGTAGTACGAAATTTTCACGGAACGCAGCCGTGAATTCTTCCCATGTCGGTTCTCCGGCATCTTCAGCCCGCGTTTCCTTGTAGGTATCCCACCAGTCACTTGCGGGACCCTCTAGCTGGTTAGTGGCGAAGACAACTCTGTCTGCTTCTTGAACTCGGACGAGAGTCAGCTTTTTCTCGATCACCCTCAGCCAGTCCTCAGCATCCATGGGTTCTTCGGCCGTGGAGAAGGTTGGTGGCTTAGCTCGCATAAACTCTCCTAAATTTGATCCTCCTCGACTTCCCTGGTTGTTGGCAATTGCTTGGAGCGTTGGGTTTGTAAAGCCATAACCTCCGCCGAGTGGAGGGGTTGGGTTCGGCGGGTTCTCGTTGTTGTTGGCTGCGGCTCTGCGGCGATGCGCCATCTGAAGAAGATAGATGAATTAAGAGATCGGACCTGTTAAGGTCATGGTCCCTAAGGGATTTTTCTTCAAGTTGTTTTTAAATGATCTTCAATCAACAAGCATGGTAAGATAATAAGCTCATTAATTAGGATACCACAAAGCGATACTTAGGTCCATCATATTACATCAAAGGGGTACACGGACTATACACGCACAGTCCCTCATGCCATGATAACAACAACTACATCGTCTTACTGCATTAACTATTAAGGGGGATAGAGTGTGGTCCTTGCTGCCGAACCGTCCAGAACGAGATCAAGCTGGGGTGGTCCTCCCGCCTAGTCGTCCAACCATCCGCAGGAGCAGTGCGGGAAGGGGTGATCCTCTGCTGAAGCAAATCGGAGTCCCCATGGCTCGGAGGTGGTGG
The DNA here is from genome assembly GCA_019925245.2 of Oryza australiensis. NCBI lineage: Eukaryota > Viridiplantae > Streptophyta > Magnoliopsida > Poales > Poaceae > Oryza > Oryza australiensis. The sequence continues at coordinate 1,260,595 of JAIFGZ020000237.1, forward strand.
CCTCGGAGTCACGCCGAATCTTCCTGCTCGGTGGTCGTGTACTCTTGCGAGCGGTCTGGCGGGTGAGGGGACCTCCAGTGTGAGTCAGGCGACGAGTGGGAGCTTCCTCCTCCATTGGATCGGTGTCGCTGGACTCCCATTTGACCTCCATAGGTTCTGCCTCAGACTCCGAATAGGTGTGGATCTGGATGGGGTTCTCCTCTCCCGATCCAGGCTCGGATGGCACTGCTACGGAGCTCGAGGTGGGTCCCATGGACGTGGCGAGCGGTGGGGTCTATCGGTGCACGGCACAGGCTCGTGCTCAACATAAAAGCTTGCTCCATCATGGCTTGAAAGGTATCCAAGCATGCTTGGAGTCATCGGTAGTAGTGGTCGGGCACGGGAGCGGGAGGTGTTGGTACAATCTCGGTGGAAGTACTGCCGGCGTGGACGGGGCGGGTGCGCGGTTGCTCCTCCAGTGGTCGACTTGCTTGCTTGCTTTTCCGAGCGCTCCTCCAGCTCTACCGGGGCTTCCCCACGGGCCATGTAGCGGTCCGAGAGTTGCTCATATTGGGCACCGTTGGCTTGCAGCTAAGTCTGCAGCATGTTGATCTGATTCCCACAGTCCTGGTGGCTCTCGACCAGATCATTGAGGCGTGTCTGCTGGTCGTTGATCTCAAGCAAGGCCTCTTCGTAGCAGTCATCCGCCGTCTCCGCCCAACGTGATAGACGTGTGATCATAGGGTTGTAGCAGCAGGGGGTGGCTTCCACGGCGCAAACTGGGTTGCCTTCCTCGCGATAGGGATGGTGCACGAACTCTGTCACTGTAAGTTCAGCACGATGTATCGCATTAAGGCGAAGAAATGCTTCGCGGGCCGCATCTTGGATGGCTGCTTCCGCTAAATCCCGATGATAGCGGGTATGAAAGCAGAAAGATGTTTCACTTCCCATGCGGGCTTCCACAGAAACAGCCGCCTCCCATGCTGGATATCCTTCGGAGCTATGCCTTTTGATTTGGTAGGTGGGTGGTTCCGGATATCTTAAACACCACAGCAGGGACTGAAGCTCCACAAACCCCTCGTCTTGTGGGATGGTGATCTCCCAGCCTCCGTCATGGTTCGACATCTGCTTTTGAAGGCAACTTAGGGTTAGAGGGAGAGAGCTATCATTATAACCATTTGGTAAAGAAAAGGAAATACAGATATAGAAAAGGTATACTTGTATTTTCGGAAATAATAGTTTGGAAATGATCCTACGTAGGGATACTTCCCTTTAGCCAACTAGTCAGGGGTAGGGCGCCATTTGGTCTTAGCCTACGGTCGCATGGCTCTGATACCAGCTCTGTGGACCCCCATTTTTGGAACGGGAATCTTTCGTGTTCTTGGTACCATTTCCCTGGATCGAGTAGTTGGTACCCACGAAATACAGTACTGAATAATCAGGTGCACATGCATGAATAGTCTTACTGCGACATTATTACAACCATAGGCCCGAAGGCAATGTTCAACACACGGGACCTCATGGTCTGATTACAACACAAAAGCAGAAATTAGATACGGTAGCGGAAAAAAGAGGCAGCGGCATGTTATTTGCCACAGGCAACGACCGGAGCTAAGACCTAGTAAGTGCCATCAGTTCCTTCACCCTCCTGGTAGTAAGCGTAAGGATCCTCCGGCTCTTCATTTCCATCAGCTGAAGGTTTGTGCGTATAGCAAGGGTGAGTACCAACCGTAATCAGCAAGCCAACACGGAATTGATGCATATGATAGGGTTATACAAGGAATGGCTGGAGTTCTTTTGCATAAAGCCAATTTTCACAATTCTTTTCACAAGCCTATCAACTAGCCAATTCAAGTTTTAGTTTCATAGTTCATTAATTCGGCGACGATTCTGTCTACCATCCATTGTGATTCCAAGGATGGCTTCCCGCCTCCGATTCGTCATGATTTTCTGGGGAATCCACCCCTTCTCGCATCTCGAGAAGTTGATCCACCAGCGAATGAAATCATCATGCAAACTCATCCTAGCAGTTTTAAGTTTAAAGTCTAGCCAAGCGAAAGTCTTGTCACGATGCTCGATATCCGCGAGCACGGCTATTCGAATAGATTGATTCACTCACACTGCAGTGGATGTACACTTTACCCGTACTCCGCAATAGCCCAACAAATGAGCCTACGTCTCATGTGTTGAGACGGTCACGGCAAAGCCTTTTGATAACCTCACTTTGGCAGTACCCGCTCCATGAACTTAAGCCCTCATGCACTCTAGCCGTCATTTTCTAGCAGCGAGAGGAGTTCTGGCGCACCCGGGGTAAGAGAAAACTTCCTCAATCTTTAAGTTCAATTAATATCGATTTAATTCCACCATTCACAGTAAAGGCCGCAGCCTCCTTCTCATCACATAAACCACATCATAGAGAACCATCTATGCAAGGATACTGCCTCCGCTCGGCTATCTAGTCAGCTAGGTCTATACCCATTCGAGAAGTACGGTTGTACTGGCTCGTTTCCCGGCTATCTCATGGCTCGGTCCTTAATTGACCAGGGTCGGCACTTGCCTTTTCCGGAATCCACCCAAATCATCCGGCCGCCCCAGTCTAAATCATTTGTATATCATTTTCAATTTTCATCATTCTCATGGCCATGTGGCGCTCATGTCTCCACAGGCCGTATTCCAACTACCTTCCCTAAGGTAGTTGCCCGAGCACAAAGCTTTCTTACAAAATCATGAGTATGCAGGGATCTAGTACAAGCAAGGCTAAGCAGTTTTACCGAAGTTAGCCTCCGGTCATATCACATCGAAGGTTACAAAGAATAAATTCTAATGGTGATCAATGTCAAAGCAGGGTATATCAAGCATAGGTACTCGTTTGTGTATAGCATGCAATTTGTAATTTGAAATCAACATCATTTCACAAAGTAGGATCAATATGTTCAAAGAGTGTGATGACTTGCCTTGCTCGCACGCTTGAGGGGTGGTGTCTTCAACGAGGTCGTTGCCGGTCTCTTCAGGTGCTACCCGTACGTGCGAAAAACCAATTGATTCTGATTAGAATTCCAGATAAAACCAAAAGGTCGAAAAGATTCGAAAAAGTCTCAGAAACGATTCCAAGCGCTAAGCCCAGATTCCTACTTAAATGTGTACTACGATCTCCCCGGAAAACTCCAAGTTTCGCCATCGGGTCGACGACTTAGGGTTTTCGTAAAACGACGACCGTGACTGTTCGAGAAAACGGATTTGAAAATATCCGCGGAGGGATTTGTGCTAGAGGTTTTAAAGGTTTGAGCACAAAGAGAAACCTATTTAAATGGTGAGAAAGAATTAAACGAAATCCGGATTTAAAAATGGCGCGAAACGCGGAAAAGTCCGATTTCGATTTTCAAACTTTGCACCGAGAAAACATACAAGAAAATAATTTATTTTTGCCCAAAACTTTACTCAAATCTTCCCAAAATATTTTTCCAAATTTTCTAAAATTTTTACTAATTTTCCCCTTATTTTTCTTCTCTTTTCTTTTTTTTTCTTTTTTTTCTCTCGTCAGCCTGTTCATTGGCCTCAAGGTGTTCGACCGAGGTCCGCGAAACAGAGGCGGCGGCGGCGCGACAAAAGGGGGCGGGCGGGGCTTACGGCGACGGCGGCCTCGGGAGGTGCGGTGGGCACGGGGAGGCCTTGCGCACGGCGGCGCTTGGGTTGCGGCGGCGGCTCTCGGCGGCGGCGCTCGGGAACGGGGAGAGGAGCGGCGGCGGTGCGGCGGGGCGGGGGCGCGCTTTATAGCGCGGCCGGGGCTTGGCGCGGGCGCGGGGTGGAGAGGGGAGGGCTGGCGTGGCGCGGCGGCGAGGGCGACACGCGGCGAATCGCGGGCACGGGCCGGGTACGGCAGCGCAACGCGGCGGCGAGGCGCGCGGCACGGGCGGGGCCGGCGCGGCGAGTGCGCGCGGCGTGGGGGTCCGGGCGCGGCACGGCCGCGTGGCAGCAAGGGCGCGGGCGTGGGGCACGGGCCGGCACGGCCGCGTGCGGCGGCGCGGCGCGCGGGTCCGGCGCGTGGCGCGCGCGCCGTGCGCGCGTGCCCGCGCGGCGCGTGGCGCGCGCGGGGGGGTCGTGCGGCTGGCGCGGCGGCGCGTGGCGAGCACGCGCGGCGGGCCGGTATGGCGCGTACGGCGTCGAACACCGGGCGCGCCATGAACATAACCTTTTCGATTTTCCCGATTTTCAATTTTAATTTCCCATTTTCTATTTTCCTTTCTTCTAAAAATTCCAAAATAATTCCTATAATTCAAAAATAATTTTTAATATAATATTTCCAACTTTTCTCCACTTTTATTTTCTCACATTATTTTTCATATTTATTTATTTAAAATCCCCTTTTCTAATTTCAATCTTTCCCTTTATTTTTCCGAAATTTTCCCGGATTTCGAGTACGACTCCCGAATATTTTATTATTTATTTTGTGTCCTAATTTATCTTCTCCCAACCACCATTACTATTTTATATCACCCAAATCGCGTTTTCATAAATCGCGCTTTCTCCGATTTCTTTTTTAAAAAATCCCGGATACGGACTTCCGCATCTTTCATTTCGACAACTCCAAATCATCCAAAAACACCAAAAGGGAAATTGATCACGACTAAATTTATGCAATTGAGTGGCAAATAAGAAGCAACAAACCTGAGAAAGAAGCAACAAGCGAAAGTTTTTGAAAGTTCCGATTTTTACGTTCCGACTTCAGTTTCTTCGATTTTCAGGATGTTACATATATATCATGTTATTGTCAGCCGATCACCATTATATAAATATTTGTTCAACGCACAGCCGATGGATTCAGACCCTAACACCATCGGCTGGCATCGCATCGGTTGGAATTGCACCATTGACTTATTAGCCGATCAGTTAGTTTTTGGGTATCGGTCTATCGGCCGATATGATTTATGTTCTGCTGTTTTGCATAACTTGTCAGTGGCAGGATCAAACTGACTGGCACGCCCGCGTTTCATCTATTCTAGGACCTGCACTGAAGTTAAGCAGATCTCCCAGGTCGGCGTGTTGATTTTTCTTGTCAACAATACTCCTCTAGGATATGGAGCTTGGTAGCCAACTGGGTCAGACTACAACAACTACAACCGGCAGAGTGGCAAGGCGCAATAACGGTACATCAGTGATGGGAGAACATGGCTACCACCCCGAGAGTCCCAAGAAAAGGACTACGATCTCTTATCCTACTAGTACAATGGAAAATTTAGAAGGAAAGAAACAGATGGATCTTTGACCATAAAGAGGCTTTCACGGTGCAACTCCTCATGATAATCAAAGAAGAAGCAAGACTCTGGGGCCTGACAGGAGCTAGACATTTGAGAGAGCTGACCTCTAATCCTGTATAATATTGTACAGATCGCTCTGTATAGTTTTTCTCTATCCTTTAAGGGTGTATTTATTCCTTTTATATGTAATGAAAATACACCATATTGCCATTTTTCCTTAAAGAAACTCAAACAAAGATGCAATAATATATGCTTGATTGAGTATGATACAGATCACCACAGGCAGTAGCGAATTCAAAATAAAAATAGAGGTGATGCTCTAATGATTGGGAACTAGAATGAATATAGATAAGTAAACCAACTATCTCACCATGTTTCGAAAAAATCTCACTTTTCAAGCTCTCAGACCGTGAAACAAAGATCAGGTCATACTTGTTGATATGCAATTAACGATGAAGAACCACATTGCTGACTGGTTGATTTCACATCTCTCTACTCATCAGGTCTCAGCCCATAACAACAGCTAAAATATTTTTAATTGACCCATGTCATAGCAACTAAGACTAGAGTAGAAGATCCAAACAAACAAAGCAGTACTTCATCTAATTATCTTCTTCCTCCAAAGCGACAGCTACATCAAACGACTGCAGCGTTAGAGGCGTAAGGGTAGTTAGGATCGACGATGAAGCTGGGGTTTACGCCTCAATAAGCCCCAATTCGCCTCTGATCACAGGTCAATAGTGTTGAAGCCGATTCACTCAGCTCCTCTAATTTAACTATCTCTTCTCTACTTAACTCTAACATGAGAAAAAAAAAGGAAAGAGGACACCAGCACACGCACGTATAGGACTACATTATATTTTGCTTTCTCGGCAACCAGGCCACCCATTTTCATTCATCTATCTGTTACTTATATACAGAAAAGAACTGCGTAACTCCACTCATGCTTGACCTACATGCCCTGCATGGATATGTATGCAGCTCACATGACTAACAAACCCAACTAACTCCACTAATACACGCACATGCGCTGGCTAATCACTAGCTCATCCACATGCCATCATCAAGTAAATGGTTAATTACGTAAGGATGAAAACGGTTAGAAACGGTCAGAAAAAGATTTTAACCATTTATGTTTTTTATGTTTTAGCTGGGATCAAAAATAGAACTAGGAAAGACGGACGAGAAAACGAATTTGGTAATACGGGACATCGAGAACGATCGGAAGCATGCCAATTTCGATTAGAAATCGATAAAAAATGAGAACGTCGACACACATATATAACCAATTTAAAGAGTTAATTCGACACAACAATTGTAACCATGCATAATTCAACAGCATTACACCACAAGTCCAAATTAAAAAACAACATATCATAACTCAACGACTCACGAACTCGTTGATCATGCATAATTTAGGAAACGGGGGGGTCGGGCGCTGGCCACTGGGGGAGTGGGCGAGTGTGGTTAGTAACTTAGGATTTGGAACATTCGTTACTGGGCAGGCGGAGGGTGGCCGAGTGAGATGTGGGTGTTTGGCTGTGTGGACCGAAATTGGTTGAAAAGGCTGAGAAACGGAAATTTTTTGCGGGAATTTTCTCGGACAAATACGGGATCCGTGAATATGATCGGAAAACACCCCAACCATTCCCGTTTTCGTTCCTGTTTTTTTTCATTCCTGTTTTTTCTCGTGAAAATAATATTCGGTTAGGATTTTCGGTATTCGATGTCAGTTGGTACGGAATTTTTCCGTTCTCGCTTTCATCTCTTAAATTACGTGACTGCCTCAGTCACCACATGCACATGCACATACACATAATGTGCAGCAACTAATTTATCCAATAATTCCCCCTTAATCTTGACTCACCGTGCTGCACCATGATCTCCTGTTGCAACATTGTGCTCACCATAATGCAGCAGTCTTCTGCAATATATATGCATCCATCAATCTTTCGCGGAATTACACTGCCAACACCTCTTAGCATCCTCACGCCATCATCGTTGTGTCACGGTTTGCTCGTTGCCATCTTGTTGGTGTGGCTTCGCACCTTCGATTGATTGTCGTTGTTGTCAGCTTCACACCGACTCTTCTTTATAGCAGCAACACACTGCCAATTTTTGTTGGCTTCGTAGCATCGCACAACGAATTCAGCAGCAGCAACATGACACCACCAAAACGAGGCAACGACCTCATATGAATCCTTCCATCGACGGCATCGCACCACCATTCTGCAAAGGATCTTGAAGCGGCTTCCCACCGTCAACAGCCCACAACGGCATCACACCACAGCCACGACGTCGCCGATGTGGATGCAGCTTTGCCGAAACACTGAGCGTCCCCATCCTTGCTTCTCCCTAACGGTTATTGATCGGAATATTAAACCCTCTCAAACTAATCAATATTTATAATTTTTAAGCTAAATAAACAAACCATTGTAACGCATGGACACAGTTGTTAGTAAATTTTAAATGTCCATATCAAATTTTAGACATCCATAAAAAAATAATTCACTCACATGAGTATATACCATAATTTACTCGTATGCTTTTTTGGGCTTATAGAGTTATGGTATCCGTATCCGAGAAAAATTAATCCGAAACTATCCAAAAATTATTCGGCTGACACTAACCGTATCCGATTTTTCGGATGGAATCCGGATATTATCCGTACCGTTTTCACCCCTACCTAAGGTCCGGATATTATTTGATGAGGTATCCGGATATTATCCGACCGTATCCGCTATCCGCCGGATAATGTCTCTACCGTATTAGTATCCGTATCCGAGAAAAATTATCCGTTTTCGTTTTCGAATCCAAAATTATTCAAAAATTATCCGGCTGACATTATCCATATCCGATTTTTCGGATGTAATCTGGATATTATCCGTACCGTTTTCACCCCTACCGCTATGCATGATGATGATTCCGTTGATCACCACACGACATCATCTTCTCATCGTCGGAATTTTCGATACCAATTGTTAAAGCCGATTCACTCAGCTCCTCTAATTAACTATTTCTTCTCTACTTAACTCTAACACGAGAAATAAAAAGAGGAAGAGGGCACCAGCCCACACACTTAGGACTATATTTGCTTTCTCGGCTACCAGGCCACCCATTTTCATTTATCTATCTAGTACTTATATACACAAAAAGAACTACACAACTCAACCTATTCTCTAGACACTAACTTCAGCATGCACTGCATGGATATGTATGCTCACACGACTAAACAATCCAACTAACTCCACTAATAATGTACATGTACTAGCTAATCACTAGCTATCTGCATGCCATCATCAAGTAAATGGCTAACTACGTGACTGACTCATTCACCACGTACACATGCACATACATGCACATACAAACACATAATGTGCAGCAACTAATTAAGTTAAGATTATATCTAACTAATATCAGCAGAGCTATAACAGCTCAAATTTGAACGACAAGACTGAAAAGCATTGCTCAAATTTCAATGACAATAATCTTGACAGTAGTACCCATCATCTAAATAAAATCTGAATAACAAGACAAATCCACAGGATTCTGAATATATTACTAACTTGCATTGCACATGCTTAGTATACGTACTTAGGTAAATCCTAACAAATCTCCACAATCTGAACATTTTGCCATCTCGTTCCCTCGCATTCTCTGATCTGGTCATAAGTCATAACTTTCTTCGGTTGCTTCTTCACAAATAGGAAGATCTCGGCGAGGTAGTTTTCCTGTTGATAGCAATGAGAAATCGTTCACTAGTTGTCAATAGTACCTAAAAAAGTATCTAGGACATTGTCAGGAATTAACCAAATCAAAAATTTGTTCAGTTCTGAATCAGCAGCTCATCTTCTGAAATTCAGGCATCTACCTGGCTGTCAACCAAAGCGGAGGGGTTGGGTGGCAAAGCGAACGGGGTTGGTGCAGAGGGGCCGGCGAAGGCGCTGCCGGCAGCCAAAGCGGAGGCGGAGTCAGGCTGGGGAGAGGGACCGGGGGAGGCTTAGCCAGCAGCCGAGGTAGAGGCGAGGCTAGCCTGGCTGGCGTCGCAGACAACGGTAGCAACACGGGCGATGGCTAGCGCCGAGTCCAGAAGAAAAATTATCGGGAGTCCGATACATACTAATTATTTGATCATTAGCTAATATATTAATTATATGGTATATAATTTAGTTAGGATTTGAATAATCTATCTGGGTCCGTAACCTCGGATAATACAACGTTGATACGCCTCTGACGATGACTGAGCCCTATAACAAACACACGATGGCGCTTATAAACTCCAGGAGAAGCGGCAAGCCGTTGACGGCGCGCGACAGTTTGCATAGAGCGCTTGTAGGATAAATGATGTCAACAGAAAATTTCTCGTGGGACCGTGGGATTGGGAGTTCCGAGACTTACCTAAAAATTGTGTTGGATGTGTGTAGAAATTGTGGCGGAATTTTACATTATGTTGGAGGCCTTGTTTTGGACTAAATTCGTAAAAATAAAAATTATGTTTAAGGAATCAACACTCTGAAAGACGCTCTTATCTGGCACTTTTCATATTCGGTTTCAATTTTAAAGAAAAATATGAGTTAAGATGTGAAAATGCCGTGGTCCGATCATACCCGTCTAATCTAAATAGCCATCTCATTTGGTATCTAATGAATCTTATCTGGTGATGTGAATAATAAATAATTTTTGAGGGGGTAAAATTAGAATTGAAAAACATATGAAACGTTGCAATAGATCATTTTATTAAAGTTGTACTTATCAAATTTTTAAATAAAATGTTTTAAATACCTATAACAATTCAATGGTTAGGTTTTTTTGGCAGCAAATTCAATGGTTAGATTTAAATTCTACTACTCTATTACCGTCACAAGTAGAAGATACTATCAGAACAGATGAAAAATAGTCTAGCCACCATAAATCGCACAAATTGTTCACGTCAGACAAGATAAAGGTTAAATCAAGGTTGAATTACACCCGTCAGTAAAGAATTGTTCGTATGTTTCAGATAAGACAAATGCCAACTTTGTTAAATTACATCTATCAGTAAAGTAGTATGAAACAAATGCAATTTTAGCAGAAGAAAAGTACAAATGAACTCGCAAGAAAAAGGCAAATCCAACCATATGATCAAACTCTTGCGAGTAACGTTGCATAGGAATTTTACCCGTCCAGACATTGTTCGGTTATTTCCCAGGGATTGGTGGGATTAATTCCATAATTCCACCTCAGTTCAAATACCCTTGTGGATGGGATTAACCTAACAAGTAACAAGTTATGTCCTTTGTCACGCATGGTGTAATGCACTAGAGAACCCAAATGCAACTATGCAAGCCAAATAAATCATATGGAACCGCCACCATGCTACTCATGCAGGTGTCTGTTTCATGATCACACCACAACGAGGGGTGGGTTGATGATACTTCAGTTAGCATCTAACATGATCCTTTAAATTTTAAGTCCACACACCCAACCTGTACATTAAAAGGAGAAAAACGAAAATGGACTATCTACACAGCACTTCTATAGTTAGGCAAGCAAAACCTGTTTCTACGGTTTTCACTTCATTATGAAACCCTCAGAACTAGAGAAGATTTGTGCGTTTTGAAGCTGCAGCTGGGCCTCTTCAGGGAGCAGAAGAAGCAGCAGCAGCCTGCTGGTTCTTCTTCAACTTCTCATCACAGAACTTCTTGGTGTCAGCACCCTTGACATTGAATTCCATCAAGAGCTCCTCAAACAGAACCGCCATGTTGGTCTTGAAGGATGCGGCACGGCCCTTACACAGATCTGGCGTTTCAGGCTGTGGCTTCGCCACACTGCTGCTGCTGCTGGATCCTCCTGTGTCAGTGCCGTCCTGCTGCTTCGCATCCTCGTCCTCATTAGGGACCACGGACCCAACCTTATGACCTTCCATGTAGTATTTGCATGCAGCCAGAATGGTATGACCACGTTCACGGAAGTGGCCAGCTACAAGGGCATCAAAGTGCTGAAACAAATAATAAATGACAAGGGATGTTACTAGATGATCTTGTGTGTAAGCTATTGAATCGCATCAGTTGCAGGCAAAAGAGTGTGCCATGCTCTTAATCAAAGAAACAGATAAGCATGCCACAATAATATTGTAAAAGAAATGTTATTAAAATGCCTAATGGATGATTATTTCCAAGCTATGAAAGATCTTAAGTAGCACAATTTACCTGTGGAGATCTACGGAGTGAGTATAACATCGTCCTGCATGAGTACTGAAACGTGGTATCATTGTAGTCCATGGCACTCTTCTGTCCAGTAGCACTGTTGGCATAGGTCTCATAACCTGGCTCATTGAAGTATGGGTTCTCATTCAGTACAAGAGCTTGAATGGAGATTAACACCTGTAGCATAGTTGAGTGCGCTGAGTTCCACTTCTCACAACCACTACCAGTCCAGGTGCCTAGCAGGCTAAGACAGACTTTTCCACAAGCATATAAATTTGGATTGAGACGAAGCCCTCCAGAATGATAATGTACCACCTGGGAAAAAAATATCAGCTTAGATATTTCAATCAAAATATAAATAAATTAAATAAAAATGACAAAAACAACTTTTGAACACGTACTGGAGGAGTAGATGGATAAGTACAAGTAAATTGAGCATCAAAGAAGAAAAGGCCATCATGGTAAGGTGTTCCTTGAGGTCCAATTATTACAGCCCTCAGAAGGTCCATTCGATTTTCAGACACACGGATATATATGGATGCTGCACAGAAGAAAAAGAATCAGAATTACAAGAATTATGTATTTATGGAATAAAACATATCAAGAGAGAAAGCAAATGGAATATCATATCTCTAACTTCATCTACATATAGTATACAAATATGTACTGTGAGTCATGGATGTTGTAGTTTGTAAAACCTCTGGAGTTCCTATATCAGTGAGCCACAGGGTATTCTAAAACTGTATAAATAGAAGTAAAATTATAGTGACGTTTATGCATCAATAGGACTAACAATATGAGCATTTCATGATCAACAAATTATTGCGTCTCTAGAAAACATACCTCAAGCTTTTACAGAACAGTTCTTTAGGAGTACAAAGCAGAATGCTCAATGTTAATTAATAGAACTAACAGAAATTTCACTAACATGCAGATGCAACAATTATAAATGAATATGCAGATGCAAAAATTATAGCAACAATGATACAACTGATCTTGCCAAAGTTGACCTGGTAAATCCTTCTCCAGAAGTTTCCATTCATGCTGAATCCTTTTTGTCCAGTCTTTCCCTGTCTGATATTTTTATTAAAAAAAAGGTTAGTCTCGATCTGATAGAAGAGTATAAAAAGATACAAATATACATATGATCTTACCTTTCCAACAGGCTTATTAGCATAATGATGGTCTGAAAAATTCTCAACAACATCAAACTGCTTAAAGAACTCATATTTCTTAGTAATATCAGCATCTATTTCTGCCATTGACTTAAAAGTGCCTGGTCCATCAGCAGCAGCCTTTTTTTGCAGCCATGGAACGGTAGCCTCCACTCCTGGAGGCAAATCCAAACCATCAAATTTATCAGCTAGCTGCTGATTGAAGTCAGTTTCATCAAATCCATAGTCTCCGTCATCATCATAGCAGACATCATCCTCATCATACAAATAGTAATCTTCTTCTTCATCTTCCACACAGTCGAAATTCTGCAGCTCAGGTTCAGATGCTTGGAAGGAATTATTTTCAGTACTGGGTCCGACTTGATCATTGGATGAAGAACCCTACAAAGTATGTCATGGTTATTATAAGAAATAAAAAGATCTTAGATAGCTTGCACAAAAAAAGACAGGATTTCAGTCACCGTTATTACTTGTGTAAATTTAGTCACATATCATGATTTCATAGATATTCATCGTTAACATCTAGGATCAGATTTTGCATGACAACCGATGACGTTAAGCATATTACTTGAGAATATAATGTAAATAACTCAAACTATGATGTTGGAGGAATGGAGGAGCTATTAACATTATAAAAACTGAAGCAATAAGGGATTATTGCCAACCATTCAACCAATCAACCATGTTAGAATTCGACATAACACTTCTGCAATGAAGAATATGCCCCCCCTCCCCTATACGTTGAAACCAGCATGAGGTACATAACCCAGTATTTTAGAGGCTTAGGGGGCTAAATAAACCCAAAAACAGTTCAGGTAGTCAAGTGGAAAAACAAGACTAGTAGACCTTTTCCTTTTAATTTCCAGAGATCAGATGGTCTCTACAAACACTCCAAACTAAAACTATTGTTTTCAGATTCACTGCCCTATTTCTGTATAAATTTAATTAATCAATCATACGGATGATTCATACCCTGCAACATTGGAAATACTATTTTATTTTGGCTTCCTTATTGCTTATGCTGTCAAATTGCCGATTATAGCCCTATATATGTGATACGTGGATACCAGATACCCATAGCAAAGCGCATTACAGTACATGTATGCTTTTAGCAGGAATCCTATTAGAGATGGGAGCATACGGATTGATTTTTGGATCAATATGGAATTGTTACCTCATGCTAATTATCTATTTTCCCCCTTGGTTAGTAATAATAGGAGCAAAGTAAATAATCTATGCAGCTTCAACTTCATGTCTATGGATCCCACAACATACACAGTAGACTAGCATGTAAGAACATCTTATGTAGTTTTTGCATATCATAAATGTAATCATCCTTGAATCTACAAGCTGAAAAATTAAAATTTCCTTATTGAAAGAAACACATTGTCTCAATATCTACCAAATCGTGCAAGTCAAACCAAATACGATATTACAGCTGATCACTAAGCCTACACTGCATAAAATCCTCATAAATCACAAAGAATATCTACTAATATAGGTTCCATATAATCTGATAAGGGTGATATTTGTTACATAATATGGATTTCCATCGCCACACTAGGGCACTTCAATGGCTTGCGTAAATTCAGACGAAGGTAAATGTCACTAGTGCTCAGAATTAGCACATGAGAACAGTGCAAAACACCCCAAATCTAGTACCCTAGACAATTTTGACTGCAAGACCAAGTAATGCTAGCTAGGTATTAAGAACAATCCAAATGAAACCTCCATTTCCATTCTACCATATAATAAACCTAAACAAAACTGATTTGCCGCTGGTCTCTAGTCTCAATCTCTTTGATCATGTGTTAGGGGGCACACTCGTGGGAAATAAATAAAGAATAAAGCAAAAAATAATAATAAGTCGAAGATAGAAGAGGCCAGATCCCAAATGAAGAAACGGAAACTTGAAAAGGATCCTTCTGATTCTCAAAGAATGAAGGGGAAGGGGATTGATGCCGAGAAAGATTTCTTCTAATTATAAGACGGGATTTGATCTAGATGTGTTTGGTAAAAGAACAATCTTCTCCTTTAATCATAAATGTGCATTAGGTGCATGTACGTCTTCCGTGTGATCGAAAATTAAAAAATAAACAAATCCCAACCCAAGATCAAATCACCCCCAAAACCCAAAACCCTATCACCACCACCACCACGATGATTCCACCTCAATCAAAACCAAGACACCACACAAGCCCACCGATTTGATCCAACAGACTAAACCCCAAGAAAAAAAATCTAGATTTAACAATCTCGCCAAGAACGAATCTCTCAAACATGAGAGTAAGACAGAAAACACAAACCCTCGTACCATGATCGATCGGATCGACGGTCTAGTAGATCAAACAAGCGCAACGATCGCATCCCGGATTGGACGACAAAAACGGCTTAGATTACACCCAAAAAACGGAGAAAAAAACATAAACTTCCTGTGATTTCAGGCCAGAACTTTCGGGCGCAAGAACGCGACGGGTTACCTGGCAGCGCTGCCGCTTCTGCTGCTGCACCGCGTCCCACACGGCGGCGTCGGCGGCGCGGCAGGAAGGCGAAGACGACGACGAGGACGCCCCTCCTTGCATGTTCGGGTAACTGCGAAGGGGAGAGAAAAAAAGACATGAACAAATCATCCCAACTCCCCCAGGGCGACGGATGCGAGAGGAACCCTACCCGGCCGCGTCCATGGCGAGCGGCTGCGGGCGCCGGCGAGAAGCGCGCGGCGGCGAGGAGGCGGGGGAAGGGGGGAGAAGAGAAGATGAGGCAACAAACAAAGTCGAACCGAGTAAAGAGGATTTCCTCGTGTGCGCATAGCGATTTTATCTGCGGTGAGGCCCACACGATCCCACCTCGGACTCGGAGCCGCGCGCCGCTGCCAGGTGGATCCCACCGACGACGTGGGTTTACGTGGGACCCACCTGACAATGGGACGACAGGGGTAGCCGGGAGAAGTTTTTTTACTTTCGATGACGGAGATAATACGGGTTTCCGGTTTTGGGACAAGTCCATAGTCCTGCACTCCTGCGTCTGAGAAAGAAGCCCAGCAACCCCCGGACCCCGGGGGATCTTGCCGTGTTGGTTGGCATCAGCTTAAATATCAGCCTTCTCATTAAGAGCATCTCTAAAAGACTTTTTTAAGCATCTTTAACAGCTTTTTTAAATTTTATTATTTAAATCATCATTTAAAAAGTCATTTGTGTAAAAATCGTTTCTATAATTTTTCATTCTCCAACAGTTTTTCTATATGGACGCGCACTCTAGAGAGTCATTCTTGTCTTCTTCTATCTTTGGCTAGCGAAAATCCGAAATAGAAAATTATTATATTTGGATGATCATTTAGAAAAACTGTAGGAGGATAATTTCTTACTAAAATCTCTATTCTTAACATTTAGAAAGAATATGAAGGGTCTCTTGGATATGCTCTTACATGACTCTGTATAGTTAATTTTTAGAAAATTTGTTAAAAAAACTGTATTTTAACGGACTCCTTAAACCTATCCCTATCCTAAGGAGCTCATCAGATCCTCTCCTCCGCTCTCTACATTGGGCAAGCAGCCAGCCTCCCCATCGTGCCTTACCATCCCCTTTTTTTCTCCCGCGCGCCCCTTCCTCTTTCTCCATCCTACACCCGCGCCGTTTGTGCCGCCTCGTCGCCGCTCATGTCGCCTCCGTCCCTTCCGTCGGCCGCCCCTTCCTCCGGCCGCGCTGCCCCCACGGGTTTCTCCACCATGGACAAGATCTTGGCTTTCGATCCACGACATCGCCGGCGGGTGTGGTGGTGGGAGCGGCGGAGAGAGAGCGCGCGGCGAGAAGGCGCCCAGCGAAGGAGAGAAGCGAGCTCGCGATCGATGGAGAGGAAGCCGGAAGGGAAGCCGCGGTTCGCGCCGGAGTTCGATGGGATCAACTTCTTCATGTCCTTAGTTCGTCGGCGCCGCCCGTTCCTGCTGTGCCCCTCCCGCTGGTTGACCCCATGGTTGCGCCCACGGCCGCGCTGTCCCCACGGTCCTCGTCGCCGCGGACCTCACGGACGGCGGCCGCCCCGCGTTGCCTCGCTAGCGCCACCCGCCCCTCCCGTCGACCGACCTCATGGCCACGCCCACGGTTACGCCGCCCCGCTCCTCCTGTGATAGAGAGAAAAAAGAGAGAGAGAAACATGAAGAAGAAGGGTAATAAGAGACTGATATGTGGGTCTTCCTTGTTATAGACACAACATAGAGAGCATAGATGGAGAGGCTGTTGGAGAATACAACGAGTTGGACTTGCTAAAACAGATAAGGAGCTAGTTATATGGCTGTTTGGAGAGCCTAATTTAAAGAGCCTGTTGGAGATGCCCTAATGGGTTGTTCTCTTTTGAATGAATCGTAAAAAAATTGATAATGCTAAATTTTATTATTATCAATATTTAATAAGGTCAAAAAGTATAATTACAAATTTGGTATTGGAGACAAGTATTGGTAGGGTTAATTTTGGCAAAAAGTGAACTGCGCCTAAATCCAATCGTCCTAGTTCAGGCTGTGTTTGAATATACGAGTTGCCAACCTTGTCAATGTCAAGGATAAGGTATATCTCTTAGAGCATATGCAACAGCTGCCCAATACCCTTTAAAATCCTCATTTTAAACTAATTTAAACAAAATTTATCTTCCAATAGATTGCCTATCTCATTCTCAAAAAAATTTGGTTTCCTTTTCCATCATTTTCGTTCTTCACAAATAGCTAACCGAGTCCGGCGCCCAATATCAGTTTCGCGCCATTGCGATTCTTCCCGCGCATGCGTTTTTGGTGTCACGCGCCTGGCCCTGCCTGTCCCCCGCCTCCTCTACCATCACCGCCCCTCCTCGACCCCTCCTCGTACCCGGTGCTTGGTGAGTTTTGATTCGATTTAGTTTAGTTCAGTTGGTGCTTGGTGAGTGTTGAATCAATTTAGTTTGGTTCCGTGCTATTTGGATTGGGGCTGTGATGGATTGATGGGGGTTTTGGGGAGGGGGGATTGACTAGGCGGCGGCTGATGATGTCGGAGGGGCGGAGGAAGCGGGAGGGGTGTTTCCGGTGGTGGTGAGCACCTGGCCTTTTCGGGAGGCGGTCAGGGCAGCCTGGGAGGTGGTGTTGGCCAGTGGCGGCTCAGGTGGTTCGGCCGTGGATGCCGTCATTGTCGGTTTCTCCGCCTGCGAGGTGCTCCGCTACGATGGCACAGGTCAGTTGATTACACTTACTTCGTGCGGGCGGGTGTGGCTTTGGTTGTGCTGGACTGCTGGGCTGCGGAATGGTAGGGATGCCAGTAGTGGCATACTGCCATAGCCATGACTGTATGTAGCTAACTGAGTTTAATTGGGAACACATAACACTGGTGACACAATGTGCTCAGTGCTGATACACTAATATGATTGGTTGGGTAAAAACTGCAAAAACAAATTTTAAATTTATAGAAAACCAGATTTTAAAAATTATGTTGGATGAGATTGGAAATTAATTTTTTTAGAAATGACTAAAAACACAATTATTGGGAATTTATTTAGCCACTCTGTTGCTCTTATATTTGGATTCATGGTATATGATAATACCATATATCTGACGATATACGGAAAGAAGGTATACTTTAATTAAGAAAATATGATAGATATAAAAGAAAATTGTCTTCTCGGAATAGAAGGTGTCAAAGTCATATTCGAAAAAGACAAGGGTCTCCTTAAGCCCGTATCCTATTTCAGTTCTCCGAGTTCTACTTAGAGAAGAAGTTAATCTATGCTATAAATACAAGGTTCTTTCATGAAAGGGGGACATCGAATTATAAGCCATAGCCACCAGCCACATCGAGAAGCAAGACGGAGAAAGCCAGAGTCATATTTGTCGATTAGATCTCGTCGGGCCGTTCTCGACGGATCCTAATCGGCGAGTTAGTTTAGCCATCCTATTTCTTCTTTGTAATCCATGTGGTATTTTCTCATATATCCATATAAACTGGAGTAGGGTTATTACTCACCTTGAGGGCCCAAACCAGTATAAATCTTTGTCCATATATGCAGTGCGACAAGAGGAGCCTCGATCTGGTCGAGCAAACTCCAACCACTCCCACCGCAACCGAGCCTCCTCGGAAACTAAGCAAGCCCAATCTTGGCGCCAAAACTAGATGGAGCCATCAAGCTAATCCCACTGTCACCCGACAAGACAGTCAAAACCAGGCCTCACTCGACAGCAAATAGCAACTCGAGCTCATCACCTTCCTTCGTGACAATGCAATCGTGTTTGCTTGGCAACCGTCCGACATGCCTGGGGTCCCCAGGGAGGTGATTGAGCACATTTTAATGGTTCGACCTGACGCCAAGCCTGTAAAACAAAAGCTATGTCGATTTGCGCCTGACCAAAAGGAAGCTATCCAAGAAGAACTCAACAAGCTTATCAAGGTCAGCTTCATCACAGAAGTCATCCATCCAGAGTGGCTCGCAAACCCAGTTATGCTACGCAAAGCCAACAACAAGTGGAGGATGTGCATTGACTTCACCGATTTTAACAAGGCGTGCCCAAGGACCACTTTCCCCTTCCACGCATCAACCAACTGATTGATTCTACCGTAGGCTATGAGTTGTTAAGTTTTCTTGATGCTTACTCTAGGTTCCATCAGATCAGCATGGCCAAGAAAGACGAGGAAATGACAACGTTCATCACTCCCTTCAGTGTATTCTGCTACATCAAGATGCCCTTCGGATTAACCAATGCAGGATCCACCTACCAGTGAGAAATCCAGGGGACTTTCTGAAAGGACCTTGATGTCGCCTAAAGGGGGTGAATAGGCATTTAAAACTTTTAATTAAATGCAGAAGCTAAACTTTTTAGATATTCCAGAATTTTTTCAGATATTTTGGAATATTTTTGGATATTTCAAAATATTTTTGGATATTTTGAAATATTTTTGGATATTCCAAAAATCTGAGATCTTCAAGCAAGCTAGTAAGGCAAGCAAAAAAGGGACAGTGGGACAAGTAGGGAAATGATTGCACAAACAACAACTAAGCTACTAGTGGCTCCAAATAGCAAAGTTAGATGAGTGAGAGAGATATCACCAGGATTCTTGTAAGACGATGTGCTCCTGAAGTTTAAATCCTTGAGGGGATTCTACTCTCCGTTGAGGAGCTCACAATGAGCTGGGTCCTTTCCAACCCTATCCTCGTGAGGTTGCACAAATGCACTCTTCCTTTCACTAAGGGTATCTCTTTCCTTTCGGAGGTGAGATCCAACCTTCACAAACTCCTTCGACACACCACAAACAAATCGGTGTCTTGAAGTTGACTCCTAGCCGTCTAGGTGTTCTCAACCACCAAGAGTAACAAATGCACCAAAGATTTCTTGGGGATGAATCGAGTGCTCAACAAATTTTCACGAAATCAACACCAAGCACTTAAACAAACTCAGATCCACCACTCTCACACACACACACGAAATCCAAGCTTGTAGATTGGTGAAGAGGAAGAATTGAGAAGGCAAGGCTCAAAATGAATCTCAAATCAACACAATCCAAGGGCACAAGATAAGCAATGGAGCCAGCAACCTTGAGGTGGAGGGCTCTATTTATAGCCATAGCCTCGAGATCTGCCCGTTGGAGGCAAAGATTTCATTTTTGGAAATTTCGAAAACCATTTTCGGACAAGTCCGAAAAACACCAATACCAAGTTTCAAGAGTAAAAACTCATTTTTCAGAAGATCCGAAAATTACTTTAGGACAAGTCCAAAAATCAAGTCCGAAAATCACTTTAGGAGATGTCCAAAAATCATCATATCCAAAACTTCAAGCGTAGTCATTTTTGGAAATTTCAAAAATCACTTTAGGACAAATCCGAAAATGGCCACTACCAAATTTCAGCTCCTAGCCATTTTCGGAAATTCCAAAAATAACTTTTGAATAAGTCCAAAAATTTCCAGAATTGAATCTCAAGTGCATAGCCATTTTCAGAAATTCCAAAAATAACTTTCAGACAACTTCAAAAATTTTCAGGAGAGAAAAATCGAATGAGAATCACTTCAAAAAAAGATTTTGAGCACCAAACTCATTCCTATCATGGCAACATCCCACTTAATAGTACGGCTTTCCTACCAACTCAAGAGCAAATAGAAAAGCTATACCAATACGAATACCTTTATGCCATCTTCTTTCGTTGATTAATGCTAATATGGAATTTGGCTTAATGTTCATCACCAATCACATTCTTTTGATCTTTTGACATTTCATCTTGAGCTTCTTCATCACCAAGGGTTGATCCTCAGCAACTTGTGACATCCTATGGTCTCGACTGGTTCGTCGGTATTCACCAAGCACTTGCTCCTACACCACTGTGTCGGGTCCTTCGGCGCTAAGCCTCCGCTTGCCCTTCTCCCATGCATGGTCCATCGCGTAGCCAAGTCTTGCCAACCCTTCACCGTCTCTTGCCATCTTCCGTCATTTGTAGCCTTGGATCATAATGAAACCTCTTTATATCACATCTTCCTCTTCATCTTCATCGACTCTTCATCGGACTAATCCCTTGCTTATACACTCAATAAGAGCATTAGTCTCTTAATTGTTCATCATCAATTAACCAAAACCCACTAGGGGCATATATGCTCTTTCACTTTCCAACCTCAGCTCGACAACAATGTTGAAGCTTATGTCGATGATGTTGTCGTCAAGACCAAGACTCGAGATCACCTAATCGATGACCTGAGGGAAACATTCAACAATCTTCGAAAACATCAGCTCAAACTAAACCCGAAGAAGTGTATATTCGGAGTACCATCAGGCAAGTTGTTCGGCTTCTTAGTCTCCGGACGAGGCATCGAGGCAAACCCTGAAAAGATCAAGGCTATCGAGAACATGAAGTCACTGATAAGGCTCAAGGTATGGCAACGCTTAGACGATTTGTGGCAAGGATGGAAGAACAAGGACCACCGTTATTCAACTTGTTGAAAAAGCAAGACAAATTTGAGCGGACACCAAAAATCGAAGAGACGTTCCTTGCTCTCAAACACTACTTGGCCAATCTGTTAGTGATATGCCCTAGAGGCAACATGGAGATGTTGGATATCATGGTCAATGTTTATGTATTAATGAATAAACTGTTATTCTATTTGATAAAATAGATAATTAGCATTGATCAATAAGTACGTGACTTATTCATGAGACTCTTTATGTAATATAAATCTATTTCTAAATGATCCCTGATCATATATCATATAAGGAGGGCAAGGGGTGGAGATCGAGGTGCGGAACTTCTTATGGACCTCCGTTTTTGTAATAGGAATCATTCATGTTCATAGTACCATTTCCTTGGATCGAGTAGTCTGGTACCTATGATTACATTACTGAATCATCAAGCGTGCAATACACCAATCGTCTTACGCGAAATATTACAATATAGTGCCCGAAGGCATTGTCTAGAACATAGGACCAAACAGTCTGGAATACAAGCAAAAGCAGAACATAGATAAGGCAGCGGAGATAAGGCAGCGGCACGCCATCGCCACAGGCAATGATTGAGTCTAAGACCTACTGAGCGCCATCGTCTTCCATACCCTCCTGGTAGTACTCGTACGGGTCTTCAGGGTCTTCATCACCCACCTCTGAATGTTTTTGCATAAAGCAAGGATGAGTACCAACCGTACTCAGCAAGCCACCACAGCAACAATGCATATGATAGGGAATAATCAAGGAACGACTGTGGTTCTTTTGCATAAAACTAGTTTTGCAATTCTTTTCACAAGCCTAAGACCTAAGACTGGTCAAGTTTTATTTCCATAGTTCGTTTAATCAGCGATGGTTCTGTCCACCATCCATTGTGATCCCAAGGATAGCTTCCCGCCACTGGGTCGTCATGATTTTCTGGGGTCTACCCCTTCTCGCCTCTCGAGAAGTTGAGCCACCAGCACAAACAAATCTTTATACATGCCCATTCCATCATTTTAAAAATTAGAGTCTAGCCAAGCAAAAAACTTGTCCCGATGCTCCGTATCCGCGAGCACGACTATTCGAATAGATTGTTTTACTCACACTGCAGTGGATGTACACTTTACCCGTACTCCGTAAGTTGCCCAACACATGAGCCGAAGTCCCAACGAATAAGATGCGTCACGGCAAAGCCTTTCAATAACCTCACTTTGGCAGTACCCGCTCCATGAACTTGAGCCCTCCTGCACTCTAGCCGTACACGGTTTCTAGCAGTGGGAGGAGTTCTGGCGCTCAAAAACTCATTCATTCTTTAAGTCATAATTAAGTCCAGTTTCATTTCGGTTACTCACCGATGGTTACCCCATCTGTAGGCTTCCCGCCTATTCACATACCTAAGTGAACCACTATGCAAGGGTACTGCCTCCGTTCGGCTATTTACTCCGCTAGGTCTATACCCATCGAGAAGTACGGCTGTACTAGCTCGTTTCATGTTTATCTCATGGCTCCGTCCTTAATTGACCAGGGACGACACTAGCCTTAACCGGATTCCACCCAAATCATCCAGTCGTCCTAGTCTAAAATATTTGTTTGGTGTTTAGTTTTCATCCATAAATCATTTCATCATTGTCATGGCAATGTGGCGCTCATGTCTCCACATGCCGTATGTCAACCACCTTCTCCAAGGTAGTTGCCCAAGCATATAGCATTTGATAAATATGAATGTGCATGAATCTAATTTAGCATGGGCTAAGCATTGTCAAAGATTGACTACGGACACACGATACTATAGGGTACAAATAATATACAAGTATTCAATATCATGGCATGACATATAACAAGTATGGGAGTGCTCACATATATTGATGGGTTACGCGGAAGCTACGCTAGCCGAAAACAAAACTTTTCTACCGTGCAAACCAGGAACACTCGCAAGTAAGGGCCGATAGATCGTTACCGATTGGTGTATGCAGCGGAAATAGCCAATCAGGGCTATCCGATCCGGAACAGTGTAGCCGATTCCCGCAAGCCGACAGCCGATTCACCAATCAGCCGATTCGCCGATGCCGCAGCCGATCCGAGTCGCCGACCGCGTTCTCGTTGCCGATCTGCCGCAGTCGCCTCGCTCCGATTGCAGCCAATTCGTAGCCGATCAATAGCGCGCAACGTAGCAGCGCCTCTACCTGTATCCACACGTTCGGGGACAAAACGCCGAGCACCCGTGTGCTAGCACGCGATGCAAGGCTAGGGTTTGGCTCGAAGGTGGGGAGGGTTTCCGTGGAGATTGATCTCGGCGCAATGCAATTCAACTGATGTGTCGCAGCTCTCCACCCCTCGCCCCTTTATATAGAGTTGGCCTACTGGGACTAGTGGCCGATCAGGACTCTATTTTGAATCGGATCTCATCCGAATCTCATAGAGTTGGCCGCCCATACGTCGTAAGACCATAGGACTCTATCCAATCGGATCCCTATCCGATCGAGCCGTATTCGAGTCCAACTCAAATGCTTGTTCTTATCCCCTTAAGCGTGCGACCCTGTATGTTCAGGTATACTTGGTTTCGGCTATAGTCTAACTTAGCCGATCGTCGGCTCGAGTCCAACTCAGCCGACCTGTCAATAGCGGCGCCTAGCAGCACATATTGACACCATAGTATACAAGAATATAATATCGGCTCTGAACCTGTAATGTGTACACAAATCCCTTTGCCTCACGATACCAATTAAGCTATAGGCAAGATGTGTGCCATCCCTTCAATAGCTTAACCATTCACTCGAACCGTATTGGATTATCTGTCTGTTGATTGACTCCTCAATCAACTTAGCATGGCCATGCATTTCCATAATCCATTACCTCGAGGGGCCCAGAGATATCTCTCCAAAGGAGGGGCAAATTCCATCTTGATCACTCACATCCCACTCCATGTTTCATAGCAAACCCGAAAACTACCTTTATAACTACCCAGTTACGGAATAGCGTTTGGTAGTCCCAAAGTAGGCTACTACACATGTTGGAATCCATGGTGATCTCAGGTCTAAGGACTTTGTACCAACACTACCTGAGACCAACTAATGGCACATTAATTCCTGTAGTGTCTCATGGTGGGTCTATCCAACAATGTGTTCTCTAACACATATGTCCATGTTTATTGATTTGGTATCTCCATACCCATGATCTATGAGACATGATCATCAATCAATAAACATGCCGATCTTAGAATCATATTAGTTCCAATAATATGATATATGATCAGGGATCATTTAGAAATAGATTTATACATATAGAGTCTCATAAATAAGTCACGTACTTATTGATCAATACAAGATGTCTATTTCATGGAACTGAATAACACTTTATTCATAAATACATAAACATTGACCATGATATCCAACATCTCCATGTTGCCTCTAGGGCATATCACTAACATATATAGCATGCATATTTGATTTAAAAACAACATAAGTTCGCAAAAGGGTTCAACATGCTCGAGGGTAGTGATGACTTGCCTTGCTCACAACCTTGTTGTTCTGGATCTTCGACACACTCAACGGCTCCCTCGGACTCTATAAATACGTGCAAAAGATCCGATTGAATTCGATTAGAATTCAAATAAAATCGCCAAAATGCCAAATAAATCGTAAAAGTAGTTCCTAAAGCTAGACTATGATTATAGATGAATTTAGGTTCAGGTTTCGCTAAATTCTGGGTTAAAATGAGCGAGTTACATTAGTTTGATATTTCACGTTTAAACCGATTCAATTAATTATGAGGCGGTATTATTTCAAATTTATTTCAATTAAAATATTGTGATTGACAAGTTAAAATTATTACACCGAAAAAGGAAATTATTAACTCTAATTTAGTCCTAAATTTATCGGCCCGACAAGTCCTAGGGTTAAGGTTTAATTAAATCCTAAATAATTTACCCTAAAGCTTGATACTATACTTAATAATTTAAAACTTAAATTCTAGTAAATCCATACGATAAAATTAGGATTTACTAACAAATTAAGTTATAATTAAATTCCTAATAACATACGATAATTAAATTCCTAATATTATAATTAATATCTATCTTATAATTGTTTTCTAACAAATTTTTATTCCACAAAAAAATAGATTTTTATTCTAAATCTCTTTCCTCTTTTTCTTTTTTTGTTTTCTCTCTTCTTCCTTTTCTTTTTCTTCTCTCCTCACCTCCCTTTCTCTTTCTTTCTTTCTTCCTCTTACTTCTTTCCTTTCTCTCCTTTCTTCCCATGGCTCGGCCGAGCCGAGGCCGAGGCACGCATGTGCAGCGCGGCGACATGGCGAAGGGAAGGGAAGGGATTACCAGCAGCAGCGCGGGGCGACGACACGGCGCGGCGTTGGCAGTGACGCAGCGACGAAGGGCGGCGCGGGAAGAGGAGGAGAGGGCAGTGGGAGGGAAGAGGGTGTGGGTGTTGACGGTTGTTATCACCTTAATTTAGACCATCAATTCCTGCATAAGAGGAACAAACTAAGCATATCAACATAGCGGTAGGGGTTATAAACTAACCTTTTCTACTAGTGTTGGTAAATTAATATATGCAGGTGACTTTTGTACCAAATCGAAGTGAAAAGAGTGCTTTCGTAGCGATGAATACAACTCCAACCAATCAGCGATCACCACATCAGCCTCCCATGGATCGGAGGGCCCACAAGTCGGGTGAAACCTACTTAAAACAACACCAAACACCTGGGAACCGACCCTAGGGCCCACTTGTCAGTCACTGGCAAAAGTTGGTGGAGAAGGGAGCTGACCAGGGTTCGGCCGAACCAGTGGTGGTGCCCCTCATCTCCACCCTTCACGTGGTGCCATCTCAAGCATCCCCAATGACGGTTAGGTGGGTATGGCGGTTTCTAACCGCCATACAACCGTCATACCAAGCTATAAAAGGAGGAGCTCATCACTTACTTCAACACACCTCCAAGAAGATTAAAGCTTCAATGCCAAAGGTTTTAGTGCTAGCTTCCTAGTACTTAGAAGATTGGTTAGAGAGTGAGGGGAAGCTCCAGAAGGAGTGCCCCAAATGTCGGAGTTTTCTCCGAGGGGTAGTGCGAAGGAGTGCTGGGAGTCCCGGTGCCGACCTTCGGCTTTGTACCTCGACGAATGCTTTCTTCAATAAAGTAAGTGTTCGTGTTTACTTTGGTTATTAAGCATTTACATTGAGTACTTTACTTTACTTTAATTTTGCTTGTGGGATCACCGCCCTAAGTTGGGTGCTCTAGTCTAAGACCCTTGATAAAGACGGGTGTTCTTGGCCGAGACTAGAGTAGTATTCAATAGTTTAGACGTGGTGTCTAGGCTAGAGATTACCTTTGTTTGCCTCGTACTCCATGGGTGAGAGGTAGGCGGCAGGTGGTGACAGCCTTGGCCGTCCTTTGTATTCCTCCACGTTCGGGTACGGCGTAGAGCTGTAGGTCGGAGTCACTCGGCAGACCGAGTGTAAGCCGACGCCCGAAGCAAGCAAGAGAAAAGCTAAAGTAATTTACCTGCTTATTAGAGATGCAACCTTAGATTCCTCTCTATACCTTGGATGTCCTTGGATGAATCCTTTCTCTTAGATAGTCCCTACCATTCCTTGGATTCGATACCCCTTGGAATACTCCCTTGGGTGAAGAGCTACAATGGTATTACGTGCGCTTTCGGATTTAATTTGTGGTCGTAAGAAATACCAACAAGCATTTAAGCGCGTTGCCGGAGAATGGTTGCTGATTTATCCTAGAGGTTAGGTTATCCTCATATCTTTTTATTTTTCTTTTTACCCCTAGATTATGGAGCAATCTATCCAAAGTTTATCTGCTCCAAAGGGCGAGTTCTTAGAGCCACCACCTTCTTCTAAGCCAATTCTTTCAACTGGCTTTGAACTCTGCCCAGGCTTTATAGCCATGGTTCGGGAGCAATCCTTCTCTGGGAAAGACCATGAGAATCCATACCATCATCTGCGAGAGTTTGAGATTGTGTTCATGTATGGCGATTCCAGGCATGACACAAAGAACTTTGAAGTGTAAATTGTTTCCCGTTTCGCTTGCTGAAAGGGCGAAGCAATGGTACACTCTTAGCGTAGAGAAAACACATGGTGAGTGGGAAAAAGTCAGAGACAAGTTCTGTCTCACTTTTTTCCCGCTAACCCGTATTACATCTCTGCGCGTTGAAGTTCTTAACTTTTAGCAGACTGAGAAGGAAACTATAGGTGCAGCTTGGGCCAGGTTCTCAACGCTCGTTCATTCCAGCCCCGACTTGTCTTTACCCGACCATGTGCTGTTGCAGCACTTTTGGTCCAGTCTTGGCAAAGAATCTGCCCTATACCTTTATATCGCCTCTGGTGGTTCGTTTTCACACAAAACTCCAGCAGAAGGAAGGGAAATCCTAAGTCATATCTTAGAGAACACCTCATTCGTCGAAGATTTCCGTGAATCACTACCGGCGAACATGGAAAGTGCTGAGGATCACCCTCCAGCCGAGTCCAATGCTTTAACTTGCATATATCAAGACATGGCCGTAGAAACCTCACCCGAACCAAAAACACCGAAGGATGAAGAAATTGAAACTTTAGAGTTTCCTTTTAATGTCGAGGATAATCTTTTTGAAGATTATGGAAATACCTCGAATTTCTTCTATAAAAAGAGACCACCTGTTAAAATTCCCCTCCTGTGCCTCTCGAGGATAAATTTATTAGAGACCGTGAAGGGATAACGTCCATTATGAGCCATGAGTGGTTGAAAGAGTGTGAATTATCGTCTGAAGTAATTCGGATTTGTTCACCTTCGTCAACCATTCATTGCAACATAAGGGGAACAACGTCAAGGTCCTTTACAATTCCACAGTCGGGGCAAATATCATTTCTGATTCCCTTGCGTTCGCACTTCTCGGTGACGAACCTTTGACCCCGACTCTTAAAACTTTCAAGACTCCTCATGGAGATATCTTAGAAAGTTACGAGATTTTACAAAACGTGACTTTAAGTCATGAAAAGCTTGAGGCGATCCTAGATTTTCATGTGTTCAAAGTCTTAGACTTTGACATTTTAGTTAGGCATCTGCTTGAAAAGCTTTTCTTAGATGCACCAACTCTAGGAGTCCTCAATGTCAAACTCAGGAGGGATTCATTCTCAATCCCTATATCCAGAGCTATGAACTCCATAGCTGAGCCCTCACCTGAGTATGAGCCTAACGAGGAAGTGTTGGAAGTTTCTCCTTTTGAATCCCCAGAGTTCGTCCTTGAGAAAGAAGCTCACCTTTTTACTCAAGAAACAGACGACTCCGAAGAGACAATTGAGCTACCCATGTCAGAACCGCCATCACGACCCCCTATAGAGCTCAAATATCTACCTTCTGGCCTTCGATACACTTTCCTTCATGGAGATGCGGAATCGCTTGTCATCATCAGTGACAAGCTTTCCAAGGATGAAACTTCCAAACTTATCTCCATCTTAGAAAAGCATCGATCTGTTCTAGGCTACTCACTCCAAGACCTTATGGGAATCAGTCCCACTCTCTGCACACATCGCATCCCTATGGATCCAAGTCTTACACTGTGGACCCCCGTTTTTGGAACGGGAATCTTTCGTGTTCATAGTACCATTTCCCTGGATCGAGTAGTTTGGTACCCACGAAATATAGTACTGAATTATCAGGTGCATATGCACGAATAGTCTTACATCAAAAGTATTACAATATAGGCCCGAAGGCAATATCCAACTTATAGGACCACATGGTCCAGATACAACCAAAAGTAGAAATTAGGTAAGGCAGCGGAATGAAGGCAACGGCCTGTCGATTGCCACAGGCAACGATCGGAGACTAAGACCTAGCAGGCACCATCGTCTTCTCCGCCCTCCTGGTAGTAGGCATATGGATCCTTCGAGTCTTCATTTCCACCATCTGAAGGTTTGTGCGTATAGCAAGGGGGAGTACCAACCGTACTCAGCAAGCCAACACGGAAAGGTACACATGATAGGGGATTCTCAAGGAAATGCCATGGTTTATTTGCACAAAGCCAACTTTATAAATCTTTTCACAAACCTAGCATCTAGCCAAGTCAAGTTTTAGTTCCATAGTTCATTAAGTCGGCGACGGTTCTGTCTACCATCCATTGTGACTCCAAGGATGGCTTCCCGCCTCCGGTTCGTCATGGTTTTCTGGGGAGTCTACCCCTTCTCGCCTTTCGAGAAGTTGATCCACCAGTGAATAAGAATCATCATGCAAACCCATCCCATCATTTTAAAATTTAGAGTCTAGCCAAGCGAAAGTCTTGTCACGATGCTCTATATCCGTTAGCACGGCTATTCGAATAGATTGATTAATTCTCACTGCAATGGATGTACACTTTACCCGTACTCCACGACTGCCCAACAAATGAGCCTATGTCCCAACACATGAGACGTGTCACGGCAAAGCTTTTCAATAACCTCACTTTTCCAGTACCCGCTCCATGAACTTAAATCCTCTTGCACTCTAGCCGTCCTTTTCTAGCAGTGTGAGGAGTTATGGCGCTCCCGGGGTAAGGGAAAACTTCATTCTTCAATTTATAATTAATTTTGATTTTCAATCATCCATTCCTAATCTCATCTCATACATAGGAACCACTATGCAGGGGTACCGCCTCCGCTCGGCTATTTACTCCGCTAGGTCTATACCCATTTGAGAAGTACGGTTGTACTGGCTCGTTTCCCGGCTATCTCATGGCTCGGTCCTTAATTGACCGGGGTCGGCACTTGCCTTTTCCGAAATCCACCCAAATTATCCAGCCGCCCCAGTCTAAAACATTTGTTTGGTATTTTCAGTTTTCATCAAAACTTATTTGATCATTCTCATGGCAATGTGGCGCTCATGTCTCCACATGCCGTATCCCAACTACCTTTCCCAAAGGTAGTTGCCCAAGCATATAGCTATTTGCAAAGCATGAGTATGCATGAATCTAATAATAGCAGGGCTAAGCATTTTACCGAAGATTTCCTTCGGTTACATCATGTCGAGGGTTACAAAGAATAAAACTAAAGGTAATCAACATCAAGGCATGACATAACAAGAATAGGTATTCTTTTATGTAGAGCATGCACATTTTAGTTTTAGAATCAACACAAGTTCGCAAATAGGACCAATATGTTCAAAGGGAGTGATGACTTGCCTTGCTCGTGACCTTGTTGGCTTGAGTCTTCGACGTTCTCAACGGTTCCCTCGGACTCTACCGTACGTGCAAGAAATTCAATTGAATTCTATTAGAATTCAAATAAAATCCAATGGAAGCCAAATAAATTGCAAAAGTGGCTTCTAGCACTATGTTATGATTTTACGTACGTTCAGGTTCAAGTTTTGGCAAAATCCGAGTTAAAATGAACGAGATACCATAATTTGAAGTTTTGCGTCTATCGACTTAGTTAATCATAAGGTGATGTTACTTCGAGTTAGTTCATTATAACTTAGAAAAAGAGATAACAGTCGACAATTAGAAAAACATTATACCGACAAAGGAAGTGGTTAATTCAAATTTTATTTTCAATTTAACGAGCCAACAAATCCTAGGGTTGCAATTAATCCGAATCCCAAGATAATTTATTCTAAAGTGTTTCACTATGCTAAATGATTTAGAATTTAAATTCTAAAAATTTTATATGACAAGGTTCTAGGTTAAACTAGATTATATTCAAATTCCTAAATGATTCATTCTAACAAAAGATTGTATTTAATAATTTAAGAATTGAACTCAAAATAAATTCATATGATAAAATTGGGATCTAATAGCAACTAAGTCACAATTAAATTCCTAATTTATAAATATTGCTAAAATACACTTTTATTCTAGGAGAGGAAATAGATTTTCACTTTAAATCTTTTTTTTTCAAAAATCTTTCCTATTTATTATTTTTTCTTTATTTTTCTTTTCTTTTCTTTTCTCCTTTTTCTTTTTTTTCTGTCTTTTCTTTTCCTTTCCTCCTTCTGCCTGCTCTGTTTCTTCCCTCCTCTTAGCTAGCGCCGGCCGGGTGGGGAAGACAAGCTCGCCGGCGGCGAGGGAGGGGCGGAGCTCGGGAAGGAAGTGGGTTTTCACCATCTCGGGACTACGGGGTCCCATTACACCATTCGGCCGGGACCGGGATCGCGAGAGATGGTCGGCGACGGCGAGGTGGTTCGGGCGACGGCGATGCTCGTCGGCGGCACAATCACGACCAATGTGGCGGGCCTGGGAGCATCTACGGAGCCTAGCGGTGCTACTGGTGGTGATGGCTTGGCCGGAAAAGCTATGGAGCGTGCTAGCACCGTGCGGGGTAGCGGCGGTCCGAACGGACGCCCACGGCGAGGCTCGACGGCGGCGGGCTCTGGTGCCGGATTGGCACGGGTAGGTTAGGGAAAAGTTGGAGAGGGTTGTAGAGATTGTGCTCTCACCTTCGGGTTGTGCGGAAATCGGCCGGCGGCAACGAATTCCGGATCGGCAGCCTCGGCGGCTCGATGGCGATCTCTACCGGCGACTTTGGTGTTTCGAAAAATTGAAGCAATGTGGTGGCTAATTTTTGGGGAAAACAGGGGGAATAGCACGAGTGAATGATGGAGAAGATTTGGTGTGTAGCAAGCTTGGTCTGGGGAGGCCTCTATAGCCGGTCGACGGGGGGGGGGGAAGGACGCGCGCGACAGGACGCGGCGCGGCGCGGCGACGGCGATGGTGACGCGAGGGCGACGCGCGTGGCGCGGCGGAGGGCGCGGGCGCGAGGGCGATGGCGCAGTGTGGCGCGTGTGACGGCGATGGGCTCGCGGCGACGCGACGTTGCGCGGCGCGGCGCGGGGCTCGGAATGGATCGAACAAGCGGCGCATAATGAAGTGCATTTTTTATTTTTCGATTTTGCTTTTTCTTTTTCCTTTTTTTTGTCCATCAATTCCTTTTGTATTTTCACATATAAACTAAATAGGGTTTTGGCCCAAATTGTAATTCAATCAGATTTTAAGTTTTTTGCCCACTTTATTATATACATATAAATTATTTTAATTATATATTTATTATTATATTTTTATACTTTTTCTTCTTATTTATAACTTAGTAAATTTTTGTGTTATACCCCAAAAATTTAATATCCTCTGCTCAAAAGTAAATTGCTATTAAATCTTAACTTTTTCGTGAATCTTTATTTCTAAATTTTATTCCATATTTATAGTTTCCTTTCCTTTAGTATTTTAAAACCCTATCGACTTTCCCTTCAACTAAATATTCACTTATTCAACTCGGCATCAAAGATTTGTAAATAAAAGACAAATAAATCCGACAAGATGCAATCAATCAAAAGATTTTTGTAAGCTCTGATTTTTATATTTCGATTTTTAAAACCTTGGATTTTTAGGGTGTTACATACACCTTCTAGGGAGCCTCCAAGGAGGTTAAACAACACGATGAGAGAGGTGGTGAAAAAGGAGGTCTTAAAGCTCCTTCATGTCGGGATAATTTATCCTATTCCCTATAGAGAGTAGGTCAGCCCAGTTTAGGTAGTGCCAAAGAAGGGAGAAATGACGGTCGTTGCCAATTTCCAAAATGAATTAATTCCGCAACACACTGTCACGGGATGAAGGATGTGCATAGATTATCGGAATCTTAACAAGGCAACAAATAAAGATCACTTTCCGCTTCCTTTCATCGATGAGATGTTGGAACGGTTAGCGAATCATTCTTTCTTCTGTTTCCTTGATGGGTATTCCGGATATCATCAAATTCCTATCCATCCCGATGATCAAAGTAAGACCACATTCACATGCCCCTATGGAACGTATGCCTATCGTAGGATGTCATTCGGGTTGTGTAACGTACCCACATCGTTCCAAAGGTGTATGATGTCTATCTTCTAAGACATGATTGAGCAAATCATGGAAGTTTTCATGGACGACTTCTCTGTCTATGGAAAAACTTTTGATCATTGTCTTGAGAATTTAGACAAGGTCTTACAAAGATGCCAAGAAAAGGACCTGGTGCTTAATTGGGAAAAGTGTCATTTCATGGTCCGTGAAGGCATTGTTCTTGGGCACCTTGTGTCCGAGAGAGAGATAGAGGTGGACAAGGCTAAAATTGATGTCATAGAAAAGCTTCCACCTCCTATCAATGTCAAGGGAATCCGTAGCTTCCTGGGTCATGCGGGGTTCTATTGTAGGTTCATTAAGGACTTCTCTTAGATTGCTAGACCCCTCACAAACCTGTTAGCCAACGACGCTCCCTTCGACTTCGATGATGAGTGCTTGCGTTCCTTTAACATCCTTAAGGAAGCACTCATCTCTGCTCCTATAATTCAACCGCCAGATTGGTCGCTGCCATTTGAAATAATGTGCGATGCTAGCGACTATGCTGTAGGAGCAGTCCTTGGCCAAACCAAGGATAAAAAGCATAATGCTATAGCCTATGCTAGCAAAACCTTAACTGGAGCCCAGCTTAATTATGCTACCACTGAAAAAGAGCTCCTAGCTGTGGTTTTTACTATTGATAAGTTTAGATCCTACTTAGTTGGAGCCAAAGTAATAATTTACACTGATCATGCTGCATTAAAATACATGCTCACTAAGAAGGATGCTAAACCAAGGCTAATACGATGGATTCTCTTGCTCCAAGAATTTGATATTGAAATTAAAGATAAAAAGGGAGTAGAGAATTCAGTAGTAGACCATTTGTCTCGTATGCATTATACTAACATGCAGGAACTGCCCATAAATGACTTTGTACGAGACTATATGCTACTTAAAGTGACGGACTCTAGCCCTTGGTATGCGGACATAGTGAACTTTATAGTCCCTGGATATGTCCCGCCAAGGGAGAACAAAAGAAAACTCATTTATGAGAGTCGACATCACTTGTGGGAGGAACCGTACCTTTACAAAGTGTGCTCAGATGGACTATTAAGAAGATGCATCCCGACTGCCGAAGCCACCCAAATCATAGAGAAATGTCATGCAGCCCCGTACGGAGGACACTACGGTGCATTCCAGACGCAGGCCAAAATTTGGCAAAGTGGGTTTTTCTGGCCAACCATGTATGAAGACACCAAGGAGTTCATTCGGAGGTGTCATAAATGCCAGAAACATGGCAGGATCATTGCTCGAGATGCAATGCCCCTTACATACAATCTTCAAGTGGAACTTTTTGATGTATGGGGTATTGACTTCATGGGACCTTTCCCAAGGTCCTATGATTGCGAGTACATCCTGGTGGCTGTTGACTACGTGTCCAAATGGGTAGAAGCAATACCTTGCTGAGCTGTTGATGACAAGCATGCCAGAAAGATGTTTCATGAGATCATCTTCCCTCGGTACGGAACACCGAGGATGGTGATAAGTGACGGAGGGTCTCATTTCATCGACAAGACTTTCCGGAACTTCTTGAAGGATCTTGGAGCCCAGCACAACATAGTGACTCCATATCACCCTCAGACCAGTGGTCAAGCAGAAACATGTAACAAGCAGATCAAGAATATTTTGTAGAGGACCATTCATGAGATGGAGAAATCATGGAAGTTGAAACTATCCGATGCACTTTGGGCATATCGGACTGCGTACAAGACACCCCTCGGCATGTCACCCTATCAACTCGTTTATGGAAAAACATGCCATCTACTGGTCGAGTTGGAGCATAGGGCCTACTGGGCAATTCGAGAATGGAATATGGACTTTCAACAAGCCAGAGCCCATAGAAAGATGCAACTTTCGGAGTTAGAAGAATAGAGAGAAAAGGCCTATCATACTGCCATGATTTACAAGGAAAGAACGAAATGATGGCACGACAAGAGAATCAAGCCGAAGGAGTTCAAACCTGGGGACAAGGTATTACTTTTTAATTCTAGGGTCAAACTATTCGGGGATGGAAAACTTCGAAGCAAATGGGAAGGACCATTCACCGTCATCAACTCGTCATCACATGGGGCAATCACACTCCAAAATGACGAAGGTAACATTTTAAGGTAAATGGTCATCGTTTAAAAGTTTTTCTTTATCCCGTAGATAATTTAGAGTCCGAGGTAGATGCGATAGACTTGATTGATCTAGAAGATTTCCCCGAGTGCTCTAGTTTATCCGTAGCTGGATGTACCTTTTCCTTATCCCATTAGGCTAAAGTTCCATCCAGCGAAATTAGAGATAATTTGGTCCCAAGCAGGGTTCGGCCGAACCAGTGCCGAGTCCAATTTATCTCCAATTTCTCTTATCTCTTTAGAACTTCAATCCCCACACGTTAGTACTTGTCCAATGTTGTTTGGGCCTCAATACCCGTGATTTTCCTTATAAATACCCGGCCGATCTCGCCACTTTCCATATCAAAAACTCCACCAACTTCCCATTTAGCCAAAATCTTGAAAATTCTCTCCCATGGCTGGCAAAGGCAAAGGAATCGTGCCGTGGTCTTCAACTTTCGACTTAGAAGGAGAACCGTCAGCCGCCAACCGGATAGACGCCGACGATTACCTATTGGAAGACGCCTGTTTTGTCGAGCCCATTGCCATGTTGCCACCCAGAAACAAAGGACACAACGATGATCTAGTTGGACCGTTGGTTCAGCCTAGTCGCAGCCGTCACCCCCCGTCATCTCAATTGGTCCTGCGTACTCCATCACCAAGAGGATAGTCCTGTTCGTCTCCCTACTAACGTCCTACTTCTCCTTCAGTCCTAGGACCAAAACGGTCATCAAAAGCTCATCTTTTCCAAGACGAGGAATTGGGACCACCTCGGAGCCATCCAATGCGGTGTCTTTTTCTCTGGAGAGTCCGTCGTCGCCGCCTCGCTTCCAAGTCGTTGGAGTGCGAACTCCTAGAGGCTGCAGTAAAGCTTTGAAGTCACTCCCCGTTCCAGAGAAGAAGCTACTGGTTCCGTCAGCCGAATCCTTGCCCACAGCCAACAAGGTTAGGCGATTCACTTCGCCACCACCCATCCGGAGGGCACATGGGATGTATGAGAGTGACGAGGAGAAGCCCCCAGCCGCTCCTACCCAGGAACAGATGCTGACCATGATCCAGGAGCTCCAAGCAGAGAATCACGTGCTGCGCGAGCAAAATTCGGAGAACACCATTGAGATCCTTGATCTCAAGGGAAACATGGATATTCTCCGCCATGGCTTTGGTGCTAAACTCAAGAGACTTTTCAAAGCCGTAGGGAAGGAAGATCTTTATTTCAAAGTCGTAGATTTTAGGACATGGCGCTTAAATTAGGTTTAAATTCTTAGGAAAATATTTTTCTTTGCTTGATTGTTAGGATTTAAATTTCCCTTTTCATGTAAGCGCTATCTTTTTAATGGAATAAATTGCGGCGATCTATGCCATTAGGATTATTTGCTCGTCTCCACTTGTGTTGTGTCTAATAAGCTGCAGGTACAAAAATAAGTGTGGGGGAGTCACTCGTTCTAACACTCACATCCCTCAGACTACTTCTACACTTTGCACACTCTAGCACAATGGCGGTGCAAGACATCTTCGTCATGCTCTACCATTGCGCAGGTTTGCAGTCTTATTTTTGCACCATGCATACTAACAAAACGTGCTAGTAGTTTAACATGAACCTACATGAACTTGGAGACATGACACATGTTTGGTTGGCTTACATACATTTTATTCCATGACTTGTAGTCATATGCTGTGAAATCATTTATTTAGGGACAACATGTTATTCGGGATATTGATCTATGTGAGATAGTCTAGTAATGAGCAACTATATTTCATGTTGCATAGAAATACTTGGGAATTTATTTTGCAAAATTCAAAAACCATAACTGTAACTCCTTGATGATGTTTTTCTTCCTACCAAGGCCATATGTCGAATTACATGATTTAAACTTTATACATATGCTACTTGCCATCATTTTGAGTTTTGTCAAATATTTGGACCCTTGGTAGAATCTTTTCATGTTCTCGTTGACTAAAGTCTTATGCATATCCATCATATAAAATTTACTCTCCCTCTACACCGGAGGTTTATCTAAAAGATATATTTCTACAACATCCACATCGTCATATATGTGGATTTCTACTCCGGGAATTTGCATCCACTATAGTTCTCCACAAAATAAATGCTCCAACAACTTAGTGACCCTCCTACTCATGAAAAAATGAGGCATGGGCTGATAAAAAAAGAAAGAAATAAAAGATTCATGATGCTCATGAAAAAGGAACAAGAAAAATCTTGTCGAGCAGAATGATTGTGCTGAAAAAAAGGAAGAAAGAGAATCATAGCCATGCTCTCTCAAATAAAGTAGGAGGAGGATCATGAAGAAATAGGAGCTACCAAAATTTTTTTCTTTTCCACCTTTTTTCACCCACATATTCCACTCCAAATAATATGCACAAGCTTGGTTAGGAGTACATGATTAGTTTTCTTCTTGGATCTTCTATTTGACTTTACAAAATATTTGATGCAAGTATGCCGCACGAATTTTCCTAACTTGAGCTCCACATAAGCCTATTAGTAGTAAGACAATTTTGGGCGAACATTGCCTTGGTGAGGAATCAAACACTTTTGAGTGATATGAGAGAATCATCTGAGGAGTAAAGTCATGATTTTCATCTTTTGAAAAATTATCAAAACCCCCAAGTTATTTAGTGCAGTAGAAAATATGGTATTTCATACTTAGACTGTTCCATCTTTCAATACTTGGAATTTCATGGTAGACACATACAGATTCACAGTATTGAGTATGTCTAGGAATAATCTGTATGTTCGCATCATGCCAATAATGTATCATCCACCTTAGTCTCGACCTTTACTAGCAAAGGCTAAGTGTGGGGGAGTTTGTTGATGGTCGTTATCACCTTAATTCACACCGTCAATTCCTGCATAAGAGGAATAAACTAAGCATATCAACGTAGCGTAGGGGTTAAAACTATATGCAGGTGACTTTTGTACCAAATCAAAGTGAAAAAAATGCTTTCATAGCGATGAATACAACTCCAACCAATCAACGATCGCCACGTGAGCCTCCCACGGATCGGAGGGCCCACAAGTCGGGTGAAACCGACTTAAAACAACACCAAACACCTGGGAACCGACCCTAGGGCCCACTTGTCCGTCACTGGCAAAGGTCGGTGGAGAAGGGAGCTGACCAGGGTTCGGCCGAACCCTGGTTCAATGGTGGCGCCCCCATCTCCACCCTTCACGTGGCGCCTTCTCAAGCATCCCTAATGACGGTTAGGTGGGTATTGCGGTTTCTAACCGCCATACAACCATCATACCAAGCTATAAAAGGAGGAGCTCATCACTCACTTCAACACACCTCGTAAGAAATACCAACAAGTGGGACGGGTGAGAGGAGGGGGCGGGGGTTCTTATAGGCGGCACGGGGCGGGGCCGGCATGGCGCGGGGACGGAACGAGGCGTAGCGTAGGCAGAGGCGGCGTGGGGCGCGAGGGCGGCCAGCAGCAATGGGACGTGACGCGAGGGGCGCGGCGCGGGCGGTGACGCGACGTGCGCGTGGCGCGCAGCGCGCGCGAGGCGCGAGGGGGGATGGGACCGGGCCGAACACCTTTCTTGCAACGAACAGTGCCATTTTTCATTTTTCTCATTTTATTTTTTAATATTTTTTTATTATTTATTTTTTGCATATCACATAGGTAATCAAATGAAATTTTATCAAGTGTAAATTTTATTAAATTTTAAATTTTGCCCAACTTTGTTTTTATAATTTCATTTCTTGTTATATTTTTAGCAATTTTGCATTTCCCTTTCTTTTAGGGTTTTTAACCCTTATCGATTTCCTTTCCCTTTTTTAAATAAATATTATTTTATTTATAACTCGACAACTAAGAACTCACAAATAAGAGACAAATAAATATGACACGATGCAATAATTCAAAAATTTTGTAAGTTCTAAATTTTATATTTTGAATTTTAAGCCTTTGATTTTATGGTGTTACACTTCTAAGCCGGATCAACTTCTCCATGGAAACCGTTGTCCATGTCCGAGCCAAAACCCTAGCCGTGCATTGCGTGCTAGCACGGGTTTTCTCTCTGGATGTGTGGATACCGGTAGAGACATCGCTACATTGCGGTGTAAGTCAACGACATTAGAAGATCCTCGAGTTCCAACTAGCCGACCTCTTTATTCGGTAGTTGGAAGTCTGACTGCTCGGGAGGTTGAACCGGTCGGGCGGATCGAAACGGCCTCGACAAGATCAGGCGGACGGAAGCGACATCGACATGGCCGGGCAAATCGGGTCAAAGTTGGCGTTGTCGGCGAGGTTGGGCGCTACAAGCCGAGGTCGGCGGGGTGCTGTCCGAGGTCGGAAAAGCGTTGCTCGAGGTCGGGTAGAATTTGATCAGCTATTTCCGCTGCACTGCACGTCTTTTGGTAACATTCTATGGACCCTTACTTGCAAGCTTTCTTGGATTGCGTGGTAGAAAAATTTTGTTTTATGCTATCGTAGCCTACGCATTATCCTTCACAATCCATCGGTCCTTGTCGCCCCACAGCCACTGAATGAACTATTCCTTTACATCACGGCGACACCATACTCTATCAGCACCATCATCGTTGTCGAGCATGAGAAAATCCAACATCCAGTCTACTACGTCAATGAAGTCCTTGACAACGCCAAGGCTAGATATCCATAAGTCCAGAAGCTGATCTACACTGTTGCCATGACATCTCAAAAGCTGTGCCACTACTTCAAGGCCCACAAGGTCACAGTCATCTCATCATATCCCTTGGGAGAGATTGTACGTAGCAAAGAGGTTGCAGGACGCATAACCAAATGGGTCATCGAGCTCAGTGTTGACAAGAAAAATCAACACGTTGGCCTGGAAGATCTGCTTAGCTCCAGTGCAGGTCTAGAATCAATGAAGCGCGGGCGTGCCAGTCAGTTTGATCTTGCCACTGACAAGATATACAAAGCAGCCAGAAGTAAAGCATATCAGCCACTAGGTCAATAACCAATATAGCCAATCGACCAATCAGCCGATGACGCGATCCCAGCCGATACTGACGCCAGCCGATGCAGCTAGGGTTTCAATCCATCGATTGTACGCTAAGCAAACATTTATGTAAAGGTGATCGTCCGACGATAACATGATGATATAGCAATGTAAAATGGCACAAAGCAATCACATGATAAAATAGATACTGATTTAAAGATTAAAACACACATCGGCTGGAAGTCCAATGTCATTAAATCCAAATGATTAAATATTCAATGGAGCTTCTGCTGCAATCGGCTAGATCCAACTTGTGTACATTCCTTGCGAGCCGATGCGATATCCAAATAACTCATGGGCTGAAACCCCGATGAAACCCTTAGTGGCAACCAACAGGCAGGCTAGAGATTATGGTTCTAATCACGACTTAGTAGGTCAAACTGAATTGATGTAGCACTAAGTATGAAAAAACACAATATCTAGACAATCAAGCCTTTGACTGATTTTCAGGGTGGTAGATGCCTAAGCTAATCTAATCTAGTAAACAATTTAGCCGATATTAGTAGAAACCCTAAAGCGAGAGACAACTGATAGAACTAAATTGAAATACCAGCACTAGATTAACAGATGCATATGATAAATAGGCA
Organism: Oryza australiensis; assembly: GCA_019925245.2. Taxonomy (NCBI): domain Eukaryota; kingdom Viridiplantae; phylum Streptophyta; class Magnoliopsida; order Poales; family Poaceae; genus Oryza; species Oryza australiensis. Next base: position 1,301,611 of record JAIFGZ020000237.1, read on the forward strand.
GGCAAACATGTTAACCAAACCGGAATAATCCAAGAGGTCGAATGTACTGATGCAGCCTTGGACAACGCCGATGTAGCCAATACAATTGCCGGGGCCGGCGGAACATTGGACTTACCCCTTCGCCGAAGATCGAGGCCGATGCAGCCCTGTGTCGGGTGCCAAATCCCACCGAGTGATGAATAAAGTAGAAAAGGTAAAGGGTGGTGATGCGCCGAATTGTATTGATCGAGAGATATCATACATGAACCCCGAGCTTACATATTTATACCCACGGGCTAACAAAGATCCTAATAGATTACAATCCAAACTTTCCTAAAGATAAAAAGGAAACAAACCGAGTCCTTATTGGACACTAATACACTTTCCTAAAGATAAAATAGGAAACTACCAAACTCTTCCTAATTAATAGATACAATTGCCTTTTTAGGACTCTATCCTTATATGGCAATCCTGATGAAGCACATCATCTTGATCCGACGGCGTCTCCAATGTTGTCGTACCAAAATCGGCTACATCAGCTTGCCTTGTCCGATTCGGTATCAGCCGATGGACACGTGTAACGCCCTGAAAATCGGAGAATTTAAAAACCAGGAATTGAAAATCGGAACACACAAAATTTTTTGGCTTGTTGCTTCTTGATCGTGTTTATTGCTTCTTATTTGCCAACTTGGTTGCATAAAATTCACTTTGGAAATGATTTAATTTGAGGTTGGAGAAAAACCAAGTGTTTTGAAATCCCAGATGAGGGAAAAGGTTCAAAATATAGATTGGAAGGAATAAATAATTAAGATTTGGGGATTTATAAAAGTCACTTTGAAAAGTATATACTCTTGGTTTAAACTCTAATTTAATGATGGAAAAGTAAATATTATTTAAATATGGGTGATAAAAATATTTTGAAAAGAAAATATGAAGTTAGAAAATTAATTTTAACCAAAGGTCTTACTTTCTTGAATTAAAAAAACAAATTAGAATAATAAAAAGTAGGGGAAAAGTTTGAAAATATATTTTTAAACTAATTTTGGGAATATTAGATTTTATTTTGAATTTTTAGAGTGAAAGGAAAATGATTTAGGAAAATAAAGCTGAAAATCGGGAAAATTTGAAAAGGGTACTGTTCACGCGTCATAGGGTGTTCGATCTGGTCCTCTGCCTCGCGCACGCGCGCCACACGCGTCGCGCGTGCCGCCGCCGCGCCGTATCGGCCCCGGCCGCGAGTGCTCACGCATGCGCCGCGCGTCGCCACGCCGTACCGCCGCCGCGCGCGCCGGCGTGCCGCGCCGCCGCCACGTCACCCACGCCACCGCACAGCCTCGAGCCGTGTCGCCGCACGTCACCGCACGTCGTCCGTGCGCGCGCCGCGACCGGCCCCGTCCTGGATACCGCCGCGTGGCTGTTCGCTGCACCGCGCCGCGCCGGGCCCCTCTCTCTTTCTCTCTCGCCGCGGCTATAAAAGGGACGAAGCTCCATTTCTTTTCCACCATTGCCACCGCCCGTTCTCTCTCTTTTCCTCTCCTTTTTCCTCGCCGGAGCTAGCGTCGTCGCCGCCGTAGCAAGCCACCGCCGCCGCCGTTGTTTGCGCGCCGCCGCCATGCCATTGCCGCCGCGTTCGCCGCCGGTAAGCCGCCGCTCCTTCCTCTCCTTTTTCCCGGTTGCCGCTGTCGCCGCAATCCGCCGCCGCCGTCGTGCCGTCGCGCCGTCGCGCCGCCGCCGCTGGTTCGGCCGCACCGTGCCAAGCCGACGGGGAGGGGGTAGACAATAGGAGAGAGAATAGGAAAGGGGGTAGTAGGAGAGGGAAAAGGAAAAAAAAGAAGAAAAGGGAAAAGAAAAAAAAGAGAAAGAAAAGAAAAAGAAAAAAGGGAAAAATATGGAAAAATTCAGAAAAATTAGGAAAAATATTTGGAAAATATTTGGGAAAATATGTGGGCAAAAATATAATGTTTTCTCATGTATTTTCTCGAGTAATCTCGAAATTCAAAATCGGATTTTCGGAGATTTCGTTCTCGCGTCGTTTTTAATCCGGAGTTTATCTATTTTCTTTCCGCCATTAAAAATATAATCTTTTGGTACTCGGACCTCCAAAACTTCGAGTACCAATTCTTTTGATCAACGCTTTTTAAATTTATTCCCTTAATCAAATTAGGATCGACATTTTGCGAAAACCCTAAAATCCCAAACTCGCTTTTTAAATCGGACTTTATCCCAAAACTCTCGCCCGAACTCGAGTAGAATTTTAGGCTAAATATTCAGAGCCGTTTTTATGGTTCTTTTCGATCTCTTGGTATTTTATTGAATTCTGATCGAATTCAATTGATTTTTCGCACGTACGGATAGCAACCGAGGAAGCAGGCACTAACTACGTTGAAGACCCCGGCCAACAAGTGTGCGAGTAAGGCAAGTCAACACTTCCCTTTGAACATATTGATCCTACTTTGCGAAATGATATTGATTTACACTTCAAATATGCATGCTATACACAAATGAGTACCTATGCTTGATATACCATGCCTTGATATTGATTACCGTTAGATATAATCTTTGTAACCTTCGATGTGATATAACCGGAGGATAACTTCGGTAAAATGCTTAGCCCTGCTTATATTAGATTCGTGCATACTCATGATTTTACAAAGAAGCTTCGTGCTTGGGCAACTATCTTTGGGGTGGTAGTTGGAATACGACATGTGGAGACATTAGTGCCACATTGCCTTGATCATGATGAAAATAGTTTTGATGGAAAAATAAAAAGTACAAAACCAATGTTTTTGGACTGGGGCGGATGGATGGATTTGGGTGGATTCCGGTAAAGGCAAGAACCGTCCCTGGTCAATTAAGGACCGAGCCATGAGACTTATAACCTGGAACGAGCCAGTACAACCGTACTTCTCGAATGGGTATAGACCTAGCGGAGTAAATAGCTGAGCTGAGGCAGTATCCCTGCATAGTGGTTCTTGAAGTGAAGAGGTGGTTCTGGTTATTGAGATAAGGCTGCGGCCTAAGTGTTGGGTAATAAATGAGAATGTTGTGAAAGTTTTCCCTTACCCCGGGAGCGCCAGAACTCCACTCACTGCTAGGAAAGGACGGTTAGAGTGCAAGAGGATTTAAGTTCATGGAGCGGGTACTGCCAAACCGAAGTTATCGAAAGGCTTTGCCGTGACCATCCCATATGAAGGGATGAAAGCTCATTCAATGAGTAGTTGTGGAGTACGGGTAAAGTGTACATCCACTACAGTGTGAGTAAATCAATCTATTCGAATAGCCGTGCTCGCGGTTAATGAGCGGGGTGACAAGTTTCTCCCGTGGCTAGACTCATGAAATTTAAAATGATGGGTTGGGAATGCATAATGATTTTGTGTGCTGGTGGACTCAACTTCTTGAACTGCGAGAACGGGTGGACTCCCCAGAAAACCATGACGAACCGGAGGCGGGAAGCCATCCTTGGAAATCACGATGGATGGTGGACAGAGCCGTCGCCGTTTTAATGTACTATGGAACTAAAACTTGACTTGGCTAGATATTAGGTTTGTGAAATGATTTGTGAAAATTGGCTTTGTGCAAATGAACCATAGCCATCCTTGGAATGACCCTATCATGTGCATCATTCCGTGTCGGCTTGCTGAGTACGTTGGGTACTCACCCTTGCTATACGCACAAACCTTCAGATGGAGGAAACGAAGAACTGGAGGACCCCTATGCTTACTGCCAGATGGGCGAAGAAGGAGAAGGCGTCTACTAGGTCTTAGTCCCCGATCGTTGCCTGTGGCAATCGACATGCCACTGCCTTCTGACTGCTATCTTATCTAAATTCTGCTTTTGGTTGTATCCGGACCAGTAGGTCCTATATGTATTGGATATTGCCTTCGGGTCTATTATTGTAATAATTTTGATGTAAGACTATTTGTGCACTTTGCACCTGGTAATTCAGAACTGTATTCGTGGGTACCAAACTACTCGATCCAGGGATATGGTACTATGAACACGAATAATTCCCGTCTTCAAAAACAGGGGTCGACAACACCTTAGCCGATTCGGGCTCCAAAATTGTGTTGACGAGAAAAATCAACACGCTGGCCTGGGAGATCTGCTTAGCTCGAGTGCAGGTCCTAGAATCAATGAAGCGTAGTCATGCCAATCAGTTTGATCCTGTCACTGACAAGATATACAAAGCAACCAGAAGTAAAGCATATCAGCCACTAGGTCAATAACCAATATAGCCGATCGGCCAATCAGTCGATGACGCGATCCTAGCCGATACTGACGCCAGCCGATGCAGCTAGGGTTTCAATCCATCGGCTGTACGCTGAGCAAACATTATGTAAAGGTGATCGGCCGACGATAACATGGTGATATAGCAATGTAAAATAACACAAAGCAATCACATGATAAAATAGATACTGATTTAAAGATTAAAACACACATCGGCTGGAAGTCTGATGTCATTAAATCCAAATGATTAAATATCCAATGGAGCTTCTACTGCAATCGGCTAGATCCAACTTGTGTATATTCCTTACGAGCCGATGCGATATCCAACTTGTGTACATTCCCCTTCGGACCTACGTCTAGGGTGTGGCAAAGACCGCCGCAGCACACGTCCTCAGGGTGGTACACAAATTGTACCCCACGCAGAGATTGAGGCAGTTGCCGAAGGGTGGCCGGTTCGACGTTGTTGAGGCCGATGTGGACGACATTTATGCCGTGATGGAGCCGACGGTGGAGAAGATCATCGCTGACATGGATCTGTAATTTAGGGGACCTCGAACCCTATGAATGACCTTCAACCCCGTTTGTAGTAAAGACTTTATTAGTCCTTTTGAACGCAATCTTCGATTCGTGAAATGTCTGATAGGTATCTGTTTTTTTTGGACAATCGTCCTCCCGCTATGCGACGGACTGTACTGAGCGACCTCGGCCTTCAACGAAATGAGTCCGAAGGGCTCCTGGTCAAGCTCGAGCAAGTCTATCCTTTTGGACAGATTGTGCCGAGCGACCTTAGCCTTCAACGGAACAAATTTGGAGGGTTCCCGGTCAAGCTCATGCGAGTCCACCTCTTTCATAGCGGGTCGACGCGTGAAGAGTCTCGCCTTCCATTCGCCTCGTGTCCGATCCTCAAAGCCAAGCGACTTCGGGACTCAACAAACGGATCCAGAGAACTACCCAGTCAAGCTCGAACGACTTAGCCGAACACATCAAGCAAATAGGTTGATGGGTGTCACGCCCCAATTTTTGTTTGGGATTAAAAATCATTAAATAATTCATTTTCTAGAAATTAAATAAAATGAAAAGCATATTAATCAAGTGAAAGAATTAAGGAAATAAAAATTTCCTTTAAAAATCATGGCTGGAAATATTTTTGAAATATTCTCCATGCCCTAAAGTACTCTCCAAAATTTTTCGTGAAATTTGGAAGCTCCGAAATAATTTTAATAATACAAAGAGAATTTAAGTAATTATGTAAATAAAATAATTAATCAGTAAATAATCTGGTTGAATTTTTATTAAATACTTTGAGTGTTCATATAATTTTAGGATTTTTCTTGGAATTATTTGAGCATTGAAAGTATAGATAAAAATTCAAGGAAATTTGGAAGGAAAAGTCTGTTTTGTCTCCTTCTGCTACAGTGTCGTCTTCGTCCTCCAGCTGCCTGCGTACTGTTCATCCGAACAGCAATCTCTTTCCTCCCTTCGCAAATCCCGTCAAATCACTTGCTCAAATCCAAAATTGATTGAGGGCAATTAATCCCCACCTCATCCTCTTCAATTCTCCCTCGATTCCCCACTAAATTTCACATGTTTTCATGGTGGATTTTGATTATATTTCTCATTGTTGAGCTTCATCATGGCCGGCCGATCTCCCTCCCCGGTCGATTCCCTTCCCAATTAACTGCAAAAATCGCTTCCCCTTCACCTCCTCATTATTTCCCCTCTTGAATCAACATCAATCGTGCACTAATATGTCTTGAATTGCTACATGTTCTTCTCCCGTTGAACCGAACCATGGCCGACGCCGACCCTTCCTCTCCCCGGCGTCGAGCTCCCTCCCCTCCGGCCTATAAAAGGGAGCCTTCAGCCCCCTCCTCATTCCCCACACACCACCTCGAGCTCCCTTGCTCTCCCTCCATCCCTCTGCTCGGCTTCCTCTCCTCCTCGGGCGGCGAACCCGCTGCCCCTCCTGTCGAGCCGAGCGAGCAATGCAAACCTTTCCACCACCTCCATCGGCCTCGTAGCCACCTCCTCTCCCCCGGCCTCGCCTCTGTTTCGCCTGGAGACCGCCGTGTTGGCCAGTCCATCCACCTCACCAACGCAACTCCGGTCAGCCCTTACTCCTCACCCGTGCGCCGGTTGGCTGTGCCATCGACACCTACGGCATCGCAGCATCACCGTCCACCTCGGCCAAGGCCCGTTTTCGCCCAGAATACACCAAAACCCCACTGCCGGTGGTGCCTCTCCCTCGGCCTCGCCAGCGCCACTCGGGCAGCCCCTGCCGCCTTGCCGGAGTGTTATCCGACGTCGTCATATCCTTCCCCGGCATCACGGTGTCGTCTACTTCCTTGGCCACCCCTCCGTTTTGCCCGAAGTCCACTGGTAGCGCATCTCAGTCGACAAACGATGAAGAACGTCGTAGTTCTCCACCTTCAACAGCCCCTCCCCATCGAGCCGAGCGCTGCCAGCCCGTGCCACCTCTGCCGACGGCAACGCCTTGCCGTGCTCATCCTTGGCATGCCCTTCCTCGAGCTCGATGCCACCAAAACACCACCCTCGTGTCGGCACCCGTGCGTCGGTTTTCTTCCGCTCGTCATCGTGCGCCCGCCCGCCTCTTCTCGCTGTTGAGCGCCTGGTGAGCCGCCCCTCTGCCATCCTTGCCTGTTGTCATCATCCTACTCTTTTCCTTCCAAAAATAATTAAAAATTGCGTAATAAATCAATTTAATTTCTAGAATTCATTTTAAATGGTCCTAAACTTCTAAAATTCATATCTAATCCATACAAACTCCAAATTGGGCAATTCAAATTGCAAAATTCATCTAAAATTGAGCTCTACATGTTTGTTTACTTTTTTTTATTGTTTATTTGGTTTTTATTAGGGTTTTGCTTGTTTTGCGTGTCAGCCTGTAGACTTCATCGTTTTGGAGGTCGCGCTCGCGATGAAAAGAGTCCAGAAGATTTGTTCGAAGGATCAAGGCAAGTCATGTCATTTTGATCATATTGCTATCCCAGTTTACAAAATTATGTTTATTTAAATTATTGTATTTCGCTTTATTAAATTCCCGCGTCTAGCACTGTTTTATTTAGCCTTACCGATTCTCCTTGTTATAGCCCTATTACTTGTATTATTATGATCCTTGATAACCCTAGGAAAAATAAAACTAGTGAGCACTTTATGTATGTGGTACTCACTAGCAAACTTAGGAATATGCTTAGCCCTGCTTGAATAGAAACAATTAGATGTTTTCAATAATTAGACTAAGGAATAACTTGTAAATGATAGAAATTTTGGCTGTTTAGCTGTGGCAATAAATGTCCCCTTCAAAATTCCCCAAACATGTTTTCGGCTGGGCACGGGGTGCTTGGTTTTGCTAGTCGCACCTCGGCCGTCATAAGGACCGGTCTTCGGGCCTCTGTTGCAAAGCATTTCCGTACTACCACCTGTCTAATGGGTAAGGCTTAACACGTCGACTAGTGCGGTCAGAAACAAAAAAGACACAGATAGGGATGGATGAAGCCCTAGGAAAGGTTGAAGCCCATGGGCTGACGACTCTGGCAAGTGAAGGCTCAGAACGAGTCGAGATGCCTGGGGGCATAGATTGTCTGCTCGACCCAGGGCACCTGGCGAGGGAAGTCTATGTCGGTCTTCTTTGTTTAGGGCAGTACTAAGCGATGAGTTATGTCATGGCTTCCGTCCGTATGCCATCGTGGCATGTGGCACGTCACAACACGTGAGGAAGACATGTCTGGTGGGTAAAGATGTACACCTCTGATCAGAGTAAATCCATTCTAATAGCCACACCCTCGGTTATGGGCAAGCCGAGCAATGTACCCAAGTTAGAATCTATTTCTGTTTAAAACTAAAAGAATCGGAGTTAGCACATGTTGGCCTGAGTTAAGGCAAGATCGCGTTGGTGCGCGACTTGATAATAATTTGACTAGTGATAGGTTCGTGTTTATTAAAATGCCTTCAAATATTTAAATGCTTTGAAATGCTGGTTTTCTGCAAAATAACCATATATATGAATTTTTTGTACCCCCTTGCATTATTTGCATTCTCCCGGCATGGCTTGTTGAGTATGGTGGTTGTACTCAGCCTTGCAATTCCTTCCCCCTTTCAGAAGTATAGTGCCTCTGAGTCAAAGACGGTGTTAGAGGACCAAGGCTCAGACCCACGTTGAGTTTGCCTGTGGAGTGGAGCTGAAGCCCCACTAGGATCGTCCTACTTTTCCGCTGTAGTTTTCTTCGAGTGCGGGGACTAAGTGCCTCTTCTGTAAGTATTTATATGCTTTAATTTACGTTTGGATCTGTGTATTGATTTGTCATTTTGTGTACCCTGGCTGGTCCTGGACAGGGAATTAAGACACAAAATAGTCTGGAAATTTAGGATAAATTTCCAGGCGTGACAATGGGGGAGATCGATGATCACTCGGCGCATGTATGACCATCGTGGCTAAGCGGCTAGAGCCAGCGGAACGGATTCCGGGGGATCTCCAGTCAAGCTAGGGCTAGTTAATCGTTTACGTGATGGGTGATCGTGAGGTCGATGACCGACTAATCGCTGCGTGTTCGAACCTTGAAGTAGAGCGGTTTGGGCCATCAACAGACTCAGTCCGGGTGGTCACCAGGTCAAGCCCTTAGCGTCTTAGTCATTTACACAAGATATAGTCGTTGAGAGCCCCGAACTCATTCGCCTGGCACTTGACCGAAACACGATAGGCCTCGACCCTAGCCAGCCTCGGGAAGGGGACCGGCCCCATGTCTGTGATCATAACTATATCCAAGAGAGTGGGCGTCATCGGCCCCTGGTTGAACAAGAAGGCATTCAAAGTGTTGGACCAGAAGTAGGTAGCAGCCGACAGCATAGGCTCATCTTTGGTCATATCGGCTATGGTTAGGGCTAGGTATTGCGCTATCCCAAGTTCTTCCCAGTGGCTCTACTGGCTAGCTGATACTCTATTATACCACTCTAGCCAAGTTTTATTGGTGACGACCAAGACTTGAAGGTTCCAGTCCAATGTGCCAAGCTAGGGTTTGATAATCTAAATGGAACCCTATTGGTCTCAACGTTTATAAATTCAGTTGGGTCTGTATTGCCGATTGGCCCTAGAAAGAATTGGTTGGGGTGAACAAGACTAGGGATTGTGGTTTGGTTCAAGAGATGCTACAATGAAAAAAGGGGCAAATTACGAAAAGCAAAGACAAATCGTGGCAAAGTAAAGGAGTTATAGCCGATGGGGCTTACCTTAGGGAATTCAGCCGACGGCGCACCGGAAGGAGTAGTTGAGGTCGACATTATCGGCGATGAAGTTGTCGTGAGGGGGTTGCTTGCAGGATCGTCGAGGGCTCCGAGGAGGTCGCTGGTGGAGATTGGAGGCGTTTGTGGCTAAAGCGGTTAGAGCAAGTGACGACGTGAAAAGCTTTGAGGCGGTGGTTATTATTTAAAGAGGCGTGGTAACCGTCCGATGGAAAGGCCTAGATTTTCTTGGAGATCAGATTCGGCAAATCCGCAACATTATCAATATAGCAGACTTGGGGGCATGTGTTAACGACCAAATTTGGTAATCATGCATCGGATGTGGAGTTAAGGCAGAAACCAATTTGGAGGAAATCGGGGTTCTTAGAAACAGAGCACGCGCTAATGACAGACCGAATCAGCTAGAGAGTTCGTCGGCTGATAACCGAATCGGCTAAGGTGTTCGTTGGCCGATACCAAATCGGATAGGGTAAGCCGATGTAGTCAATTCTGGTAAAAGGACATTGGAATCGTCATCGGATTCGTTTGAAGTGCTTCATGAGGATTGCCATGCATGGATAGAGTCCAAAGAAGGCAATTGTATCTATTAATTAGGTTGTTTTTAAATAGTTTCCTTATGGATTATGTCGGTAAGAGTCTGTCTGAGGGACTTATCTGTAATTTGAATTGCAATAGAGATAGGAATCGTGTCCGACAAGGACATACCTTGTATCTAGGTATAAAGACTATGTAATCAAACAACAATCAGTTTAATACAACTTCGGTGCATCGCCACCTTTTCCTTTCAATTACTTCGACGAGTTCTTGCTTTGAGTTGGACTGCATCAGGTTCGATCTCCGATGAGAGGTAAAGCTTGTTATGGCGTCTTGCACTCTCAGGATTAGTGCTTCCATCTTTATGACACTCTAATCCTGTTTACGTAAACCATCGAGTTATCATATATGCTATATAATCTAGATCGATATTGCTGTCTAACCCTAATCGGCTAGCATATGTTATTAGACAACAGCCAATAGGGTTAGATCTCAACATCGGCTTAGATTATATAGTGTATCCACCATCTCGAAAGGCTTTTATCGACTTGTTTAGATCTTATGCTTCTCTTTATGCTTAGTGCTGCATCGGTTGAGTTCGACCTACTAAGTTTTATCTAGAATCATAATATCTATCATGTCCCATGATTGCTATTAGAGATAGTATCGGGGTTTCAGCTGATATTACCTGTTTTAGCTATCTTGTTACTTATATGTTTGCTTGATATGCTAAATCTGTCCTTTATATTAAGATATCACTGTGATAAAATATATTAAGCTGGTTGTCGATCTGTTAGGTTATCTTAACACTTGATCGGTTCCTGTTTAATCTATTTAATCTATACTCATATCTTAGTATAAAGTGGTATCGAAGTACTAGCCGATACATGTTAGGTTTATGACATCGGCTATGCTATAAATAAATATAATCTTTGTCTTAAAGTACTTTTAGACATAAGTAATTTATACTGTCTCGGCATGCTGCCAATCTATCCCAATCACTTGGTTTAAACGTATTTTGAGACTTAGATTATATATTATGGATATCTACAGCCGATCGATTAGATCTAATTTCCCATTTCCGATTCTATGCATACAGCATCGGCTCAATATCAAACGATATGTCATCGGCCACAAGCCGATCAGCTATCGTTTACGGACTAACTCTGTTTTCTTTCTTTGTTTCTTGTTGGTTGCAGCATCAAACCAACTGGCACACCCTACGAACCTCAAAAGCAAGATTTGGACCTACACTAGAGCTAAGCAGATCTCTCAGACCAGTGCGTGACATTTTTACTATCAACAGATATCAAATCAATAAATGTGAACACATGTTAGAGAACATGTTCTTGGATAGACCCACCCTGAGACACTACAAGGAATTAATGTGCCATTAGTTGGTCTCAAGTAGTGTTGGTGTAAAGTCCTTAGACTTGAGATCATCATGGATTCCAACATGTGTAATGGCTTACTTAGGGACTGCCAAACGCTATTCCGTAACTGGGTAGTTATAAAAGTAGTCTTCGGGTTTGCTATTAAACATGTAGAGGGATGTGAATGATCAAGATGGAATTTGCCCCTCCTATGGGAGAGATATCTCTGGGCCCCTCGATGTAATGGATTATGGAAGTGCATGGCCATGCCGAGTTGATTGAGGAGTCAATCAACAAATGTATAATCCAATACGTGATCGAATGAATGATTAAGCTATTGATAGAATGGCACGTGTCTTGCCTATAGCTTAATTGGTATCGTGAGGCAAAGGGATTTGTGCACACATGACAGGTTTAGCCAACATGATCTTTGTGTATACTTTGGTGTCAATACGTTCTGTTAGAGACCGCTGTTGACAGGGTCGGCCGAGAGGTGTTCTCGTGCCGGGACCAAGTGTACACAAACCTATTGGGTCGCACACTTAACGGGTTGGAACAGATATTCGAGTTTGACTCGAATGTGGCTCAATCGAATAGGGATCCAATCGAATATAGAGTCCCGATGGGCCTTTAGGCCCAGTCGGCCAACTCTATATAAGGAGGGCAAGGGGTGAAGATCAGGGTGCGCAACTTCTAAGCCAGATCAACTTCTCCACGGAAACCCTAGTCCACGTCTGAGCCAAAACCCTAGCCGTGCATTCTGTGCTAGCACATGGGTGTTCGGCATTCCTTCCCTGGATGCGTGGATACCGGTAGAGACATCGCTACATTGCAGTGTAATAGGCGACATTGGAAGATCCTGAGTTCCAACTAGCAGAATCCATTATTTGGTAGTTGGAAGTCGAACGGGTCGAGCGCATCGGCGCGACGTCAACGAGATCGGGCGAATTCGGGCGAGTCGGTCCAAGGTCAGCGAGGCGCTGTCCGAGGTCGACGAGGTTGGGCGAGGCGCTGTCCGAGGTCGGCGAGGTCGGGCGAGGCACTGTAGTTCAGCAAAGCATTGTCCGAGGTCGGCAAGACTTCCTGACGTGCGTACGTAGTTTTTCTGCTGCACTGCACGTCACATGGTAACAATCTATAGACCCTTACTTGCAAGCTTTCCTGGATTGCGTGGTAGAAAATTTTGTTTTATGCTATCGTAGCCTACGCGTTATCCTTCACAGCGACTTCCATATTTCTGGAGCAATCGAAGATCCGAGCCTTTAGACCCTGTAGGATCACGCCGTTGGCATGCTCGCACTACCCGTTTGCTTGGGGGTGCCACCCAAGCATACTTGACCTCGATGCATCTTTCCTCACAGAACTCCCAAATGCCATTCCCAGTGAACTGCGTCCCGAGGTCAGTAATGATCTCCCTCGGGATGCCGAACCAGTAGGAAATATCCTCAATGAACTCCGCCGCCTTCTTAGCCATTGAGGTCTTCAGAGGTTTACCTCAATCCATTTCATAAACTTGTCAATCACGACAAAAAGATGATCAAAGCCCTGAGGTGCCTTTGGGAACGGGCATACCATGTTGAGCCCCAACATGCAAATGTCCACGTCAGCAGGATCTTCTGGAGGGTCTGAGCTGGAAGATGATGCTGCTTGGCAAAGAATTGGCAGCCAGTGCAACGCCTCACCAATTCATTGGCATCTTCATTGGCGGTCGGACAATAGAATCCCGAGCGAAAAGCTTTGTCGACCAACATTCGAGTGCTCGCGTGGTTGCCACAGATGCCCAAATGGATTTCGTCAAGGATCTGGACTCCACGGTCCCGGAGGACACACAGAAGGAATACTCGGGTGGAGGCCGCACGCTTGTACAGCTCGGAGCCGACCACAACATATTGCTTGCTGCGTCAAACGATACACTCGCGCGACCTTGTCGGGCGGTAGTGTCTTGGTGGTGATGTAGTCGATGAGCTCCCGGTGCCGCCATCCGTGGAGCCGGTGATGGTAAGCACCGAGCTATCTGGCAGCGGAGGAGTCGGTTCAGGTTGCTCTGGCTCCTTGATCAACGATTTTCGTAATTCTTGGATGAAACCCCTCCGCGGAATTGTCGCCCAAGACGACCCAAGCTTGGCCAGCTGGTTGACCGCAGCATTCGCGTCACGGAGGACGTGATGGAACTCAAAGCCACTGAACCGACCCTTGAGTTTTCTGACCTTGGCGTAGTAGGCGTCCATCTTTTCGCTTGAACAGGTCCAATCCTTGTTGACCTGTGTTGCACCCCAAGTTTTGCCCCTAAATCGTTTAAATAATTTACCCTGAAATAATCGAAATTTCTGGAATTAATCTGGAGCCAACAAGTAATTTTAAAATGCATTTAATAAATGGAAATGGCATGGTAGGATTTTTCTTAAATTCTACATGTCAAAATACACTAACAGGACTTTACGGGAATTTTGAGAGCATCGGAACTATTTTTAATCAATTAAATAAGAAATCTGCAATTTAATTAAGTCCCAAAATTATTTTCCTATTCATCCCGTACGGGCCGCTCCTTTCTCGCCCTTTTTCCCTAGCTGGGTCGATGGCCCAGCTCGCCCGTCGGGGCGTCCTTCCTTCGGCCCAAGCCACCAAACCCCGCCGGCCTCCTTTCTCCCTCCGGCCTTGGGCCGAGCGGCCCAAGTGCCTGGCCGCCGAGCGTCAAGTCTGCCGGGCGTCCCTCGCGCCCGTGGGCACCGACATTTTAGAATGTCATTTTATGAGATTATTATACCTATTGTACTCGACCATAGGGATTGTTTACCTTATACCATTGATAACTTGGGTTCAATATAACTAGATGTAGGTTTAGATCACGCTTAGCCTTGCTTAGCTCAACTAGCTCACTTAAGGGGATCACATTAATCAATTATTATACTAGAGACTAATCCTCAGATGAGGTCAAGTATGTGACTCTATTATAATAATACTTAATTATGACAATGGTGGGTTGTGAGCACATGGTTGGATATTGGTTAGCGTGCTCATGACAATTAAGGATCGGTTCTCGGGAAACCCTGGAAGAATTATCGTGCATACCACAAGCTAGCATGGGTAATGGCTAGGTCTGTAGTGTAGCTGTCTCTAGCCGACGTACCCTAGTGAGAGGGCATGATGGAGTTGGGTCAGCGCCGGTTTTAAGGGTTGATCGGCTGTCGGATTCACCGCGGCACGAGAGGGGGCTGCCCATTACCCCGATGGGAGTGGGGGCGAAACCTTGGTGTGGTACGATTGGTTAGAGGGGGTTATGTGAAGGGTCCTGTCACAGTTCCTTTCCGGGGTATCGTGGTGGTATTCCGGCACACGGTAACGTGTCGTGGGATTATGTCTTGTGGGTATAGTTGTACACCTCTGATCAGAGTAAAACTATTCGAATAGCCGTGCCCACGGTTATAGGCGATCGACCAGATTCACCTTGATTAGTCTCACTTATTTACATGAATGAACTGTTGGGACTTGACTAGTACAGATGGATGGATGGGCCTATTGCAATGTGGTATTAACATTGGACATTGTTTATTTAATATTTCTTAATTATTACTACTATTTTACTGCTTTCAACTACTATTATTATTTCTGTAATGCTGTTTATGCAAATGGAGCCTTTATCCCTTTCCTTGATATTTATCCTGCATCATACCTCCTCTTCCGGTATGACTTGTTGAGTACGGTGGTTGTACTTAGTCTTGCTTTTTCCCCCTTCAATGCCAGAGGTTGAGGTCGAGGTCTCCAAGGAAGTATAGGCTTGTTCGCCGTCAAGGGTTAGCTGTGGTGTTGGTGTTTCGCTTCGCTCGAGTCAAGTTTAGCTTAAGTCAATTTTTTTCCTTTCCGCTGCATTTGTGTATCTCTTTTATATTGTTTCTAAGATGTGGTTTCTGTATTATCAATAATGTCGATTTGTGTACCTCGGCTGATGCCTAGACGAGGATTTAATGCACAAGTTAGCTGCGGAAATTCTGGTGTGAATTTCTGGGCATGACAAGTTGGTATCAGAGCCGGCCTTTGACTGTAGGACGAGCCAACTGGAAACCTTAAGAGCCCTCTAATCTTTTCATTTGCATGAGTTTAAAAAAAAGGGGGTGTTTTAAAAAGTGAAGTCATTCTAGGGTTTTGGAATTTGTGAAAATGGGTCTTTGGTCTTTTGGTTTTTGAGCATGCTTTGATTCCCACTCCTTTGTTTCTATAGATGGCTGGTTCCCCAGCAACGCACTGTGGTCAAGGAATGGTAGGCTTTGTCACCTAGCTGGCACGCATGGCCCTTGCAGTCGGGTATCCTGGAGCACCGGAGTATACCACAGTCGCACCTCTCAGTGGCGAGTTGCCTCACCGTGTCCACCTGGAGGTTCAAGGGTTTGTGGGAACTTGTCTTCCCAACATGGAGGTCACAGCTTCAGGAGGCACGTCGGACCACGCTTGTCAAGAAGCTGCTTACCTGATGTTGGCCAGAATGAGGGAGCTGCATGATGCTGACCTTTGCACCTTCGCTTATCGCTACCATCCCCGCCGTGGCAGTTCCTCCGACGTCAGTGCTTTCAAGTCTACAGCAGATGAGAACGACTCTACTTTCGGCCGCATGTGCATGGTGATCAGGGGTCTGGACAAGATGCACTCAGACTTGCACAAGGCAACCAAGGAGCTGAACGACAGGAAGATGATGAGGATCATGAGTCTGCAAGACGAAGTGGTTCGCCTCAAGAAGGAAGTTGTTGAGTTGAAAGGACTCCCAGCACCAGGTGGTGTCAGGATTTGTACTACACCTCGGAAGACCACCACTGCAGCAGTCTGTATCCAGCTGGCACCCCGGATTCCTCCACTGTCTCCTCCTGCGCCTCCTCTAGCTCCTCCCGCTCCACCAGCTCCAGTTCCCGTGCCTGTCCCAGCCTGCTGCAGGTTCTACTCTCGCTTTCGCCCCGGCTTCGGCGTACCAGGGCGAAGGTGGCAGCAATGGTTGGATCTCCATCTCCAGTGACTCAAGCTCTGAGGATTCAACTGAAGACATGGATTCAGAAGAGACTCGAAGTTCTTCTGAGGAAAGAGGCAAGATTGGTTGGGCTACAACCACCGATTCGGAAGAGTCGAAGTCTGAGATGAAGAAAGAGGACTCCAGGAGCCGTTCAGAAGAGTGGGGATCCTCTGAAGGAAGTAGTTTCGACTCCTCGTCTCGCGGATCGTTCTAGTCGCCCTTCTTAGTTTTATCGATTTGCTTAGTTTGTTTTCTTGGTAGTTGCTGTGTGTTAGGCTGCTGTGCGTGGGTTAGCTGGCAGTCGATATCGAGTGTGATATGGCTGACCAATTAAGGATGTTTTGTGCTTTTTCCTTGTTTTAATCAAGATCAGAACAATGCATTTGAATTCCAATAATAAAGTTTAGTTTCTAAGTTAGTCTGTTTTTCTTCTTTTCTCTCTTTTGTTCGGTCGTCTTCTTTAGATGGTGAACACCAGGACCAGTGGAGCAAACAGCAACAACGGGCAGTCAGGTGACAACAACAACGAGAATCATGATGTCAACGACAATACTCCTCCGCCGCCACCTGAGAATACCACCATTGCTCAAGTGCTTGCTTCGCAGACGCAGATGATGGCTGCAATGATGCAGCAGATGCAACAACAGCACCAGAAGATGCAACAGCAGATGTTGCAATAGATGCAGCAGCAGCAGCAGCAGAATAACCAGTTTGCTCCTCCACCACCCCAGTCTAAGTTGTCAGAGTTTCTTCGCGTCCGACCATCGACCTTCTCCAGCACCACCAATCCTATGGAGGCCAATGACTGGCTTCATGCTATAGAGAAGAAGTTAGACCTACTGCAATGCACGGACCTGGAGAAAGTCTCTTTTGCTACCCATCAGTTGCAAGGCCCTACTTCTGCTTGGTGGGACAACTACTTGGTTACTCGCCCAGCTGGAGCAGCACTTACATGGGAAGAGTTCTGTCGCAGTTTCAGGACAGCACATATTCCTACGGGAATAGTTGAGTAGAAGAAGTGTGAGTTTCGTTCTCTTGAGCAAGGCAACATGCAGTTACTGAGTACCTGCATGAGTTCAACCGTCTTGCACGTTACGCCCTAGGAGACGTGCACACTGATGCAGAAAGACAAGAAAAGTTCTTGGCTGGTTTGGATGATGAACTCACTAACAAGCTGATCTCAGGAGAGTGTGCTAATTTATAGAAGTTGGTTGACAAAGCCATTCGGCAAGAAGACCAATGCAACAAGACCATCAAGAAAAGAAAGGCAGTACAGTTCAGACCTCCTCAATAGCAGGGAAATCAGCAGAGGCTGCATTTCATGTCCGGAAGTCAGGGTGGACCTACCACCATGATTGTTCGTCAGCATCGGCCTTATCACCCAGGGAATTTTCAAGCTGGCAGTAGTGGCAGTGGCAGTGGACAACAACAACTCACTTCAGCCCCACGTCCTCCAACAGCGCCACCCCAGCTGCAGTCCAAGCCACCACCTCCAAGGAAGGACTCCGGAGGGAAGTGTAACACCCTGAAAATCCGGATTTTTAAAAATCGAAACATAAAAATCAAAACTTGCAAAAATCTTTTGATTGACTGCACCTTGTCGTATTTATTTGTCTTTTATTCGCGAGTCTTTGATGCCAAGTTAAAATAAATGAATAATTGTTTTGAAAAGGATAAGGTTGAGAGCAATTTCAAAACCCTAAAAAGGAAAAGAGTAGTTGCAAGAATGAAATAATTAAAATTAAATTTTAAGAAAAATAAATTAGGGAGAGCTATGATCTAATAAAACTTGCTTTGGGAACAATATTAAAATATTAGGATAAAATGCCAAGAATTTCTAAATATAATTAAGAAGGAAAATGTACATGTGAATATATATATACACATACAAAATATACATATGGATATATATATATGTATATATATAAATAATAAAAAATGGATGAAAAGGGGTGAAAACATATTTTACAAACTAATTTTAGGTGTGCTAGATTTTATTTTAAATTTTAGAGGTGAAAGGAAAAAGAAATGGGAAAATAGAGATTAAATCGGGTAATTGCAAAAGTCCACTATTCATCATCTGCCAAGTGTTTGACGCCGTACCCAGGGCCCCGGACCGTGCCATGCCGCCGTACCCGTGCCGTGCGTTGCGTTCGCCATGTCGGCCACGCCACGCGCCGTGCCGCGCCCGGCCCAGCCGCCCTCGCGCCCCACGCGTCGTCCTTGCCGCCCCCTCTCGAGTGCCGGCACGTGTCGCCCTTCACCCCAGGCCCCCTCTCCGCGTGTCAGCTACACCTCCCTGTGCCCATGCCACCGTCGTCACCGTCCTGTTTCCACGCCTCGCTGACGTCGGCCATGCGCGCGCCACGCCCGTGATGCATGCGACAGTGCCGCGCCGTGCCCTGCACCATCAACGTGGTCTCACCGCGAAATCGATATAAATAGACCTCTGTAGCACAAACTCTATACACCAATCTTGATCGCCATCTTTCCCTCTGTAAAACCCCTCAAAAGTCCCCAGCCGCCATAGCCTGTGTGCTAAGAATTTTGCAAAAGATCGGAGCCTGGTCGGAAGAACCCTAATTTGGCCGCCCGGAGCAAAGAATCGAAATTCGTCGTCTACAATCCGTTTCCTCTGCAATTTAAGGTACGTTATAAATCTATGGAGCCCTTGCTTTCTTTTCCCTAGGTTTCTCGAGCCAATGGGCCGCCGGAGCACGCCGGCGATGAGCGCCGTCGAGCCCTCTGTTCGACCGCCACCGCCGTGCACGGTGCCAAGCCAACCCAAGCCCTACCCGAGCCAACTAACCGCATAGGAGTGATCCTTGTAGTCCCTAGAAGCTCTCAAGCGGGAAGAATTGACTTAGATACGGCCGGAGGACCCCAGCGATGAGCGCCGCCGTCGCCATGGCTGCCTCGCCGTCGCCGACCCACCCCACCGCCTCCCCGGTCCGGCCATGCCTCAAAATAGGGTCCCCGTGGTTCGAAGATGGTGCTTGGGCCTTTAGGTCCCAAGCTCCGGTCCCCCTCGCCTTCGTTCGGCTGTGCCGCGCCGTCGGCCTCGTGGGGAAGAAGAAGAGGGGAAAGAAGAAAGAAAAGAAAGAGATGGGGGAGGTAGACGAGATCGGCTCGGTGGCGCAGCGGCCGGAGCCGAGCCGCGTGAGCCGAAGGTCGCAGGTTCGATTCCCAGCCGGCCCAAATTTTTTGAAAATATTTCTTTTTCTTTTGAGGAGTTTAAAATTAATAGGAGACTAATGAAAAAAATCCTAGAAAAATATTTAATTCTTTTAAACTCTTCTAAAACTCTATTCACAAGGATTTTGCATCTTTCAAAAGAGTTTATTTATTTACTTTTAAATTGCTTTACAAATAATTATGAAGTTCATATTTACTTAAACTTTGAACTTTTAATCCAATAAATTTCCAAAATGTATATATATCTTGGAGAGGCCCATTCATTCATTTAGGTTATATTCATAAAACAAGAATCTTTTCAAAGAATTATAAACTATCTTTATAATTCCCGATCAACCGTTTTTTGACATATATGTTTTATGTTAAATCCTTCCCAACCCATTTTCGGTAGACTGCGACACCAATTAATTTCAATTTAAATTATTATAAACCCTAGGGCTTCTCGACCCAAGGAATAATTTGATAAAATTGAAAGATAACCACTTCCTTTTATTAATTGAATGATCAACTCTAATATTTCTCAAACTTTAAACATATTAACTTAAAATTAATATCACATCATATTTAGTTAAATCGGGTTCAATACAAAACATCAAATCCTTATAACTCTTTCGCTCTAACTCGGTTTTCGCCGAAACTCGAGCCTAGGTTCGCGTAGAGTCATAGCCTAGTATTAGGAGCCGCTTTCGTGATTCATTTGGCTTTTATTGGATCTTATTGGATTTTATTTAAATTCTAATCGAATTCAAATTGGATTTCCCACACGTATGATAGAGTCCAAGGGAATCGTCGAGAACGTCGAAGACTCAAGCCAACAAGGTCACGAGCAAGGCAAGTCAACACTTCCCTTTGAACATATTGATCCTATTTTGCGAAATGATGTTGATTTAAACTTCAAACATGCATGCTATACAAAAAATACCTATGCTTGATATACCATGCCTTGATATTGCTTACCTTTAGATATAATCTTTGTAACCCTCGATGTGATATATCCGGAGGATATCTTCGGTAAAATGCTTAGCCATGCTTATACTAGAATCTTGCATACTCATATTTTTTTTACAAAAGAGCTATATGCTTGGGCAACTACCTTAGGGAAGGTAGTTGAGATACGGCATGTGGAGACATGAGCGCCACATCGCCTTGATCATAAAGAAAATAGTTTTGATGGAAAAATGAAAGTACAAAACCAATGTTTTTAGACTGGGGCGGATGGATGGATTTGGGTGGATTCCGGCAAAGGCAAGTACCGTCCCGGGTCAATTAAGGACCGAGCCATGAGACTTATAACTTAGAACGAGCCAGTACAACCGTACTTCTCGAATGGGTATAGACCTAGCGGAGTAGATAGCCGAGCGGAGGCAGTATCCCTGCATAGTGGTTCAGGTGTAGGTGTTAAGTTAAGGACCTACCAATAGGTAGAGTGTCCTGGGCCTACCGATGGTAGAGTGCCCATAATTGTGATGAGACAAAAGACCTTTATGTGAATAATAAACTGAACTTAACAATGATTTAAAGATTAAGTGAGTTTTCTCTCTTACCCCGGGAACGCAAGAACTCCTCTCACTGCTAGGAAATGACGGCTAGAGTGCATGAGGACTTAAGTTCATGGAGCGGGTACTGCCAAAGTGAGGTTATCGGAAGGCTTTGCCGTGACCGTCCCATATGAGGGGATGTAAGCTCATTCAATGAGCAGTTGCGGAGTACGGGTAAAGTGTATATCCATTGCAGTGTGAGTAAATCAATCTATTCGAATAGCCGTGCTCGCGGTTAATGAGCGACGTGACAAGTTTCTCCCGTGGCAAGACTCATAAATTTTAAAATAATGGGTTGGTATGCATAATGATTTTGTGCTAGTGGACTCAACTTCTCGACCTGCGAGAAGGGATAGACTCCCCAGAAAACCATGACGATCCGGAGACGGGAAACCATCCTTGGTATCACGATGGATGGCAGACAGAACCGTCACTAATTTAATATACTCTGAAACTAAAACTTGTCTGGATAGATGCTAGGTTTGTGGAATGATTTGCGAAAATTGGCTTTGCGCAAATAAACCACAGCCACCCTTTGAAAGACCCTATCATGTGCATCATTCCGTGTTGGCTTGCTGAGTACGTTGGGTACTCACCCTTGCTATACGCACAAACCTTCAGATGGTGGAAACGAAGAATTGAAGGACCCCTATGCTTACTACCAGGATGAATGAATACAACGGAGCGCAATAGGTCTTAGTCCCCAGTCGTTGCCTATAGGCAATCGACATGTCGCTGCCTTCCGACTGCTATCTTATTTAAATTTTGCTTTTGGTTGTATCCGGACCAGTAGGTCCTATATGTACTGGATATTGCCTTCGGGCCTATTATTGTAATAATTTCGATGTAAGACTATTCGTGCACTTTGCACCTGGTAATTCAGAACTGTATTCGTGGGTACAGAACTACTAGATCCAGGGATACGGTACTATGAACACGAATGATTCTGTTGATGAGAAATTTCTCTCATGCGCTGGCCTGGGAGATCCGCTTAACTCCAGTGCAGGTCCTTCTTGGCTACCTGTGCTGTGCAGGGCGTGCCAGTTGATTTGATCTGTTAACCAACAAGAGAAACAAGGGAATATGCGTTAAGTGTTAGGTTAGATCCCCACTGGAT
The DNA here is from genome assembly GCA_019925245.2 of Oryza australiensis. Taxonomy (NCBI): domain Eukaryota; kingdom Viridiplantae; phylum Streptophyta; class Magnoliopsida; order Poales; family Poaceae; genus Oryza; species Oryza australiensis. The sequence continues at coordinate 1,323,823 of JAIFGZ020000237.1, forward strand.
TGGCTGAGGGAATCCATGAGCATATATATGCTATCCTAAAATATATTTAAGCCAAACGAATGGAATGGATCGGCTATACCAAGACAGCATCAGTCGTGTAACCTAAATATAGTAAAGGATAATAAATATATGAATCGATAACCTAGCCGATACTGGAAAGTTAACGATGAATCGGCTAGTACTCCGATGAATCTTATGAAAAGATACCACTCTTGAACCAGATGCGCATGGCCCGAAAATCGGCCGTCGGCCACCGATGGCGGGCCGATTTCGGCTAGTAATGTCCGACAAGAATGCGATCTTAATATAAGAGGCAGTCCTAATATAAATCTAAGAATAAATATATTAAAAGAAACATATGGTGGTATAAGGTCGGCCGAAACGTCGCCTGTTTCTAAACAATATAAATCTTAGCCGAACGATCATTGATAGTTCTAGAAACGAGTTAATAGTTCGAACCCGATGCATCATTAAGTATAAAAAGAAAAACCTGATCTATTGCAGCCGATTTATATCCCTCGAAACGGTGGATACCGCATATAAACCAGCCAACCTTTAGATCTAGCCCTATCGACTACAAGTTCTTGATAGAACTAGCCAATGGCAGGATAGATCTAAACATTAGTCTAATTTATATGCACTATATGATAAGTAGCGCAGTATAAACTCTTGAATCTAATCTGTCATTACGATGGAAGCACTAGAAACAACAGATCATACCAATAATGACAAGCATTTACCTAGATCTGGGGATCGAAACGATGCAGCCCGTAGCCAAACAAACTGCTCGTCTGAAGAAAACGGTTGGCGATGCGCCGAAGGTTTGATTGATTGTGATTGTTCTTGATTACAGGGGGTCTCGGGTCCTATTTATACCCAAGATACAATTATCTGTACAAACCCTGGACTTTATCTAAACTACTATTTAAAACACGACATTATCCCGAGAAGGACCCATGCCATGTTACAACTAACAGTTTAAACAAACTCCTAAATTACAGATACAATTGCCGTTACAAGACTCTATCCATAGGTGGCAATATCGTTTAACGTGCAACTAACAACCGAATCTTCTATTTATCCTGAAACTGCTGCACCAGAAACAGTTTTATCTCTTCCGGACCTGGAATCGGCTATCGGCTGCCCTTGTCCGACTCAACCTTAGCCGATTGGCCTCGCAGCCGATCACTCAGCCGATGTGGCCTCTGTTTCCACATCAAACCAGCCGATCCAATTCTGCTTCACCTTTGCAGACTTAGAGACTCATTTACCAAATTTCAGTGTTAACAGATTCCCATCCTCAAAAACGGGGGTTGACAGGAAACCGGGAGTCTGCTTCAACTGTGGCGACCCTGGGCATTTTGCAGACAAGTGTCGAAAGCCAAGGCGCGCTGGACCAAGGTTCATCCAGGCCCGTGTCAATCATGCGTCCGCAGCAGAAGCGCAAGCCGCTCCCGAAGTTATACTGGGTACGTTTCCTATAAATCTCACTCCTGCTACAGTATTATTTGATTCTGGTGCTACGCATTCATTTATTTCAAAGCAGTTTGTTGGGGCACATGGGTTATCAGTAGTGGAACTTAAGATACCTATGCGGGTTCAAACCCCTGGAAACCATTTGGACACAGCTCAGTACTGTCCCTCCGTGGCAATAGAGATCCAAGGATCCAAATTTCTAGCCAACCTTATCCTTCTTCAATCCAAAGGCCTGGATGTCATTCTTGGGATGGATTGGTTGTCAAGACATAAGGGAGTAATTGACTGTGCTAGTCACACAATTACTTTAATCAATGGAAAAGGAGAAGAGATTGTTTTTCGTTCTCCCATGCAAGCCAAGGCTGTAGCAAGTTTGAATCATGTTTCTACTGGGAAATCGTCTGAAGTAGCAGCAAAGATCCCTATGAAATTAGAAGATTTCCCCATAGTCAGAGAATACCCTGAAGTTTTTCCAAAAGATTTAACCCAGATGCCACCAGAAAGAGAAATCGAATTCCGGATTGATCTAGTACCCAGAACCGCCCCAATTCACAAGAGACCGTATAGAATGGGAGCCAACGAGTTGGCAGAAGTAAAGAAGCAAGTAGATGAACAGTTGCAGAAAGGTTATATCCACCCGAGCACGTCGCCTTGGGGTTCTTCGGTGATATTTGTAGAGAAGAAAGACAAGACCAAGAGAATGTGTGTCGATTATCACACACTCAGTGAGGTCACTATCAAGAACAAGTATCCTCTATCACGGATTGATGATTTGTTTGATCAACTCAAGGGGGCAAAGGTGTTCTCCAAGATAGACCTGCGATCAGGCTATCATCAGTTGAGAATTCGGGAAGAGGACATTCCCAAGGACGCTTTTCTCACCCGGTACGGTCTGTATGAGTGTACAGTCATGTCTTTTGGATTGACCAATGCACCGGCTTTCTTTATGAATCTGATGAACAAGGTGTTTATGGAATTATTGGACAAACTTGTCGTGGTGTTCATTGATGACATTTTGACCTATCAAGACCAAGGAAGAACATGAGCATCATCTCCGGTTAGTGCTCGAGAAGTTGAGGGATCATCAACTCTACGCCAAGTTTAGCAAGTGTGCTTTCTGGTTAAAGGATGTGCAGTTCCTCGGCCACATTGTGAATGCGCAAGGAGTAGCAGTGGATCTGTCAAATGTGGAATCAGTTACCAAGTGGACTCCACCAAAAACAGTTACGCAGATCCGAAGTTTCCTTGGACTTGCGGGTTATTACCGCTGCTTCATTGAGAATTTCTCCAAAATTGCCAAGCCGATGACTCAATTGTTGAAGAATGATGAGAAATTCAAGTGGTCAGCATAATGTAACAAGAGTTTTGAAGAGCTTAAGAAGAAGTTGGTGTCTGCGCCAGTATTGATACTGCGAGATCCAGCAAAATATTTCCATGTTTATTGCGATGCATCCCGCCAATGCCTGGGATGTGTGTTGACGCAAGAAGGTAAAGTGGTTGCGTATGCTTCCCATCAGTTGCGTCCGCATGAGAACAACTATCCAACTCATGATTTGGAGTTAGCCACAGTGGTTCATGCCCTGAACATCTGGCGACACTACCTAATTGGCAACCGTTGTGAAGTGTATACGGATCATAAAAGTCTCAAGTATATCTTCACCCAACCGGATTTGAACCTTCATCAATGAAGATGGTTGAAATTGATCAAGGATTATGATTTGGGGATACATTACCACCCCGGCAAAGCTAATGTGGTAGCAGATGCTTTGAGCCGGAAAAGTAACTGCAACACCATCAACGTCGAAAGAATGTGTGATCGGTTGCAGCGAGAATTTGAGCGCCTAAATCTACAGGTTGTGGATTATGGTTTTGTGGCCACTCTGGAAGCTCAACCCACTCTTAGTGACCAAATTCGGGTTGCTCAGGCATCAGATCCCGAGATGGCTGAACTCAAGAAGAACATGAGAGTCGGAAAAGCTCGCGACTTTACGGAAGACGAGCATGGAACAATCTGGATGGGAAAGAGATTGTGTGTGCCAGAAGATAAAGAATTGAAAAAGCTGATCCTTACGGAAGCTCATCAAACCATATATTCAATTCATCCGGGCAGTACAAAGATGTATCAAGATCTTAAAGAGAAGTTTTGGTGGGTCAATATGAGGAGAGAAATAGCTGAGTTTGTCGCACTTTGTGATGTTTGTCAGCGGGTTAAGGCAGAACATCAACGACCCACAGAATTGTTGCAACCCCTCCAAATTCCAGCGTGGAAATGGAAAGAAATCGGAATGGATTTCATTACGGGATTACCCCGCACATCGTCAGGGTATGATCCAATTTGGGTCATTGTGGACCGACTCACGAAAGTGGCTCACTTCAAACCAGTGCATACTACCTACTCGGGAAAAAAGTTAGCAGAGCTATACCTTGCTAGAATCATGTGTTTTACATGGTGTGCCTAAGAAGATCGTGTCTGACCGAGGAAGTCAATTTACTTCCAAATTCTGGAAGAAGTTGCAAGAAGAGCTTGGTACCCGTTTGAACTCCAGTACAGCCTATCATTCGCAAACAGATGGTCAAACTGAGATAGTGAATCAAATTATGGAAGACATGTTGAGAGCATGTGCGCTTGAATTTGGTAAAGTGTGGGACAAGAGTTTGCCCTATGCAGAATTCTCCTATAACAACAGTTACCAAGCGAGCATTCAAATGGCATCCTATGAGGCGTTGTATGGACGGAAGTGCCGCACACCCTTTTTATGGGATCAGATTGCTAAACATCAGTTGTTTGGCATAGAAGTGATAAGCGAAGCAAAAGCAAAAGTCCGAATAATTCGGGAAAGATTGAGAATTGCGCAGTCTCGGCAGAAGAGCTATGCAGACAATCGTCAAAAAGATCTCGCTTTTGAAGCAGGGGATTTTGTGTACCTTCGTGTTACACCACTCTGGGGAGTACACCGTTTTCAAACCAAAGGCAAGTTGGCACCACGTTTTGTGGGACCATACAGAATTCGGGAACATCGAGGAGAAGTAGCTTATCAGCTTGAACTTCCATCCAACATGGCTGGTATTCACGACGTGTTTCATGTGTCTCAGTTAAAGAAGTGTTTGAGGGTACCAGAGGAGCAGGCGAGTCCAGACCAGATTGAAATTCAGGAGGACTTGACCTATGTGGAGAGACCAGCTCGTATCCTCGAGACCAGTGAGAGAAGGACTCGGAACAGGGTTATTAGATTTTGCAAAGTTTAGTGGACTCATCACTCAGAAGAGGAAGCTACTTGGGAAAGAAAAGATGAGTTGAAGGCCGCATCCGCACCTCTTCTCCAGTGCCTCCGAATCTCGGGGTCGAGATTCCATTTAAGGGGGGTAGGTCTGTCGCACCTCGAGTTTTGCCTCTAAATCGTTTAAATAATTTACCCTGAAATAATTGGAATTTCTGGAATTAATCTGGAGCCAACAAGTAATTTTAAAATGCATTTAATAAATGGAAATGGCATGGTAGGATTTTTCTTAAATTCTACATGTCGAAATACACTAACAAGATTTTTACGGAAATTTTCAGAGCACTGGAACTATTTTTAATCAATTAAATAAGAAATCTCCAATTTAATTAAGTCCCAAAATTATTTTCCTATTCATCCCATACGGCCCCGCTCCTTTCCCGCTCTTTTTCCCTAGCTGGGCCGACGGCCCAGCTCGCCCATCGGGGCGTCCTTCCTTTCGGCCCAAGCCACCAAACCCCGCCGGCCTCCTTTCTCCCTCCGGCCTTGGGCCGAGCGGCCCAAGTGCCCGGCCGCCGAGCGCCAAGTCCGCCGGGTGTCCCTCGCGCCCGCGGGCACCGACAGGTGGGCCCCACCTGTTGGGCCGCCTTCCCCGTGCCTAGCCGGCCCAGCCGCCGCCACCGCCATGTGCGCCGCCGCGCCCCGTCGTTTTCGCGTGCCCTCTGCCATGTCGGACTCATGCCGGGCCCGAGCGCGTGACGCCGCACTCTTCCGCGTCCGTGCCGCAACGGCCGCCGCCTTCCCGAAATGGCTGCCATTTCTTTCTCTCCCCTAACCCGAGTCCGAAACCGACGGCGAACGATTTGCAGGCTTCCCGTGCGCAATCCAATCTCTTTCCGCCCCTATAAAATCCCCTGCGAGCTCCGCCGCCCGATTCCTTTTGCGCCGCTATTTCCCGTGCCCTAAATCGTCGCCGCAATCATCGTCTTCCCCATCTCCGGTGAGTTCGCCGTTGCCCCTCCCCTTCGGTTTCCCGTGTTGCCATTGTCTCGAGTCATCCCGATCCGTGTCCCGAGCCGTGGCGCTCTTCGTCGCGCCGTTCCCATGCATCGCGCCGCCTGCCGTCGTTGTTTCCCGCGTCGCCGCAGCCTAGCCAGCCGCCGCGCGGCCATGGCCGGCGAGCTCAAGCCGCCGTGCCCGCGGAAACCCTCACCCTAGCCGCCACCCCTCTCGCTCCGTCTGATCGGCCGGATCGGGTGCATCCGAGCCGCCCGATTCTGAAGCCTCACCCCGCCGTCCGATTGGCCACCGCCGCTCGATGGACGCCACGCGTCCCGATCCGAGCCGCCGCCACATCGGCCAATCAGGGAGCGCCGCGTGTCCGCCCGGCTGCCCCTTTGCCTCCTGCCGTGGACTCGGTCCACCATGGACCGAGCCGGCCGCCGCTCGCGTCAGGTGCGCTGACATCAGCCCTAGGGCCGACGCCGAGGCGCGTCGACAGCGCCGTTTCATGATGACGTCAGCCCTTACCTCTCACGCAATGCTTGCATCATCCCGGGACTTAATTGCGCAATAATTAATTTAGTCTTTTCTGTTTAGTTTAAAAATCGCAAGTGAACTTCTAAAATTCATATCTTCTTAATCCGAGCTCCGTTTTAGTCCATTCAAATTTCATTATATCCAAAAAAATGTCAAGAATCCATTAAAAATACTTTTCAGTGCTGTTTCAGTAGACTTTTAGGGTGTTTTGTTGAGTGCCTTGTTTGTCATGTAGATTCTGTGCTTTCCGGCGAGTCCGTCTACCTCGAAGTAGTCGCCGAGGTTCCCCAGTCTCCAGATCAAGGCAAGTCATACTTTACATTGATCATATTGTACCTATTTTATTTAATCTCTTTTCTCTCAAATACTGCATATGTTTTAGAATGTCAAAATGGGATTATTATACCTATTGTACACAACCATAGGGATTGTTTACCTTATACCATTGATAACTTGGTTCAATATGACTAGATGTAGGTTTAGATCACGCTTAGCCTTGCTTAGCTCAACTAGCTCACTTAAGGGGATCACATTAATCAATTATTATACTAGAGACTAATCCTCAGATGAGGATACGTATGTGACTCTATTCATAATACTTAATTATGACAATGGTGGGTTGTGAGCACATGGTTGGATATTGGTTAGTGTGCTCATGACAATTAAGGACCAGTTCTCGGGAAACCCTGGAAGAATTGCCGTGCATACCACAAGCCAGCATGGGTAATGGATGGGTCTATAGCGTAGCTGTCTCTAGCCGACGTACACTAGTGAGGGTGGGTGTGGTGGAGTTGGGTCGGCCTCGGTTTTAAGGGTTGATCGGCTGCCGGATTTACCGCGACACGAGAGGGGGTTGCCAATTACCCCGATGGAAGTGGGGGCGAAACGTTGGTGTGGTACGATTGGTTAGAGGGGGTTATGTGAAGGGTCATGTCACACTTCCTTTCCGGGGTATCGTGGTGGTACTCCGGCACACGGTAACATGTCGTGGGATTGTGTCTTGTGGGTACAGTTGTACATCTCTGATCAGAGTAAAACTATTCGAATAGCCGTGCCCACAGTTATGGGCGATCGACTAGATTTACCTTGATTAGTCTCACTTATTTACATGAATGAACTGTTGGGACTTGACTAGTACAGATGGATGGATGGGCCTGTTGCAACGTGATATTAACGTTGGACAGTGTTTATTTAATATTGCTTCATTATTAGTATTGTTTTACTGCTTTCAACTACTATTATTATTTCTGCAATGTTGTTTATGCAAATGGAGCCTTTATCCCTTTCGTTGATATTTATCCTGCATCATTCCTCCTCTTCCGGTATGACTTGTTGAGTACGGTGGTTGTACTCAGTCTTGCTTTTTTCCTCCTTCAGTGCCAGAGGTTGAGGTCAAGGTCTCCGAGGAAGTGTAGGCTTGTTCGCCGTCAAGGGTTAGCTGTGGTGTTGGTGTTTTGCTTCGCTCGAGTCAAGTTTAGCTAAAGTCAGTTTTTTTCCTTTCCGCTACATTTGTGTATCTCTTTTATTTTGTTTCTAAGACGTGGTTTCTGTATTATCAATAATGTCGATTTGTTTACCTCGCCTGATGCCTGGACGAGGATTTAATGCACAAGTTAGCTGCGAAAATTCTGGTGTGAATTTCTGGGCGTGACAATCTGGCTGATCACCAGCTTCGAATCACTGTACACCATGAGGCACTCGATGCCAACAGATTTGGCGATACGAAGACCATGGAGTAGAGCCTCATATTCGGTGGCATTGTTCGACGCTTTGAAAAACAACTGGAGGGCATACTTAAGGTGTTCTCCCTTCGGAGATATCAAAAGCACACCGGCCCCAGCGCCGTCGATACTGAGTGAACTGTCAAAATACATGGTCTAGGTCAGCCGTGTTTCAGAGGTTGGCGGGAGTTGGATCTCTGTCCATTCGGCCACGAAGTTGATTAGGGCTTGGGACTTGATGGCGTTGCTCGGCTTGTAGTCAATGGAAAATTCACCCATTTCCAAGGCCCATTTGACTATACGGCCGGTAGCCTCACGGTTCCGCATGATGTCCCCAAGAGGGTATCTGGTCACCACCACCATCTTGTGGGCTTGGAAATAATATCTTTACTTTCGGGTGGTGATGAGGAACACATACAATAGCTTCTGCACCTAAGGATAACATGCCTTGGACGGTCCGAGGAAATCGGAAATGTAATAGACTGGCCTTTGCACCAAGTAGGTGCGGCCTTCTTCTGGGCTCTCGACAACCAGCACCGTGCTTACGACCGATGAGGTTGCGGCGACGTATAGAAGCAGTTCTCCCCGGGATTCGGTGCGACAAGTACCGACGATGTAGCCAAGAGGCGCTTGATTTCGGCGAAGGCCTCGCTGGCCTCGCACCATTGGAAGTCCTTGTCCTTCCTGACCAGCTCTAAGAAAGGTGCTCCGCGTTCGTCGATTCGGGAGATAAACCTCCCGAGGGATGTCATACATCCTGTGAGCTTCTAGACATCTTTGACACAGGATGGCTTACCCATGTTCAGGATCGCCGAGACTTCTCGGGGTTCGCCTCAATCCCTCGGCTAGAGACGAAGAAGCCGAGGAGCTTCCTGGATGATACACCGAAGACGCATTTCTTGGGATTAAGCTTCCACTGGAACGTGCAAAGATTCGTGAAGGTTTCAGAAATGTCGAACAAGAGTCGGGAGAATCCGTCGAGCCCTCGAGTAGGTTGGGAGCACTCATTAGACATCCTACCAGGGAACCCTGACCAAAGAGGGTCGGGGCCACGTAGCTCAGGGCTGACCGTGAGCATAGCGCGGAAGCTTTTGAGTTCACATAGATTGCTCAGCGGCGGGACAGAAAGCAACAAGCGAGAAAAGTAGAGATATCAAAGCTGCTTTACAAAATGAGCTGAATGAAGAGTACTTAGCTGTCCAAAAGTAGACTCATCATGAACTTGTCCCACGCGCGAACGAACCCCAACGCACCTGAGGTCTCCTGAGAAAGGTTGAGGCAGCCAAGGTCGTCGGCGCGGAAGACCAGGCTCCCGAAGATGAACATCGTCCCCACGAGCGCTGTGAAGTCGGTGGGGAAGAGAACAGCCATCAGATCACTCGGAACGGCGGAGAAGCGCCCCTACCTGGCATGCCAATTCTCGACGGGATGGTCGGCAATCCTCCAAGGGGCTACCCGAGGAGGTAAATGAGGTTTTTCAGGGCGTCTCACCGATGGATCTGATGGTTGACTCAAGTATCAAACGAGCCAAAGGCAAGGAGATTTATACTGGTTTAGCCCTCCCGAAGGATAATATGCCTACGTCCAATGTGTGGTGTTCTTTGATCGGGTAGAGTATGAACTAGAAGCTAGCCAAGAACAGTCTAAGAGATGATCGATCCCCCTCTCGACCCGTCCTGCCCTCCCTTTTATAGTCGAGGGGGCAGTTACAAGAGGACTTGGGGGCCAAGAAAGCTAAGACTAAAGATCCAAAAAGTAAGCACAAACAATATCTGAAAAGGTACATAGAGATCCCTCCGGGTCCTGCGCGCCGTGGGTGCCTTGTGCCTTATCCAGCCTTGGGATCCGTTCTCCGCAGGTACCACCTGTTCAGCCTTGTCGGGTGACATCATCTTCTGCCAGGTTGTCACCTCCTTGCCTCCTTAGCGAGCCTTGCAAAGCAAGCCTTCCTTCCCGAGGTGGCCTGATGTCGAAACGATGAGTTGAGGTCGATACAGAGGACGCCAAGGTCGGACCTGGGAGGAGGTCGGGGCGTCCGACCCCAGGATGAGGTCGGGCTGCCGACCCTGTCCAAGGACTTTCTGTCCGACTTTAGTTACCCTTGAGTTCGCTCTGTGAGGTACCCCGGTGTGACACCCCCCACAACAAGGATCACAAGTGCTCCAATCTAGAGTTATCCAAGTACCTCGTAGAAGTCAGGAAATGGGAGTGACAATTTGATGGTTTTGAAGTGTTCCACTTTTACCACAAGGACAACGCTGACACCGGGGTACGTTCCTAGAGGTACTGACAACTCCTCCCATCAACAGTTTGCCCGATAACTATGGCGATCGCAACACCGACTATTGACGGTCGTTAAGTACCAATTCTGATGTCACATATCTCAGAAATAAAGGGGAGTTAGCATTTCTTACATACATATAGGTTTAGAATTAATAAATTTCCACATGTCCCTGTACATTATTTCAGTGTAGGTACTTATACACAGAAATGAGGTGAAAGCACGCTTACATGGCAAAAAACACAATTCCAACCAATCGATGATCACCACGTCATCCTCCCATGGATCAAAGGGCCCATAAACAGGTCTAAACCGACATATTCAACCACGGGCCAAGGGTATCCTAGGAGAGGACCCACAGGACAACCACCATGCGAAAGATGGAGGAGACTAGGTTCCTCCCTGGTTCGGTTGACCCAGCTAGGGTGCCAATCCCGGTCAACTTCAACATGGCGCTCCCTGGTGGCTCCCTGATGGTGGTGGAGACTGGTTTGCGTGCTATTCTTGGCACCAAACCGCCATGGAGACCCTATAAATGGAGGAGGAGGGCTTCACTTCATCACACACACCACAAAAGAGAGTTCCTACCTTTCACTCTTAGTCTCTAGGCTAGTAGAGTTAGGTTTTGGTTAGAGCTTCTACTCAGTTCCCACGTCATCATTGGTGAGTCGAGTATGGCTATTGTATCCTACTTATCTTGTATATCTTTACTCTATTCAATATATTTATATTCTCGTATAGTTGAGTGTGGTTCATATGCTAGTTGGTTAGTTATATGTTTCATCCATAGTTTATATGATAATTATATCATGGTTAGACGAGTAACTCTATTACTATGGTCACGGTCCATTGTGCAATTAGGATGCAGGTATGCTCTTGTTTTAGTCATTGACGCCTAGGGAGACAACAGTATCTATGGCAATGTAAGCGCGGTGCTTAGATTGTTTCATAGAGATTGGTTATGGTCATATCCCACGGGTTGTAGAGAAAGGTGGTAGGTGGTGACAACCATGTTTGTTCTTTGTAATCCTCCATGTTCGGCTATGGTGTAGGGCGAATGGTAAGAGATCGACTTTGGGTGGTAGGCCTGGCCACTAGAGGCGGTACACCCGGAGCCCTGAGAGCATAGAACTGGGTAACTAACCATGAACGTAATTGTTTGTATAGTCTGTGCAATTATATTAGAAGTACATTAGAAACTTAGCTCTAGTACAATACTCTCCACTTAGCATTAGTATAACATTTATTAGGACTCTTCTGTGTGTGTCACATTACTCCATTTATCATTTACCACTTACCCCTGCCTAGACTTTGGTAGCTCAACTATAACATATGAATATTCATAGTAACTTAGTATTCTCTTCTCGACCGCCATCTTCCTTTGGAATAAAATATGATACCCCGTGATACTCCTAGGTGAAACGCTACAACAATATATTCGTGCGCTTGCATATTTATCTGTGACCATAAGAAATGCAAACACCGACATTAGCTCCGGGGCTATAGATAAGGTCGACAACACTATCATGGATATCGAGATGATCCAAGACTAGCGTACTCTTGTCGGAGACATCCCGGACCTTCCATTATATTTGTAAGATAAAGTGAATCAACTCAAGTCATCTAACAAGTATAACGGAACATCCGATGTCCCGAGAGAGGGATAGGTGAGACATTGCTGGGCCTTTAGCCTGCCAGTCAACTTTAGCATAAAATGTGCCCGTCAAACCACTCGAAGGTGGCGACCAGATGTGTTACACACTCAGAAGACTTGATAAAAATGGTTAAAGATCTACAGCATCTCAATTATTCCTAACTCATACTCATGTGAATCTAGCTCCCAGGACGTGTTCTAGATTCACACTTTCTTCTCTATCATGAGCATACAAAGGAAATACATCTAAAACGAGAAGTACTTATGGATTACATCAATATTATTATTACATAGGGCAACCGGCAAAATAAATATATATCAGAGAGCAGTGAACAACGGTGGCTTAACTACCCATCCACAAGCACACCGACTAGGGGTTTACCCCGTTAAATTCAATCCCTAGAAGAAGCAAATCGGGAACCCGCATCACTCAAGAACTAAGACTAAACCTGCAAACAAAATAGATATTCCAATCGAGAAGAGTCAGTACATTAACAAGTAATGTACTGGCAAGTACTAGACTAACCTAACATACTACATGGTAGGCACATAATCAAAGAAGGGCTATATGAGTAGTTTGTTTTCAGCCTAAAGCAAGTTTTAGTTCACAAATCATTTGAAAAGGAGTTGACAACTCAATTAACAAAAACAATTATTCTAGTTTCATCATTGCTTTCATTTTGGTTCCATCATAACATTACCTTGTCATCATCCACGACAACAAGTCTCTTTATATGTATATGAACATCATCACTCTTACACAACTCAACACAAATTTTTGCTGAAAACACATGAACACATTTTAAAAATAATTGAGTCTATACTCATGACACTTCACCAAAGCGCTCTTGACCGTGAGTCACCTATACTACCACATCGGCAGCAATTAGGAAGTTTCTCTGGGTTATCCGAACCCATACACTCCGGCCCACCTTAGTGCAAGGCTAGGTGCTAGATAGATTACTTGTCTAAGGCTATCCCAAATCAGCACATGTGGATGTACGGTAAACTTTAAGTTGGTGACACAAGTTCGATCCTTACGGACTTAGGCAAACACTCCCCTTATCGGCAATGCAATGCATTAATTGCATGCCACTTGCCGCCCAAGTCAAAACCACATTTTCACACTCTTTAGTTCGCAAATAATCATCAAATTTAACCCATTCCAGCAAGGGTTCATTTTAACAAAATTCACATATTATATATATATAGATGGAACAAGTATTGTAAAAATTCTAGGCGAGGTTAAGCATTTCACTCTTGTCAAGCATAGCATATTCACATTAGCACATCCATAGTACCCTAATTTAATCCCTAAGGTTCAAATTGGCAAGGGAATATTTTTGAAAGGTTTCATGCAAATTTTCAGGACATAACTACCATTCTTAGTTTAAAAATATCGATAAGGCAAATTACGCATGCAATTTCACAACCAAAACATATTGCCCAAAATCATGGGTTCAAAGTGTTCAAAAGAGGGGCAAGAACTTGCCTTGGTTTGGACAAATGTTAGTCTCTGATCCACTTCATCACCGTTTACGTAATCATCTAAGCAAAATGCACGATATGCAATTTAACACCAAAAATAGGCGAAAATCCAAAATGCTTTACTTTACAAACTAGAGTGCTCTGATCTAGATTAAAATGCCTTATATTACACTAAACCTTACCTTATAAGTTAAGTACATTAAGTCTCTGGAGTAAGAGGATGACCCTAAATCTTCTCTAGTATATCAAGTTTTTAATTAGGTTTATTTGGAGCTAAAGTGCCTTTATATGGTTATATATATACATACATATACTACTTAATCACCAGTATTAGAACCTAGGTTTTCTTTGTCAACTCCTCACTGACATATTTGGCATATGTGTGACCACATTTATTTTACCTAATGGAAATTCATTAGTTGCTGGTCTTATAGAAACTTGGTTCACTCGAAAAGGATTAAAAATGAATTTTGTACAAATTTTCCAAGTTGAAGTGTGTACCTAGGTGTTTAGTTCTTAAATAAATGTGTAAGTGATATTACTATACAATAGGCATATATTTTTATTTTATAATTTTGAAGTGCATGTTTTGGGTGATCCTACAGGATTTAAGTTCAGTCAAAAAGATGGTAAAATGAATTTCAAATAAATCCCTAAGGATTGACTATCCTAAAGTGTACCATTTTGCCAACACTAGTTTTACAAGCATTTGACCTAAGGAGTGTATACATCTTTATTTACCCAGGTCACAGAGGGTGAGGTGAGGTATCTATAGAAGTTGGGTTTGCTCAAATTGAAGCTAATTTGATTTTTCTAGAGATTTTACAAGTTTTCACATGGTGTATGTGTGGTCTGCCCTATTGAATTTTTGGGACAAAACTTGCGCGGTAAGGTCTATGTGTTATGGTTCTATATTAAAGTTCACTATTTAGGGAATCTACAGAAATTTGTCCCATTCAAAAATGCATTCCAATGAATTTTATATGGATTTTAGAAGAGTCGTTATGCTTTCTATGAAAAATTACCAGCCACTGCCATCCTCTTGTCTCTCTTGCACGCGGGGCCCACGGGTCAGTGGCTTATGGGTTTGAGAAGGCAGCTTGGTGCCCGAATGGTGGGGCCTAGTTGACAGAGAGACGAAGAGGGAGAGAGCAGGGCTCCGGCGACCGGGGATGCTTTTCGACCTCGCCAATGGCGAACGGCGGCGTTTCAGCGGGGATGACCAAAAGATAAAATGTATAGTGGTTTGTTGCGAATCTAGTGGTGGTGGTCTTGTGCACAGCGGTGGCCGGAGTAGTGCCGGCGACGAGCGCAGGCGGCGGTGTGGCTCGGCATGAAAGTGCACATCGAGCTTTAACTCGTTCTAGAGTGAACCAGTGCATGCATGAGGGTCTATAGGGTCCCTTGAGACTTACTTGAGGTCGCGCAAGTGTTGGCGGAGCTTGGTCACCGACGGTGGTGCGAGGGAGGATCCGACGACGGTGGAATACTTTGTGTTGCACGGTGATGGCCCGATTTGTCCAACGGACAGCCGAGATGTATATCTTACATGTTAGGGAGATCCTAGGATGGCTCAAATGCAAGGAATTTGGCAATGGCTCACCGGGACGAGTAGAATCGATGGTTGCGGCCCATGGCGGCGGTTGGCCGGCGACGAGATAGGCAGTGGCTGATCTCCCTCTCCCTCCTCAGTGCGCCATTTGTTGGGATTCTTGAGGGGAAACGTCGAGGGAGTCGAGGAGAAGATGTTGGCGTGGTGGCGTGTCTTGTCCCGGCCTACATTGCCCGGAACGGTGTGGATGGTGCGGCGGCAATGTTCGGTGCGTGCTCCCAGACTCTGGTGGAACGCATCGGTGTTCCCGCAGCTACTATGGGTGAAAGGGAATAGTGTCAACAGCGAAATTGTTCGGCATTGTATGGTGATTAAGGAACACGATATAGAGAGGGATGACCGTGGCTTCATGGCGACGGTGGTGGTCATCTTCTTCGCGGCCGGTGATAGAGACAAAGAGGAAAAGAGACTCTAGAGCTCTCCTCTTCGACTGGCTTGGTTCTGAGGTAGAGAGCGAGGCTGGGCGACCGAGGCAGGAAGGCTTTTGTGCGCCAGGAAGGAAAAACACGGCGTCGACACCTTGCGGCCACGCGGCGCTGACGCTCTGCACGCTGTCGGCCTAGGCGCTGCGTCCTTCGGTGGTGGAGAGGAAAAAGACAGGCTCCGAGCTAGTTGCTGACGCTGCCAAGTGGGTCCAACCGTGGTGTCCAAGGCAGCGGAGTGGGGGATGGGTGATTTTACGTGTGCGGCCGAATTTGGAGGGAAATTTCGAATTATTTTCCCATGTCTCACTTTGGCTCTATAACTCCCTGTGTGGGTTAGGTAAATTGATGAGAATTTTCCCGTAGACCAGGGAGTAGAAGCAGAACCCATTTTATTTTGTTTCACTCAAATATTACTTATGGTTGCTCTCGAAATTCAACAAAGTTTGGGTATTTTAAATCTTGTTTGAATTTTTTGAGGGTTCAAACCATGAAGGAAAATTCTAGAAAAATTTTACTTAATTATGGTGTTTAACCTAATATTTGAATAAATTATTTTATATACTACTTTATGTGCATTTTAATTTACATTTGGGTGAGACATGGTTTTAGCCGATTAGGACTATTAATCTGCCCAATATATTATTGTTTTGTTTAATTTGTTTGGGCTTAAATCTAAATGCACAATTAAGCTAATTATGCTGTTTAGAACCTACGTAAATTTTTCCTTGATTTTATCTATTAGGGTTTACTTTAGAAAATTTAGGTACCCCCCCTAGGTTTAGGTGCTCACTCTATGTGCATGCATCTAATTTGACTCTAGGATTCCTAACAAATTTCCTTAGGCTGAGGAGATGAGCTTATATTGTGACAAGGGTTAAAAAATCCAAATGCACAAAGGACTCTTTTACCGAAAGATACCTCATGCAGGTGCATGCTCACCTGTACAAATGGACCCAGGTTCAAGTTTGAAAAGGTTTTATTTCATTCTCAAAGTTTTTATAATGCATTAGGTTTAGAATACTTCACCTAGGGTAGAAATAAAAATTTTTGGGTCAGAAAATTAGAGATCTTTACTCGTAGTTTTGTCTGGACAGGATTTTACTTAACCTTAGAATCTGGGTATGTGACAGCTCTATCCCCCTTAAAGGAAATCTCGTCCCTGAGATTTGGGTTAGGATATGGTTGGAAATTTTGCTAGGTTGTAGGGTTTTGTCAAGTCCAAGCTTTGACATCACTTGAACAAGGGGTAAAACATTTGATTAGGATGGCAAAGTCTCATCATTTGTTTTCTAAGCAGAGGTTTACGTACTGTCCTTACGGTCCTTTGCCTCTGTTAACGTCAATACCCTCTTTTTCTTTATTTAAAACCTAGCTAGGTACCCTAGATCCTGCAGCCGCTATAATCTAATATCCATGCGAGGGAATCTTTGGGCGCGAGTCACTTCATTGCTTAAAAGGGGAAAAGGTGAGGGAGATGGCTTGTATCTCACACCTGCTCTATCTAGCGAACTTGAGAGAAGGTGGTGATAACGTAGCTCAAGAGAGAAGAGATGGTGGGTGAAGCAAAACAAGATGCTACTAACAAAAGTGGTCTTTGTCGACGATGCGAAACTGAGGTAGTGAATCCTCAGATGGAGAAGGAGGTCCTCTCATCACCTTAGCGGGTGGATGGTTTCATTGCTGGAAACAATGCTCAGGTAATGATGAGGTCAAAGCGCTTGGGCTTGGAAAGGTGCTTTCTGGTGGGGATAGTCGCTGCTTCGCGATGGGTATGGGCAAAAACACGGTTTGTCGGAATGGCATTTCGTACTTTACTGGCTTGGGTACTATATTCTCTGATTTTTGTTTGGAAGTTGTGGTGGGATACAACAGAGGACGGTTACCAGGATTATCTTTGTGAGGCAATTTGTCTTCTCATCGTCCTGGCGCCTCTTGTTTTCCTTTCTTTCTTGGGGTTGCTAGTAGATTAGGCAGTCTGTGGCTGGTCCCTGAAATATGTACTTTTGTATGTAAATCTAGTGGGTATCAGCCAGATCCTTCGGTTTCCTTTTGTACTATGAGCGCAGCAGGTTTTTGGTAGGGATCGGTGCTCAGGGGGTTTGGATTGTCCTTTTGTCTGTTGGGTGGTTGGTTGTATGCCTAACCGATTTATTCTTGTAAAGTCTGGAGATATAATGATGATGGAGAAAACTTCCTGATCTGTTTGTGTGGGGATGTTGATGCTTGGCTTGGATGTTCTCTGTGTTGATATATCTTATGTACAAGATGGTTTCTATGTGTGGTAGAGAGTTCTAATGTAGTGGAACACTGGGACTCCCAGTCTCTACTGGCTTCTTTCGTTTGGAACATTTAAAACATACAAGATTTAATTTGCTTAACTTTAAACTCTTCTTTAGTTGTATAGTAGACTTGCTTAATTAAGGTTAGGAAAAACCTTTACTGAACAGGTGGGTGGAGTGAGTATGGTGGCTATCCGGTGTTTTCATCAATGTCAGGAAAAATTGATTCAAAGTGGTTTGGCCGCTTGGTAGTACATCGACTGGAGTGGTGACAAAACTGGAGTCAAGTTCTAGCTTGATAATTCTTTCGCCTACCAAGCTCAGATCTATACGGTTGATGGGTGATTTAATTGCTTAGTTTAAACCAAACGAGTACTGGATTATTATTACATACAACCCTTGGTCCTTTTACATGAGACACTATAGGATACATATTTTACAGCTCGGTTTTGCTTCTAAGTAGAGCTACTGATACATTATGAGGGTTACATACTTGATTACCTATTGATGCTCCAACAACTCCTTCATTAGTCATCCAACTTTAACCAGAAGACGTGTCCATACCACTGAACTGTTAGTGATATGCCCTAGAGGCAACATGGAGATGTTGGATATCATGGTCAATGTTTATGTATAAATGAATAAAGTGTTATTCAGTTCCATGAAATAGACAAATTGTTTTGATCAATAAGTACGTGACTTATTAATGAGACTCTTTATATATGCATCTATTTCTAAACGATCCCTGATCACATGTCATATTGTTGGAACAAATATGATTCTAAGATTGGCATGTTTATTGATTTATGATCATGTCTCATAGATCATGGTATGAAGATACAAATCAATATACGTGGACATGTGTTAGAGAACACATTGTTGGATAGACCCACCATGAGACACTACGGAATTAGTGTGCCATTAGTTGGTTTCAACTAGTGTTGTGCAAAGTCCTTAGACCTGAGATCATCATGGATTCTGACATGTGTAGTAGCCTACTTTGGGACTACCAAACGCTACTCCGTAACTAGGTAGTTATAAAAGTAGTCTTCGGGTTTGCTATGAAACATGGAGTGGGATGTGAGTGATCAAGATGAAATTTTCCCTCCTTTGGAGAGATATCTCTGGGCCCCTCGAGGTAATGGATTATGGAAGTGCATGGCCATGCCGAGTTGATTGAGAAGTTAATCAACAGACAGATAATCTAATACGGTTCAAGTGAATGATTAAATTATTGATAGGATGGCACACATCTTGCCTATAGCTTAATTGGTATCGTGAGGCAAAGGGATTTGTGTACACATTACAGGTTCAGAGCTGATATTATATTCTTGTATACTATAGTGTCAATATTTGCTGCTAGGCGCCGCTATTGACGGTCGACCAAGTTGGACTCGGGTCGAAACCGAGTATACCTGAACCTACAGGGTCGCACGCTTAAGGGGATAAGAACATGTATTCGAGTTGGACTCTGATACGGCTTGGTCGGATAGAGTCCTGATGGGCCTATAGGCCCAGTCGACAACTCTCTATAAAGGGGCGAAGGGTGGAGAGCTGCGGTATTACTTTGAACCGAATCAATCTGATTTGGCGCAATAGATTAAAACACGCGTGGCTTCAAAAGTCGGCGAGTTCAAAATCTCCACGAAAACCCTCCCCACCTCCGAGCCAAACCCTACCCTTGCATCTTGTGCTAGCACACGGGTGTTAGGCGTTCTATCCCTGGACGTGTGGATACCGATAGAGGCATTGCTACATTGCGGTGCTATTCGGCGAATCAGCGAATCGGCTGTGGTCGGATCGGCTGCGGCATCGGCAAATCGACTGTAGTCGGATCGGCTGTGACCAGGCGACTCGAGAATCGGCTGTGATCGGCCAGTACTATTCCGGATCGGATAGCTCCTGATTGGCTATATCCGCTGCACTCCACTCCAATCGGTAACGATATATCGACCCTTACTTGCAAGGTTCCTGGTTTGAGTGATAGAAATTTTTGTTATTAGCTATCGTAGCCTCCGCGTACCCCTTCAGTGGTATCAGAGCGAAACTTGCTTTGTTCGTGTTTTAGATTGGATCTGGAACAAGTTTTGCACACGGGTTGATTAGAGCAATTGGTTTTACGGGATCTGTTGAGGAGAGCAAATGGTTAATTGTGTTCCTTGATAGTGTACCGAAACGGCGTAATGTGATTACGTCGAAGCAATATCCATAGAACTTGGTTTGAGTCGGTTTTAGGATAGCGGGACCGTCATGTGCGTACCCCCTTATATGTCATCTCGATACAGTATGTCTGCGATAGGTAGAAAACGTTCTACGCCTAACTTGTTTTTGCAGAGAATGCTTTGAGATGGTATGGCCCTATTGTATGTATGAGATTCATGTGATGCGTGTAATATTCTCTCATACGTGCAATTCTTGTAATATTCTTTCACGACCTACGAGTCGATGTAATCCTCAATTATAGCTTCTATAGTAGTAGTTTAGTTTGAAGAAATCAAGCATTCGGCACTCTGAAGAACAGTGATGAAGATGGAGATCCTCTACACCAGCATGGAGATGGAGATCAGCATGTGAAGGGGGCCATACTATTTCATTAATTACTATTCTACCTGCTTTCATATGTGATATATTTGTTTGATAGGATAGTATCCCTCACAAAATTAAGTGGTAATGATGCCCTTCCAAATGTTGCACCCGTCACCGTTATGCTCATCAATGGTGGGTCTGCCAAAGTAGAGTGCTATTCTCTATCATAACACGAGGGAGTTATATGTTGAACATATACAGCAGGAGCATTTGGTTCACTTAATAAGACTATCAAAATAGTTTTGGGCCTTGGGGCATAGGTTGGCGTCGGGGCATGGAGATGCCACACCAACAACAAGAGTCACATAGAGATGTGATTAGTAAGGTGTTGCTTACCCGTGTTACTAATATTCTAGCAGTGATGCCAAAGCTCTCTAGAAATTAACTAACATGTGGATCTTGACCTAATATGTAACCTAGAGGGAAGGTGTAAAATACGTAATGGGAGTCTTATGTTAAATTGTTTAACAATAGACATAGCATAAACATTGTGCTAAACTTTGCTTTTTCTGTTGTAGAATTATGGCAGCTAATACTACACCCAGTACCTTTAATTTGTGATCTATTCTCGAGAAAGAAAAATTGAATGGAACAAACTCTATGGATTGGTATCGCAACATGAGAATTATTCTCAAGCAAGAGCGCAAGGAGTACGTTCTTGAAGTACTCTATCCTGATGATTTGTTAATGCAACTGCTAGTGCACGGAGGGCTTATAACCAAGCTAGGGCCGAGAGGTTCAACACCTCAAAGTCCCTGTTTGCGTGCAGGTTTGTTGAGGGGAGTCCCATCAGTCCGCATGTGATAAAAATGATTAGCTACATTGAGAGTATGGAAAAACTAGGTTTTCCCCTTAGCTAAGAGTTGGCTACTGATGTGATTCTCCAGTCGCTTCCTCCAAGCTTTGAGCCATTCATATTAAATTATCACATGAACAGTATGGATAAGACCTTGGCCGAATTGCATGGGATGCTAAAGATAGCTGAGGAGAGTATCCAGAAAAACGGTCATCAGGTGATGATGATGCAGAAAGCTAAGCGCAAACCACTTGTCGAGAAACTTTGCACCAAGAGGAAACTAACTCCCAATGAGATCGCGAGTGCCTCCAACGCAAAGAAGGGCAAGAAGGGGTCAGCGGCATCAGATGTTGTTTGCTTCTATTGCAAGGAGACAGGTCACTAGAAAAGGAACTGCAAGAAGTACATGGAGGATCTCAAAAAGAAGCAAAGTGCGACTTCTGCTTCAGGTATTAATGTTATAGACATTAATTTTGCTACTTCACCTACTGACTCTTGGGTATTTGATACCGAATTAGTAGCTCATATTTGCAAATCGTTGCAGGGAATGAGAAGCTTGAGAAGGGGCGAGGTGAACCTGCATGTCGGCAATGGAGCAAGTGTTGCTACAATTGCTGTCGGGACTACATCACTTCATTTACCTTGAGGATTAGTTTTGGCATTAAATAATTGTTATTGTGTTCCAACTCTATGTCAAAACGTTATTTCTGCTTCATGTTTGCAAATGGAAGGATATGATTTTAGATCAATGGACAATGGTTGTTCAGTTTATCTCAGAAATATGTTCTATTTTCATACAACATTGGTGAATGGATTATACATTTTGAATCTTCAAGTGTCTCCCATCTATAACATTAATACAGAGAGGCAATCTTCAAGCGTCTCCCATCTATAACATTAATACAGAGAGACAACTCCCAAATGATACAAACCTCATGTTTATCTGGCATTGTCGCTTAGGCCATATAAATCAGAAACGTATGGAGAAGCTCCATAAGGATGGATTGCTTCACTCGTTTGATTTTGAATCATTTGAGACATGTGAGTCTTGTTTACTTGGTAAGATGACAAAGGCACCTTTCACTGGACACAGTGAGAGAGCAAATGACTTGTTGGCACTCATACATACTGATGTATGTGGACCAATGAACTCAGCGGCCAGAGGTGGTTATCAGTACTTCATTACCTTCACCGATGACTTTAATAGATATGGTTATATCTACTTAATGAGGCATAAGTTCGAATCCTTTGAAACGTTCAAAGAATTCCAGAATGAAGTACAGAATCATTGGGAAAACAATCAAGTTTCTATGATCAGACCGTGGAGGGGAATACTTGAGCCAAGAGTTTGGTAATCATCTGAAAGATTATGGAATTGTTCCACAGTTGACTCCGCCAGGAACTCCACAATGGAATGGGGTGTCCGAATGGAGAAATCGCACCTTGTTGGACATGGTGCGGTCCATGATGAGCCAAAGTGATCTTCCGTTATCCTTCTAGGGATATGCTCTTGAAACAGCTGCGTTCACACTAAATAGAGTTCCATCTAAGTCAGTTGAAAAGACACCATATGAGATATGGACAGGGCAACCCCCTAGTTTGTCTTCTCTCAAAATTTGGGGATGTGAGGCTTATGTAAAACGTTTACAGTCCGACAAGCTCACACCCAAATCTAACAAGTGCTTTTTTGTGGGATATCCTAAGGAAACTAGGGGATATTACTTTTATAATCGGAACAAGGCAAAGTGTTTGTCGTCCGACACGGTGTCTTCTTGGAGAAAGAGTTTCTTTCAAGAAGGGTTAGTGGGAGCAGGGTGCATCTTGAAGAAGTTCAAGAAACACCAGAAAATGTTTCAGCTACCACGGAACCACAACAGGAGGAACAAGATGTTGCGCCACCTGTTGTAGATACACCAGCCCCACGGAGGTCTGAAAGATCACGTCGTGCCCCTGATAGGTACACAGGTGCGAAACAACGTGATATATTGTTGTTAGACAACGATAAACCTAAGACCTATGAGGAAGCGATGGTGGGACCCGATTCCAACAAGTGGCTTGGAGCTGTGAAATTCGAAATAGAATCCATGTATGATAATCAAGTTTGAAACTTGGTTGATCCATCTGATGGTGTCAAAACCATTGAGTGTAAATGGGTTTTTAAGAAAAAGGCTGATATAGATGGAAATGTTCACATCTATAAGGCGCTATTGGTGGCGAAAGGTTTTAAACAGATTCAAGGTGTTGATTATGATGAAACCTTCTCGCCCGTCGCAATGCTTAAGTCTATTCGGATTATTCTAGCGATTGCTGCATATTTCAATTATGAGATATGGCAGATGGATGTCAAAACGGCTTTCCTAAATGGAAACCTAAGCGAGGATGTATACATGATACAACCCGAGGGTTTTGTCGATCCACGTCGCTTGGAAAGATATGCAAGCTACGAAATCCGTTTATGGATTGAAGCAAGCATCTCAAAGTTGGAATATTCGTTTCGATGAAGTAATCAAATGGTTTGGTTTCATCAAAAATGAAGAGGAGGCCTGTGTTTACAAAAGGTCGGTGGGAGCGCAATTGTATTTCTAATCTTATATGTGGATGACATATTGCGATTGGAAATAATATCCCTATGCTAGAATCCGTCAAGTCTTCATTGAAAAATAGTTTTTCCATGAAAGACTTAGGGAGACAACATACATATTGGGCATTCGGATCTATAGAGATAGATACAAGAGGCTAATTGGATTAAGCCAAAGTACATATATTGACAAGGTGTTGAAAAGGTTCAACATGCACGATTCCAAGAAAGGTTTCTTGCCCATGTCACATGGCATTAATCTTAGCAAGAATCAATGTCCTCGGACACATGATGAACAGAATAAGATGGGTATGGTTCCATATGCTTCGGCAATTGGATCCATCATGTATGCCATGCTTTGTACACGTCCAGATGTCTCGTACGCTTTGAGTGCTACGAGCGAGATACCGATCGAGATCCAGGTGAAGATCACTAGATCGCCGTAAAGAATATCCTTCAAGTACTTGAGAAGAACTAAGGATATGTTCCTAGTCTATGGAAGTGAAGAAGAGCTCGTTGTAAGTGGTTACAGCGATGCTAGATCACAATCTGGGTTCGTGTTCTGCCTGAACGGAAGCGTGGTCAGCTGGAAGAGTTCCAAGTAGGATACTGTTGCTGATTCTACAACGGAGGCCGAGTACATCGCTGCTTCAGAAGATGCAAAGGAGACTATTTGGATCAAGAAATTTGTTTCTGAGCTGGGTGTGATGACCAGTGCGACTGGTCCAATGTCTCTCTATTGTGATAATAGTGGAGCCATTGCGCAAGCCAAGGAGCCGAGGTCACATCAGAAGTTCAAACACATACTTCGACGATATCATCTCATCCGCGAGATTGTGGACAGAGGTGATGTCAAGATTTGCAAAGTGCACACGGATCTCAACATAGCTGATCCGTTGACAAAACCCCTCCCTCGAGGCGCACACAAGAGCAATGAGTATTAGATACTATCATGATTGACTCTAGTCCAAGTAGGAGATTGTTAGTGATATGCCCTAGAGGAAACATGGAGATGTTGGATATCACGTCAATGTTTATGTATAAATGAATAAAGTGTTATTCAGTTCCATGAAATAGACATCTTGTATTGATCAATAAGTACGTGACTTATTTATGAGACTCTTTATGTATGAATCTATTTCTAAACGATCCTGATCACATTTCATATTGTTGGAACAAATATGATTCTAAGATCGGCATGTTTATTGATTGATGATCATGTCTCATAGATCATGGTATGAAGAAACCAAATCAATATATGTGGACATATGTTAGAGAACACATTGTTGGATAGACCCACCATGAGACACTACAGGAATTAATGTGTCATTAGTTGGTTTCAAGTAGTGTTGTGCAAAGTCCTTAGACCTAAGATCATCATGAATTCTGACATGTGTAGTAGCCTACTTTGGGACTACCAAACGCTATTCCGTAACTGGGTAGTTATAAAAGTAGTCTTCGGGTTTGCTATGAAAATGGAGTGGGATGTGAGTGATCAAGATGGAATTTGCCCCTCCTTTGGAGAGATATCTCTGGGCCTCTCAAGGTAATGGATTATAGAAGTGCATGGCCATGCCGAGTTGATTGAGGAGTTAATCAACAGACAGATAATCCAATATGGTTCGAGTGAATGATTAAGTTATTGATAGGATGGCACACATCTTGCCTATAGCTTAATTAATATCGTGAGGCAAAGGGATTTGTGTACACATTACAGGTTCAGAGCTGATATTATATTCTTGTATACTATAGTGTCAATATGTGCTGCTAGGCGCCGCTATTGACGGTCGGCCAAGATGGACTCGGTTCGAAACCGAGTATACCTGAACCTACAGGGTCGCACGCTTAAGGGGATAAAAATATGTATTCGAGTTGGACTCTGATACGGCTCGATCGGATGGAGTCCCGATGGGCCTATAGGCCCAGTCGGCAACTCTATATAAAGGGGCGAAGGGTGGAGAGCTGCGGTATAAATTTGAACCGAATCAATCTGATTTGGCGCAACAGATTAAAACACGCACGGCTTCAAAAGTCGGTGAGTTCAAGATCTCCATGAAAACCCTCCCCACCTCCGAGCCAAAACCTAGCCTTGCATCTTGTGCTAGCACACGGGTGTTAGGCATTCTTTCCCTGGACGTGTGGATACCGGTAGAGGCATTGCTACATTGCGGTGCTATTCGGCGAATCGGCAAATCGGTTGTGGTCGGATCGGCTGCGGCATAGGCAAATCGGTTGTAGTCAGATCGGCTGCGACCATGCGACTCGGGAATCGGCTGTGGTCAGCAAATTGGCTGTGATCGGCCAGTACTGTTCCAGATCGGATAGCTCCTGATTGGCTATATTCGCTGCACCCCACTGCAATTGGTAACGATCTATCGACCCTTACTTGCAAGGTTCCTGGTTTGCGTGGTAGAAATTTTTGTTATTAGCTATCGTAATCAGCATACTGGCGATCTCTCACATGGGTTCTACCCTTGATGCTTACACGAGCCATTACAGCAGTCTAAGAAGTCCCGATGGTTTTGTTGAAGATGTGGTATTCCGGTGGATAGGTCAATCGGGCACGTTGCAGCATTATCCAGAGCATATGCTGGGATGAATTTTGGGTGTAACCGCGGCTATAGTAGAATGGAGTATACATGGTAGCCATCTACAAGAAATAAGCAAAGACATAGATTATTAGGAAACCCCATATAGCATCCATGGATTATCTAAGTTCTTGACCAGACCTGGTTATTCCTTATTCCCACAAAGTTTAAGATGTAGACTTTAGGTCCCAGTCCGGTTTGGGAAAAGTTGTGGCGAGTCTTGACATACTTTTAGGTTTTTTAAATTGGGTTGTACTATCCCCCTTAAAATTTTAAGGCTCTTGACTAGGAAAACATTTGTGATTTTTGGGATGACGGTGCTGCACTAAAGAGAAGGGTTTGGGCAAGTGCCGAAGTGCTGGAAATCATGATCTTACTATACCTACGGGTCTCCTTGAGGTATATCCCTGAGATACAAAATTCAGGCAAAAATCACGGTGATAGGTACATAAGTTTGTCGTCCACATTAGGAAAATCATAATTTCACCACCTGTAGTTTTGTCTGTATAAATTTAACAGTCTACGGTATACCGGGTCTCAGCTCTCTGTCCTCCTGATACATATGAATTTTTAGGGCATGTTGCAGGGATTCAAAAATTATACCAAAATTCGTGGGGCATACTGGGTAAGTCTATAGGCTACTGTCAAAAGGTGTATGTTTTGGCGGGTTTGGTTTGGGTTATAGGAAAAAATAAAGGCAGCTATTATAAATTTCCAGATCATGGCTATGTTAGTTAACTAGATGGTTTCACCATGAGGCATGGGTCCAAAATTTCATCCAAAATTCTTGGAGAATACTGGACATGTCTAGGAGCTACTGGTGAAAGGTGAATATTTTACCTTGTATGGTTTGGGCTATACAAAAAGATAAAGGCTGCCGTTTACAGTTTCCAGAACATAGTTAGGCTAACAAATCAATCTGTTTCACTATGATGAAGGGGTCTATAAATTTAGAAAAAATTCATGAGGTCTACTGATTTAGTCTACATGTTGTTTGTAAGATTTTTCAGTTTTACCATCTACGGTTTTAGCCTATGCAAATTTTTGCAAACAGACTGACTCAAAATTTTAAATGCCAACAACCGACACAAAATAAATCTTTACACAAGTTTTATGGTGTCTAAATTTATTATCTTATAAATGAATTATGTTAGAGTGGTCCAGAAATTATATGAATTTTTGGGTGGTCCATCTAAGCAAACAATCTAAGGCTTAAGCATCACTATCTCTATTCTATACCAAACTACCCGTTTTAGGTCATATCGATGAGATTTTGAAAAGTTGAGAGGGAGGAGCTCAAAATTTTTCCGAATTCATCTTTGTTGCAGAGATAACATGAGAAGATGGAATCCTTATATTGTCTATCAAATTTTAGGTCTTATCAGCCCATTTCAAAACCCATTCACTAGAGGTTATTTCTAACACGACATTTTTGCAAATCCGTATAGTACCCAGGAGTAGTTTGCAAAGAGGGTTTCAAAACTTTTCAAAAGCTCTTTGGTACTGGTTTGCCGTGATAATTAAGTGTTTTTAAGCTCCTTTTTCATAAAAACATAAACTTTCAAAAGGCCTCGTCCTATATAGCAAGATAAGGGGTTTTAAAAATGAACTAGAGAGGAATAATCTCTAAAGAGGGATGAGATATAAGATTGAATAGGGTTTTCACAAATACTTTATAGCTGAGGGCAAGGCCCTAAAATAAATTTTGAGAATCCATTCTAAACGACCAACTTAAGGGGCTCCTACAGTCAGTATTTGCTCTGATACCATGCCTATCAGAGACATCCTGGACCTTCCATTATATTTGCAAGATGAAGTGAATCAACTCAAGTCATCTAACAAGTATAACGAAACATCCGATGTCCCGAGAGAGGGATAGGTGAGACATTGCTGGGCCTTTAGCCTGCCAGTCAACTTCAGCCTGAAATGTGCCCGTCAAACCACTCGAAGGTGGCGACCAGATGTGTTACACACTCAGCAGACTTGACAAAAAATGGCCAAAGATCCACAACATCTCAATTATTCCTAACTCATACTCATGTGAATCTAGCTCCCAGGATGTGTGCTAGATTCACACTTTCTTATCTAACATGAGCATACAAAGGAAATACATCTAAAACGAGAAGTACTTATGGATTACATCAATATTATTATTACAAAGGCTGACCAGCCAAATAAATATATATCAGAGAGCAGCGAACAGCGGTGGCTTAACTACCCATCCACAAGCACACCGACTAGGGGTTTACCCCGTTAAGTTCAATCCCTAGAAGAAGTGAATCGGGAACCCGCATCATGCAAGAACTAAGACTAAACCTGCAAACAAAATGGATATTCCAATCGACAAGAGTTAGTACATTAAAAATGTATTGGCAAGTACTAGACTAACCTAACATACTACATAATAGGCACATAATCAAAGAAGGGCTATATGAGTAGTTCGTTTTCAGCCTAAAGCAAGTTTTAGTTCACAAATCATTTGAAAAGGAGTTGACAACTCAATTAACGAAAACAATTATTCTAGTTTCATCATTGCTTTCATTTTGGTTCCATCAAAACATTACCTTTTCATTCTCCATGACAACAAGTCTCATTATATGTATATGAACATCATCACTCTTACACAACTCAACACAAATTTTTGCTGAAAACACATGAACACATTTTAAAAATAATTGAGTCTATACTCATGACACTTCACCAAAGCGCTCTTGACCGTGAGCATGGCTAATTGATTAGTTTTAATAAATCTGTAGAGTTTGTACAGCTTTACCCACATGAAGTGAATTACTCTAGTTTATTCGGTACCCGTCGGTGCCACCATACTCTACACTTTGAGTATAGTCTAGAGGTCACCACGAAGCCTTTACACCACTTAGTCCCTAGCCTTGCACCAGCACAATATGTGTTTCCTCCATCCTAGGTCATACTCAAAATGTGACCTAGAACCGTTAAGTCATGGGCCCACGCCTTAAACTTAACGCCGTGGTGGCGGACACGACTAGAACCCACCCACGTGACACGATATCATTGTATTGGACAGACTGAGTCACCTAGACTACCACATCGGCGGTAGTTAGGAAGTTCCTCTGGGTTATCCGAACCCATACACTCCGGCCTACCTTAGTGCAATGCTAGGTGCTAGATAGATTACTTGGCTAAGGCTATCCCATACTAGCACATGTGGATGTACAGTAAACTTTAAGTTGGTGACACAAGTTCGGTCCTTACGGACTTAGGCAAACAATGCCCCTATCGGCAATGCAAATACATCAATTGCATGCCACTTGCCACCCAAGTCAAAACCACATTTTCACACTCTTTAGTTCACAAATAATCATCAAATTCAACCCATTCCAGCAAGGTTTCATTTTAACAAAATTCACATATTATATGTAGACCCCCGATTTTGAGTCGGGAATCTTTCGTGTTCATAGTACCATTTCCCTGGATCAAGTAGTTGGTACCCACGAATGCAGTACTGGATAATCAAGTGCACATGCACGAATAGTCTTACAATACCATTATTACATAAATAGGCCCGAAGGCATTGTTCATCCCACAGGACCTTATGGTCCGAATACAACATAAAAACAGAGTTTAGATAAGGCAGCGGAAAGAGGCAGCGGCTTGTCCATTGCCACAGGCAACGACCGGGGCTAAGGTCTAATATGCGCCGTCAGTTCCCTCGCCCTCCGGGTAGTACGCGTAGGGGTCTTCTGGCTCTTCATTCCCATCAGCTGGAGGTTTGTGCGTATAGCAAGGGTGAGTACCAACCGTACTCGGCAAGTCAACACAGAATTGATGCATATGATAGGGTTATTCAAAGAACATGGCTAGGGTTATTTTTGCGTAAAGCCGTTTTCACAATTCTTTTCACAAGCCTATCGTCTAGCCGAAACAAGTTTTAATTTCATAGTTCATTAACCCGGCGACGGTTCTGTCTACCATCCATCGTGATACCAAGGATGGCCTCCCGCCTCCGGTTCGTCATGATTTTCTGGGGAGTCCACCCCTTCTCGCATTCTCGAGAAGTTGATCCACCAGCGAATGAAACCATCATGCATACCCATCCCAGCAGTTTTAAGTTTAAAGATCTAGCCAAGCGAAAGTCTTGTCACGATGCTCAATATCCGCGAGCACGGCTATTCGAATAGATTGATTCACTCACACTGCAGTGGATGTACACTTTACCCGTACTCCGCGACAGCCCAACAAATGAGCCTACGCCTCAACACATGAGACGGTCACGGCAAAGCCTTTTGATAACCTTGCTTTGGCAGTACCCGCTCCATGAACTTAAGCCCTCATGCACTCTAGCCGTCCTTTTCTAGCAGTGAGAGGAGTTCTGGCGCACCCGGGGTAAGGGAAGACTTTCCAATTTTTTTTTAAGTTTAATTAACATCAGTTCAATCCCACCATTCATAACAAAGGCCGCAACCTCATTCTCATCCCATAACCACATCATAGAGAACCATCTATGCAAGGATACTGCCTCCGCTCGGCTATCTAATCAGCTAGGTCTATACCCATTCGAGAAGTACGGTTGTACTGGCTCGTTTCCCGGCTATCTCATGGCTCGGTCCTTAACTGACCAGGGTCGGCACTTGCCTTTTCCGGAATCCACCCAAATCATCCAGCCGCCCCAGTCTAAAACATTTGTATAGTACTTTCAGTTTTCATCAAACTTAATTCATTATGGCCATGTGGCGCTCATGTCTCCACATGCCGAATCTCAACTACCTTCCCTAAGGTAGTTGCCCAAGCACAAAGCTTTTTTTTTCATAAAGTCATGAGTATGCATAAATCTAAGTACAGCATGGCTAAGCAGTTTACCGAAGTTATGCTTCGGTTATTTGTATCACATCGCGAGTTACAAGGAGTAATTCTAAAGGTGCTCAATAGCAAGGAATGGCACAACAAGTATAGGTAACTCGGTAAAGCATGCATGTTTAGAGTTTAAAATAACATCATTTCGCAATTGGGATCAATATGTTCAAAGGGTGTGAAGACTTGCCTTGCTCGCACACTTGAGGGGTGGGATCTTCAGCGGTGTCGATGCCGGTTTCTTCAGGCGCTACCCGTACGTGCGAAAGATCAATTGAATTCAGTTAGAATTCAACAAAACACCGAGCGATCGAAAAGAACCACAAAAGCCATGAAAACAACTCCGAAGTTTTGCCGAAAATTCTACTCGAGTTAGGACAAGGGTTGCGAGGAAAATCCGGTTTTTGGAATCGAACCGATGACCTAGGGTTTTCGCAAAGTCGGCGATCGCAATTAAATTTGGAATTTACGTTTGAAAATATCAGCGAAGAAAATTCGTGCTCAAAATTTGAGGGTTTGAGCACAAAAGCGAAACCTATTTCGATGGCGGGAAAGAATTAAACGGAATCCGGATTGAAAACGATGCGAAATAGAATTCGGAAAACGTCCGATTCGATTTTTCAAACTTTGCACTGAGAAAACATGCGAGAAAATAATTTATTATTCCCCAAAATTTTACTCAAGTCATCCCAAAATATTTTTCCAAATTTTCCAAAATTTTTCCTAATTTTTCCCTATTTTCTTTTTTTTTTTTCTTTGCGCACTGTTCCATGCCCGCAAGGTGTTCGACCGGTGCCAGAGGAGAACAGAGGCGGCGGCAGTGAGGGACAAGGCGGCGCAAAGGGGACTTACCGGCGACGGCGGCTCGGGGAGGAGCAAGGGGGCACGGGGGACTGGGCTTGCGCACGGCGGCGACGGCTAAACGGCGGCGGCCCTTGGCGGTGGTGCTCGGGAACGGCAGCGAAACACGGCGGCGGTGCGGTGGAATCGGCGGGCACCGCTTTATAGGCGCAGCCGGGGGCTCGGCACGGGCGCGGGGTGGAAGGAGGGGGTCCGGCTCGGCGCGGCGCGGGCGGTGACACGCGGCGGCGCACGGGGGAGGGCCGGGTACGGCGGGCGAAACGCGGCGGCGAGGCGCACGGCGCGGGCGGGATCCGGAGCGGCGTGCGCGCGCGAGGTAGGGGCCGGGCGTGGCTCGGCCGCATGGCGCGAGTGCGCGGCGCGCGCGGCGTGCCGGTACGGAGCGGCGCAGGCGCGGCGCGGCGCGCGCGGCGCGCGGGTCCGGTGCGGGCGGTCGCTCGCGCGGCGCGTGGCGCGCGCGGGTAGGGGCCGAGCGCGGTTGGCGCGGCGCGGCGCGTGCGCGCAGCGCTTGGCGCGCGCGCGATCGGCGACGCGGCGCGGCGGCCGGGCCGTACGGCGTCGAACGTTTGTGACCAATGAACAGTGCATTTTCACTTTTTCCCGATTTTCTATTTTCTTTTCCCATTTTCTATTTTCTTTCCTTCTAAAAATTCCAAAATAAATCCTAATATTCTAAAAATAATTTTTAACTTTATATTTTAAACTTTTTCTTGACTTTCACTTTTCCATAATTATTTTCCTACTTATTTAAATTCTTTTTCCTAATTTTCATAATTTACCCATTTTTAATAAAAATACATTTCCCAAATTTCGAGTACGCCTCCCGAGAATTTTATTATTTATTTTGTGTTTTAATTTATCTTCTCCCAAAAAAATTTTTATTTTATATTACTCGAAATGCGTTTTCACAAATCCGCACTTTTCCCGATTCCTTTTTAAAACCCCGATGCGACTTTCGCACCATCATTTTGTCAACTCCGAAAACTCCAAATACGCCGAAAAGGGAATTGACCACGACTAAATTTATGCAACCGAGTGGCAAATAAGAAACAACAAACCCGAGAAGAAGCAATAAACCAAGGTTTTGAAAGTTCCGATTTTACGTTCCGATTTCGGTTCTCCGATTTTCGGATGTTACAAACCTACCCCTAACAATAAATCTCGTCCCCGAGATTTCTTACCGTGCTGAGTAGGTGTGGATATTCGTCCTCGGGAACTCTTCGCTCTCCCAGGTAGTCTCTTCTTCCGTGTGATTGCTCCATTGCACCTTGTACATGCGCCATGATTTGGTCCGTGTCTTCTTTTACGCCTCGTCTAGTATCTTGATTGGATACTCCGGGTAAGTAAGATCACTGTGGACGTGGATGGCTTCTAAAGGAGCTTGCTCTTCGGTACCCGCAAACATTTCTTCACTGCGATACGTGGAATCGGATGGACATCGGAGAGATTCTCGGGCAGCCCAATTGGTAAGCCACCTCTCCTCTCCTAGCGCCTATCAAGAATGGGCCCACGTATCGTGGTGCGAGTTTCCCCTTGACTTTGAATCTCCGAGTTCCCCGTAGTGGTGAGACCTTTAGATACACGTAGTCACCTTCTTTAAATTCCAATTCTCTTCGACGGGTGTCCGCGTAGCTCTTTTGTCGTGATTGAGCAGCTTGTAGTCGGTCCGGATCGGCGAACCTTTTCCTCAGCCTCCTTGATTATGTCGGGCCCGAATACGGTTCGTTCACCGGTTTCGACCACATTAATGGGGTTCGACATCGGCGACCAAATAAAGCTTCGTTTGGCGACATCTTCAAACCGGCTTGGTAGCTATTGTTGTAGGAGAACTCGGCGTACGGCAAACATTTCTCCCAATCCTTGGTGGAATCCAACGCACGGGCTCTCGGCATGTCTTCTAGCACTTGATTCGTCCTCTCGCCCGCCCGTCGATGCGGGTGGTAAGCGGTACTAAAGGCAAGGTGACTGCCGAGTGCCTCGTGGACCTTGCTCCAAAAATGAGATGTGAATTGGGTACCACGATCCGATATAATCCTCTTTGGTACACCGTGGAGACACACAATCCTACTCATATATAATTCCGCTAGCTTGGCACCGTTGTAGTTAGTTTTCACGGAATAAATGCGGTCTTGGTGAGCCGATCTACTATTACCCAAATGGAATCGTAACCGATCGCAGTCTTAGGTAGTCCTACTATGAAATCCATGCCTATCTCGTCCCATTTCCATTCGGAATCTTGAGTGGTGCAGCAAGCCACTGGGCGTTGATGTTCGGCTTTCACCCTTTGGCACACATCGCACACGGCTACGTATTCGGCTACATCCCTCTTCATATTAGGCCACCAGTATTCTCCTTTCAAATCCTGGTACATTTTTGTGCTTCCGGATGTAACGAATATGCCGATTCGTGGGCTTCCTTTAAGATCAATCCCCTCAAACCGCCTCGTTCGGGCACACGATTCTTTTCTTGTACCACAGATTCCCTTGTCATCCACCGAAAACTCCCGAGCGCGTCCGCGCCATGCGTTCCTTAATTTCCGGGTTTCCTCATTCCCTCTTTGGGCTTCCTCTATTTGAGTTCTCGGTAGGGGTTGGATTTCCAGTGAGTTCACTTCTCCGTGAGGAATCAGTGCAGATTGAGTTTAGCCATTTCTTCTTGGAGTTCGCGGGCCATACCTCCCAATCCCGGATGGTTGCATTGGGCTTTGCGGCTCGCGCATCGGCCACTACATTTGCCTTGCGGGATGATAGTGGATTCCTAGATCGTAATCCTTGATCAACTCCAGCCATCGCCTCGTCGTAGATTGAGATCGGTGAGTAAAGAAATATTTTAGGCTCTTGTGATCGGTATACACATCGCAATGGTTCCCGATCGATAGTGTCTCCGATCTTCAATGCGTGTACAACCGCGGCTAATTCCAGTCGTGTGTGGGATAATTCTCTTCGTGGGGTCGAATCGCCGAGAGGCATACGCTACGACCTTTCCATCCTGCATCAACACTCCTCCCAATCCTTGCCGGGATGCATCGCAGTACATCACGAAGTCCTTCCGGTTGTCGGGTAAGGTCAAGATTGGGGCAGTGGTTAACTTTTCTTTTAATTGGTCGAAGGCTTTTTGGCACTTCTCATTCCATTCAAACTTCTTTTCCTTCTTCGAAGTTGAGTCATAGGTCGGGCTACGGTGGAAAACCCTTCGATAAACCGTCGGTAATAACCGGCCAAGCCCAAGAAGCTCCGAACTTCTGTCACTGACTTGGGTGCCTTCCATCCCGTAACGGCTTCGACTTTGGCGGGGTCTACGGCTACTCCTCCGGCTGAAACCACATGACCAAGAAAAGCGACTTCCTTGAGCCAGAACTCACATTTGCTGAACTTTGCATACAGCTGGTGCTCTCGTAGCTTTTCCAGTACTAGTCGTAGATGCTCCGCGTGTTCCTCATCGTTCTTGGAGTAGATAAGTATATCGTCGATGAACACCACCACGAATTTGTCCGGTATTCCATGAACACCTTGTTCATCGATTCATAAAGTAGGCGGGGCATTGGTTAATCCAAAGGACATCACTGTGAACTCGTATAAGCCATAACGTGTAGAGAACGCCGTCTTAGGAATGTCTCCGGTTCTAATCTTTAACTGATGATATCCTGACCGTAGATCAATCTTGGAGAACACCTGTGCACCCTTAAGTTGATCGAATAGGTCATCGATCCGGGCAGCGGGTACTTGTTCTTGATGGTTACTTCATTCAGCGATCGGTAGTCCACACACATTCTCATACTCCCATCCTTCTTTTGACGAAGAGTACGGGGCCCCGGGGAAGAGCTGGGCGTACAAATCCCTTCTCTTGTAGTTCGTATCGCTTCTTGAGTTCCTCTAACTCGTTGGCTGGCATTCGATAAGGTCTCTTGGATATGGGGGCAGTACCAGGCATTAAGTCGATGATAAACTCTACATCGCGATCCGGTGGCATTCCGGGTAATTCCTCGGGAAATACATCCGGGTATTCTTGTACTACGGGCATTCCTCCTAAGGGTAGCATGGTGAACACTCCCGCAGCTTGCTCACATAGCTTTGGGTTTTGATCCATAGTTATGCTCATCGGTGATCCCACGGGGTGGATACCGTGACTTCCCTTCGATGCAGTCTATAATTCCATTATTTTTGGTCAACCAATCCATTCCGAGTATGACGTCTATGGTTTGGGGCGATAACACCATAAGGTTTGAGAGAAACACCACGTCTCTAATCCGTATGGGCACATTAATGCAGGCATGGGGTACGGTTATGTCTCTCCCAGGTGAGTGTACCAACATAGGCCTCTTAAGTGCTACTTGGTGTAGGTGGTGTTGTTTGCTTACTTGGGAAGATATGAATGAATGCGAGGCTCCAGAATCGAATAAAACTTTAACTGGTGTAGAGTTGATAGAGAACATACCCATCAATACGCTCTGGTCCTCCTGTGCTTCTTCTGCCCGCACATGATTCACCTGGCCACGTCGAAATCCGGTGGCAGCCTCGTTGGGTAGCGGGGTCCTGAACAGACCTCGTCCTACCGCAGGGGTGGGGGTTCCTCGGACGGGTGTTGCATTGGCGCCAGTGCGCACAGGGGTGTTGCGTGGTTTTGGGCAGCTATTGAAGTAGTGCCCGAATTCTCCGCAATTGAAACAGCTCACATTCCTTCTTCTGGAGCGGCTAGGGTCGGTGTGGGCATACGTAAGCGAGGTGTAGCTATCTGTTGACATGGTCGGAAGCGGGAGAACGTCCGGTTGCCGGAACATTTGGCTTCCATCCGACGGGTGGCTCCCTTGGGGCGTTGTGGCGTTCCCGGAATGGGCGAGCCATAGCGAGCCTCCTCTTGCGGTTATTGTCTACCACCTTTTGGTCATGCTCAAGTCGGACGACCTTGTTGATGAGGCTTTGGAAAGCGGTGTGATCCTGCCCGATCATTGGTCCCCTCGGTTCGTCATTTAGTCCCTCAATGAATTTGTCTATCTTTTCTTCCTCGTCGCGCAGTGTCACGGTGGCGTAACGGGCAAGCTGGGTGAACTTGTTAGATATTCTTGTACCGAGGTGTTCCCTTGACGCAGCTGCGGAACTCGTTCTTCTTCATCCTCATCACTGCGGTGGCACGAAATTCTCACGAAACGCAGCCGTGAATTCCTCCCATGTTGGTTCGCCGGCGTCTTCAGCTCGTGTCTCCTTGTAGGTGTCCCACCAGTCACTTGCGGGACCCTCCAGCTGGTTAGTAGCGAAGATAACTCTATCGGCTTCTCGGACTCGACGAGGGTTAACTTCTTCTCTATCACTCTTAACCAATCCTCGGCGTCCATAGGTTCTTCGGCCGTGGAAAAAGTGGGCGGCTTAGCTCTCATGAATTCCCCGGACTCGATCCTCCTCGACCTCCTTGATTGTTAGCAATCGCTTGGAGCATTGGAGTCCGCAATGCCATGACCTCCGCCGGGTGGAGGGGTTGGGTTCCGACGGGTTTTCGTTGGTTGCCGCGGCTCTGCGACGATGTGCCATCGGCGGGGAGATGAATTAAGAGAGCGGACTAGTTTAAGTTATAGTTCACCGGAAATTTTTCTTCAAGCTCTATCGAATGATCTCCAATCCACAGACAAGGTGAAATAATAATAAGCATACGAATTAAGACATCGCAAGGCGATGCTCAGGTTCAACATATTACATAAGGGGGTACATGGACTGTACACACACAGTCCTCCATGCCAGGATAGCAATAATAATTATATCGTCCAACTGCATCAACTAATTAAGGGTAAATAGGAAGTGCTGCCGAGCTGGGAAGGTCCTCCCGCCTAGTCCTCCATCCATCCGCAAGAGCCAGGCGCCGGAAGTGGGTGGTCCGCTGCTGAAGCAAACCGAAGTCCCCACGGCTCGGAGGTGGTGGCCTCGGAGTCACGCCGAATCTTCCGACTCGGTGGCCGCGTACTCTTGCGAGCGGTCTGGCGGGTGAGGGGGCCTCCCGTGTGAGTCAGGCGACGAGGGGGAGCTTCCTCCTCCATTGGGTCGGTGTCACTAGACTCCCATTTGATCTCCATGGGCTCCGCCTCGGACTCCGTGTCGGTGTAGATCTGGATGGGGTTACCCTCTCCTGATCCCGGCTCGGAGGGCACTGGTACGGAGCTCGGGGTGGGTCCCATGGACGCGGCAGCAGTGGTGTCCACCAGGTATGGTGCAGGCTCTGTGCTCAACATAAAAGCTTGCTCCATCATGGCTTGAAAGGTATCCAAGCATGCTGGAGTCATAAGGTAATAATGGTCGGGCACAGGGGCAGGAGGTGATGGCACAAGCTCGGTGGAAGTACCTGCAGCGTAGACAGGATGAGTGTGCAGCTGCTCCTCCAGCTGGTTGATCTGCTGCTTGCTCTTCCTGAGCTGCTCTTCCAGCTCTACCAGAGCTTCCCCCCGGGCCATGTAGCGGTCCGAGAGTTGCTCGTACTGGGCGCCATTTGCCTGCAGCTGAGTCTGCAGCATGCTTATCTGGTCTCCACGGCCTTGGTGGCTGTTGACCGATCATTGAGGCGTGACTCGCGATCGTTGATCTCGAGCGGGGCCTCCTCGTAATGTGATCGTCTCTGTCTCCGCCCAACGCGATAAACGCGTGACCATCGGGTTGTAGCAGCGGGGGTAGCCTCCACGGTGCATCGGGTTGCCCTCTTCGCGGTAAGGATGATGCATGAACTCTGTCATTGTGAGTTCGGCACGGTGTTCTGCATTAAGGCGAAGGAAAGCCTCGCGAGCTGCATCTGAATAGGCGCTTCTCGCTAGGTCCCGGTGGTAGCGAGTATGGAAGCGTAAGATGTCTCGCTTCCCATGCGGGCTTCTATGGATACAGTGCCTCCCGGGCTGGATACATCTCGAAGCCATGTCTTTTGGTGTGATAAGTGGGCGGTTCCGGATACCTCAAGCACCATAGTAGGGACTGGAGTTGGACCACGAACCCCTCGTCCGCGGAAGTGACTTCCCAAGTTCCGTCGTGGTTTGACATCGCTTTACGGGCAATTTAGGGTTAGCGGGAGGGAGCTATCATAATCATTTGGTAAAAAGAAAGACAGATGTAGAAAAGATATATTTGCATTTTCAGAAATAATGGTTTATAACTGATCCTACTGTAGGGGTATTTCCCTTTAGCCATCTAGTTGGGGGTAGGGCGCCATTTGGTCTTAGCCTACGGTCGCATGGCTCGATACCACTCGTAGACCCCGATTTTGAGTCGGGAATCTTTCGTGTTCATAGTACCATTTCCCTGGATCAAGTAGTTGGTACCCACGAATGCGATCTTGGATAATCAAGTGCACATGCACGAATAGTCTTACAATACCATTATTACATAAATAGGCCCGAAGGCATTGTTCATCCCACAGGACCTTATGGTCCGAATACAACATAAAAACGAGTTTAGATAAGGCGGCGGAAAGAGGGCGGCTTGTCCATTGCCACGCAACGACCGGGGCTAAGGTCTAATATGCGCCGTCAGTTCCCTCGCCCTCCGGGTAGTACGCGTAGGGGTCTTCTGGCTCTTCATTCCCATCAGCTGGAGGTTTGTGCGTATAGCAAGGG
The DNA here is from genome assembly GCA_019925245.2 of Oryza australiensis. Taxonomy (NCBI): domain Eukaryota; kingdom Viridiplantae; phylum Streptophyta; class Magnoliopsida; order Poales; family Poaceae; genus Oryza; species Oryza australiensis. Next base: position 1,363,331 of record JAIFGZ020000237.1, read on the forward strand.
TGAGTACCAACCGTACTCAGCAAGTCAACACAGAATTGATGCATATGATAGGGTTATTCAAAGAACATGGCTAGGGTTATTTTTGCGTAAAGCCAGTTTTCACAATTCTTTTCACAAGCCTATCGTCTAGCCAAACAAGTTTTAATTTCATAGTTCATTAACCCGGCGACGGTTCTGTCTACCATCCATCGTGATACCAAGGATGGCTTCCCGCCTCCGGTTCGTCATGATTTTCTGGGGAGTCCACCCCTTCTCGCATTCTCGAGAAGTTGATCCACCAGCGAATGAAACCATCATGCATACCCATCCCAGCAGTTTTAAGTTTAAAGATCTAGCCAAGCGAAAGTCTTGTCACGATGCTCAATATCCGCGAGCACGGCTATTCGAATAGATTGATTCACTCACACTGCAGTGGATGTACACTTTACCCGTACTCCGCGACAGCCCAACAAATGAGCCTACGCCTCAACACATGAGACGGTCACGGCAAAGCCTTTTGATAACCTTGCTTTGGCAGTACCCGCTCCATGAACTTAAGCCCTCATGCACTCTAGCCGTCCTTTTCTAGCGGTGAGAGGAGTTCGCGCACCCGGGGTAAGGGAAGACTTTCCAATTTTTTTTAAGTTTAATTAACATCGGTTCAATCCCACCATTCATAACAAAGGCCGCAGCTCTCATTCTCATCCCATAACCACATCATAGAGAACCATCTATGCAAGGATACTGCCTCCGCTCGGCTATCTAATCAGCTAGGTCTATACCCATTCGAGAAGTACGGTTGTGCGGCTCGTTTCCGGCTATCTCATGGCTCGGTCCTTAATTGACCGGGTCGGCACTTGCCTTTTCCGGAATCCACCCAAATCATCCAGCCGCCCAGTCTAAAACATTTGTATAGTACTTTCAGTTTTCATCAAACTTAATTCATTATGGCCATGTGGCGCTCATGTCTCCACATGCCGAATCTCGACTACCTTCCCTAAGGTAGTTGCCCAAGCACAAAGCTTTTTATAAAGTCATGAGTATGCATAAATCTAAGTACAGCATGGCTAAGCAGTTTACCGAAGTTATGCTTCGGTTATTTGTATCACATCGCGAGTTACAAGGAGTAATTCTAAAGGTGCTCAATAGCAAGGAATGGCACAACAAGTATAGGTAACTCGGTAAAGCATGCATGTTTAGAGTTTAAAATAACATCATTTCGCAATTGGGATCAATATGTTCAAAGGGTGTGAAGACTTGCCTTGCTCGCACACTTGAGGGGTGGGATCTTCAGCGGTGTCGATGCCGGTTTCTTCAGGCGCTACCCGTACGTGCGAAAGATCAATTGAATTCAGTTAGAATTCAACAAAACACCGAGCGATCGAAAAGAACCACAAAAGCCATGAAAACAACTCCAGAAGTTTTGCCGAAAATTCTACTCGAGTTAGGACAAGGGTTGCGAGGAAAATCCGGGTTTTTGGAATCGAACCGATGACCTAGGGTTTTCGCAAAGTCGGCGATCGCAATTAAATTTGGAATTTACGTTTGAAAATATCAGCGAAGAAAATTCGTGCTCGAAATTTGAGGGTTTGAGCACAAAAGCGAAACCTATTTCGATGGCGGGAAAGAATTAAACGGAATCCGGATTGAAAAACGATGCGAAATAGAATTCCGGAAAACGTCCGATTCCGATTTTTCAAACTTTGCACCGAGAAAACATGCGAGAAAATAATTTATTATTGCCCAAAATTTTACTCAAGTCATCCCAAAATATTTTTCCAAATTTTCCAAAATTTTTCCTAATTTTTCCCTATTTTTCTTTTTCTTTTTTTTTCTTTGCGCACTGTTCCATGCCCGCAAGGTGTTCGACCGGTGCCGAGGAGGAGAACGAGGCGGCGGCGGTGAGGGACAAGGCGGCGCAAAGGGGACTTACGGCGACGGCGGCTCGGGGAGGAGCAAGGGGGCACGGGGCCGGCTTGCGCACGGCGGCGACGGCTAAACGGCGGCGGCCCTTGGCGGTGGTGCTCGGGAACAGCGAAAACACGGCGGCGGTGCGGTGGAATCGGCGGGCACCGCCCTTTATAGGCGCAGCCTGGGGGCTCGGCGCGGCGCGGGGTGGAAGGAGGGGGTCCGGCTCGGCGCGGCGCGGCGGTGACACGCGGCGGCGCGGAGGGCGGGTACGGCGGCGAAACGCGGCGGCGAGGACGCACGGCGCGGGCGGGGTCCGGAGCGGCGTGCGCGCGCGAGGTAGGGGCCGGGGTGTGGCTCGGCCGCGTGGCGGCGAGTGCGCGGCGCGCTGGCGTGGCCGTACGGCGGGCGCAGGCGCGGGCGCGGGCGCGCGCGGCACGCGGGTCCGTGCGGGCGGTCGCTCGCGCGCGCGTGCGCGCGCGGCGGCAGCGCGCGCGACGGTCGGGCGACGCGTGGCGCGCGCGGCCGGGCCGGTATGGCGTCGAACGTTTGTGACCAATGAACAGTGCATTTTCACTTTTTTCCCGATTTTCTATTTTCTTTTCCCATTTTCTATTTTCTTTCCTTCTAAAAATTCCAAAATAAATCCTAATATTCTAAAAATAATTTTTAACTTTATATTTTAAACTTTTTCTTGACTTTCACTTTTCCATAATTATTTTTCCTACTTATTTAAATTCTTTTTCCTAATTTTCATAATTTACCCATTTTTAATAAAAATACATTTCCCAAATTTCGAGTACGCCTCCCGAGAATTTTATTATTTATTTTGTGTTTTAATTTATCTTCTCCCAAAAAATTTTTATTTTGTATTACTCGAAATGCGTTTTCACAAATCCGCACTTTTTCCCGATTCCTTTTAAAACCCCGATGCGACTTTCGCACCATCATTTTGTCAACTCCGAAAACTCCAAATACGCCGAAAAGGGAATTGACCACGACTAAATTTATGCAACTGAGCTGGCAAATAAGAAACAACAAACCCGAGAAGAAGCAATAAACCAAGGTTTTTGAAAGTTCCGATTTTTACGTTCCAATTTCGGTTCTCCGATTTTCAGGATGTTACATTATATATATAGATGGAACAAGTATTGTAAAAATTCTAGGCGAGGTAAAGCATTTCACTCTTGTAAACCATAGCATATTCACATTAGCACATCCATAGTACCCTAATTTAATCCCTAAGGTTCAAATCAGCAAGGGAATATTTTTGAAAGGATTCATGCAAATGTTTAGGACATAACTACCATTCTTAGTTTAAAAATATCGATAAGGCAAATTACGCATGCAATTTCACAACCAAAACATATTGCCCAAAATCATGGGTTCAAAGTGTTCAAAAGAGGGGCAAGAACTTGCCTTGGTTTGGAGAAATGTTAGTCTCTTATCCACTTCATCACCATTTACGTAATCAGCTAAGCAAAATACATGATATGCAATTTAACACCGAAAATAGGCGAAAATCCAAAATGCTCTCAAATGCATGATTTTTGCACATTGAGTGGGTACTGATCTAAAATAATTTTAGGAGAAAGAATTTATAATTTATCTTATTCCAACTAGGAGGTATGATTTTCAGAAGTTTTATCGGTATAGGGTAGTGTTTCATTAGGTTGTGTTGCAAAATATTTTTGTAAAGTGATTCTTATTAGGTTTAACATCTCAGGAGGGTAGAGGGGTGTTTTCTAAGGCTAACATATTTGGTTTCACAATTTTTAGAGTTATTATGAATTTCTTTGGCCCTTCACAACTTATAACGTGTTCTAGGCCTATAGTGTTCAATGTGCGCTTAGCCTAAAAGGTTATAAGTTCAGAACCTTTGTTCCTCTTTTACTTAGGTAAAATAAAGGATTAAGTTTTGGTTGACCAAACTATTTTTAGTTCATAATCTTAGGATCTTTACTTTACAAACTAGAGTGCTCTGATCTAGATTAAAATGCCTTATATTACACTAAACCCTTACCTTATAAGTTAAGTACATTAAGTCTCTGGAGTAAGAGGATGATCCTAAAGCTTCTCTGGTATATCAAGTTTTTAATTAGGTTTATTTGGAGCTAAAGTGCCTTCATATGGTTATATATATACATACATATACTACTTAATCACAAGTATTAGTACCTAGGTTTTCTTTGTCAACTCCTTACTGATATATTTGGCATATGTGTGACCACATTTATTTTACCTAATGGAAATTCATTAGTTGCTCGTCTTATAGAAACTTGGTTCACTCAAAAAGGATTAAAAATGAATTTTGTACAAATTTTCCAAGTTGAAGTGTGTAAATAAATGTGTAAGTGATATTACTATCAGTAGGCATATATTTTTATTTTATAGTTTGAAAGGGCATGTTTTGGGTGATCCTACAGGATTTAAGTTCACTCAAAAAGATGGTAAAATGAATTTCAAAAAAATCCCCACGGATTGACTGTCCTAAAAGTGTACCATTTTACCAACACTAGTTTTACAAGCATTTGACCTAAGGAGTGTATACATCTTTATTTACCCAGGTCAGAGAGGGTGACGTAAGGTATCCATAGAAGTTGGGTTTGCTCAAATTGAAGCTAATTTGAATTTTCTAGAGATTTTAAAAGTTTTCACATGGTGTATGTGTGGTCTGCCCTATTGAATTTTTGGGACAAAACTTGTGCAGTAAGGTCTATGTGTTATGGTTCTATATTAAAGTTTACTATTTAGGGAATCTAGAGAAATTTGACCATTCAAAAATGCATTCCAATGAATTTTATATGGATTTTAGAAGAGTCGTTATGCTTTCTATGAAAAATTACCAGCCACTGACATCCTCCTGTCTCTCTTGCGCGCGGAGCCCACGGGTCAGTGGCTTATGGGTTTGAGAAGGAAGCTTGGCGCCCGAATGGTGGGGCCCAGTTGACAGAGAGAGGAAGAGGGAGAGAGCAGGGCTCCGGCGACCGGGGATGCTTTCCGACCTCGCCGGCGGTGAACGGCGGCGTTTCAGCGGGGATGACCAAAAGAGAAAATGTAGAGTGGTTTGTTGCGAATCTAGTGGTGGTGGTCTTGTGCACAGCGGTGGCCGGAGTAGTGCCATCGACGAGCGCAGGCGGCGGTGTGGCTCGGCACGAAAGTGCACATCGAGCATTAGCTCATTCTAGAGTGAACCAGTGCATGCATGAGGGTCTATAGGGTCCCTTGAGACTTACTTGAGGTCGCGCGTGTGCTGGTGGAGCTTGGTCACCGACGGCGGTGCGAGGGAGGATCCGACAACGGTGGAAAACTTTGGGTTGCACGGTGATGGCCCGATTCGTCCAACGGACTGCCATAGATGTATATCTTACATGTTAGGGAGATCCTAGGGATGGCTCAAACGCGAGGAATTTGGCAATTGCTCACCGGGACAAGTAGATTCGACGGAGGCGGCCCGTGGTCGCGGTTGGTCAGCGTCAAGACAGGCGGAGGCCGATCTCCCTCCTGAGTGTGCCATTCGTTGGGATTCTTGAGGGGAAATGTCGAGGGAGTCAAGGCGAAGATGGTGGCGCAGTGGCGTGTCTTGTCCGAGCCTACATTGCCCAGAACGGTGTCGATGGTGCGGCGGCGATGTTCGGTGCGTGCTTCCGACTCCGGAGGAACGTGTCGGTGTTCCCACAGCTACAATGAGCGAAAGGGAATGGTGTCAATAGCGAAATTTTTCAGCATTGTATGGTGATTAAGGAACACGATATAGAGAGGGATGACCATGGCTCCTTGGCAACGGCGGTGGTCGTCTCCTTCGCGGCCGGTGATGGAGACGGAGAGGAAAAGAGACTCTAGAGCTCTCCTTCTTCGACTGGCTCAGTTATGAGGTAGAGAGCGAGGCCGGGCGACCGAGGCGAGAAGGCTTTTGTGCACCAGGAAGGAAAAACACAGCGTCAACACCTTGCGGCCACGCGGCGGTGACGCTCTGCACGCTGTCAGCCTGGGCGTTGCATCCTTCGACGGTGGAGAAGAAAAAGACAGGCTCCGAGCTAGCTGCTGATGCTACCAAGTGGGTCCAACCGTGGTGTCCAAGGCAGGGGAGTGGGGGATGGGTGATTTTCTGTGTGCAGCCGAATTTGGAGGGAAATTTCGAATTATTTTCCCATGTCTCACTTTGCAGCTCTATAACTCCCTGTGTGGGTTAGGTAAATTGATGAGAATTTTTACGTAGACCAGGGAGTAGAAGCAGAACCCATTTTCTTTGGTTTCACTCAAATATCACTTATGGTTTGCTCTCAGAAATTCAACAAAATGTTGATACTTTAAATCTTGTTTGAATTTTTAGAGGGTTCAAACCGTCAAGAAAAATTCTAGAACAATTATATTTAATTATGGTGTTTAACCTAATGTTTGAATAAATTATTTACTATACTACTTTATTTGCATTTTAATTTACTTTTGGGTGAGACATGGTTTTAGCCAATTAGGACTATTAATCTGCCCAATATACTATTGTTTTGTTTAATTTGTTTGGGGCTTAAATCTTAACTATTAATTTGTACAAAATTTTTATTAAGCTAATTATGTTGTTTAGCACCTACATAAATTTTTCCTTGATTTTTAGGGTTTACTTTAGAAAATTAAGGTCCCCCTAGGTTTAGGTGCTCACTCTATGCGCATGCATCTAATTTGACTCTAGGATTCCTAACAAATTTCCTTAGGCTGAGGAGATGAGCTTCTAATGTGACAAGGGTTCAAAAATCTAAATTCACAAAGGACTCTTTTACCAAAAGATACCTTATGGTTCAAGTTTGAAAAGGTTTTATTTCATTCTCAAAGTTTTTATAATGCATTAGGTTTAGAATACTTCACCTAGGGTAGAAATGAAAATTTTTGGGTCAGAAAATTGGAGATCTTTACTCCTAGTTTTATCTAGACAGGATTTTACTTAACCTTAGGATCTGGGTATGTGACAACTCTACTCATCGAATTCCTCAAATCGGACGTATTGCCATAAGATGACACAGCCGTAGAGAAACTCTCCCATCAGGCAAAGGCTTATTGTATGATCGGGGAAAATATTTACAAAAAGGCCGCAAATGGAGTTCTACTCAAATATGTCTCCTTCGATGATGGCAAAGACCTGCTGCTTGACATCCACGAAGGAATCTATGGATCACATGCCGGCGGGCGAACACTGGTCAGTAAAGCTTTCCGACAAGGCTTCTACTGGCCAACAACCCTTCAAGATGCTTGTGACATGGTATGAAGGTGTGAGGCATGCCAATTCCACAACAAATACACGAAGTTATTCGCCCAAGCACTCCAAACCGTCCCTCTATCCTACCCATTCTCATGTTGGGGGCTTGACATCCTCGAACCTTTTCCATGAGGACAAGGCGGCTACAAATTATTGTTCGTGGCTATCGACAAGTTCACTAAGTGGATTGAAGCGGAGCCAAAAAGAGAGATAAAAGCTTAACATGACATCAAGTTCATCAAAGGGATATTCTACCGATGTGGTTTACCAAACAGGATAATAACCGACAATGGCTATCAATTCACAAACAGTGTGTTTCAGGATTACTGCATCGAATTCGGAGTCAAGATTTGCTTCGCTTCGGTCTCACATCCTCAGAGCAATGGGCAAGTTGAGCGGGCAAACAAAATCATGCTACAAGGGATCAAAACACATGTTTACATTAGGCTCATGGCCTATGAATCACAATCGGTTGAGGAACTCTATCGATGCAAAAACATGGTGGCCTGGGAGGTCTGCTTAGCTCCAGTACAGGTCCAAAACGTCAGTGGAATGTGAGCAAGCCAGTTGGTTTGATCCTGCAACCAATAAGACATGGTAAACATTAGAAGATGATAACCGATTGCCCAATAGGCCGATGTCGTATTGTGATGACCTAGCGGATGTGAACAAGTCAGAACTCTGTATAGCCTTATATAAGACTATCAATCTTAATTAAATCCACTAAACAGGTTATAACCTCAACAGATTAGACCTAACCAAGACAGTGTGAGGCTGATAACAAGCTTAGTAGATTTAAAGGATTGATAAACTTAAATAAGATGATAGATAGACCAGTTAAGAAAAATAAAGCATATAACTTAAAGCGAAACAATTATAACAGATAAGATTGGCTGAAACCCTGATACTACCCCTATTGCCAATCCAACAGTAAGTTAGTTCTTACATTTTCAATTACGATTTAGTGGGTCAAACTCAACTGATGCAGCACTAAATATGAAAGAAAGAATAAGGTCTAGTCAAGCCTTTGATTGTTTTTCAGGGTGGTAGATACGTCAAACAATCTAAATCATCAAGAACAGTTTAGTCGATATCAGTAAAGCCTAAATGAATCAACCAATACAGTAAAACGGTACTAACGACTTATATTAAATATGTATATGATAACTTACCGCTTGTATTGACCGGAATAGAGTGTCAAACTCAATCGATGGAAACCCTAGCCCAGCCGATACATGCAACTATAGATGGGACTCACCTCTTGCTATAAATCGAACCTAACCGATGCAGCCAAACTTGAAACAAGAATTCGTCGAGATGAAAACCTAGAAAACTAGGGTGGCGATGTGCCAAAAGTGTTTATTGAACTGTTGTCTTTACAAGACTCTAGGTGTACATATTTATACCGATGAGCATAAACAAATCCATATCGGACACGACACATACTTTGCTAAGGATAAAACACAAATTACAAATCCAAATTGGACTCAACTCAATCTTCCTAAAATCAAAAATGAAAAATGAAAAAAATTAAACCTTTCTAATTAATAGATAAATCTTCATGTTGCTTCCATCCAAAATCCGATCCCCTTTTAGAAATGGCCTTGGTTTCATCAACCGAATCCGACAAGAACTCGAACTCTTATTACCTTTCAGCAACCACCAGCCAATATCACTTTGCCGATGTCTCCTGCCGATATGCTCTCAGCTCATACAATCCCTATTTCTAGAAACTAAAATTATGCTGTCAATCCCTTTTCACAACCGCTCCTTTTTTAATGGAATATGCCAAATTTTGCCGTTAACAAACACCCTTCTGTCCTATGGGCCATCTGTACCACTTTGACTACACCCACCAAAGAGACTCCTTTCTTCCTAGTGTACGGATCCAATGCTTCCTACCGAGTTGCGATATCGATCTACACAGGTTCAGGAGTACTCAGATGAGGACCAGGACGATCGACGAGCAGAGGACGTCAACTTGTTAGAAGCACACCGGGAATGAGTTGTTGTTCAATCAGCCAGGTATCCGAGCCCGTACACTTGACATCGGCAATTACATCGTCCATCAAATTCAAAATCAGGTAGGGCATAATAAGCTCTCACCCAAATGGGAGGGATCGTACACAGTAGTCAAAGTCTTACAGCAAGGTGCATACAAAATCGCCAACGACGAAGGCCACGTGTTATCAAAGTCGTGGAACATTGATCAATTACGTAAATTTTATGTATGAGTTCAGTCAAAAGTCTGTAAGTTGATTTATTTAAGTTAATACATATGAATCATTTCTGTTTAAATTTCAAAGTGTTTGTCCATTGATCACTATTCTTATATCACTACGTTTGAAGCCATTTATTATCGATCTTTTACGTTAAATCCGACTAATCGCCAGGTCTCATAGACCTTGACCGGGGATGCCTAGTACTATTGGATTAGTCGGATTTTAAGGGTCAACGACCACGTCAGGTTGGTCATGTCAGAGTACCCACTGTAATGTATTAACTGGCTATGTAATCAGTAATTGGTTTTCCCATCCTCATGGTTGGGGGCTAAGAATTCGTAGCTTTAGCATAGTCCTGTTATAAGATTTAAGCTGATTTTGTGGAAGCCTCTTCCAAGAAAATAACTAGGGGCTAGAAAGGGTATCTAACTCCATTCTGCTGAATCCAACACTTGTGAGAGTACTCGATCACTAACTCATATGTTCTACATTCTTTCATCAATTACATAGAATATTACAAATCGAATTGTACAAAAAGATTTACTAATGTCTTGGTCAAGTGTTTTATGTAGGGTTTCCTAACTATTATATTCACCAAGAAGGCCATATCCACTGCATCAATGTGAACACGTCCTCGGCAAGTGGAGCCAGGAACTGAGCTAGCTGGTAAATCTCGGTGGTCGTCTGCTGAGAACGAGTAAACCTCTCCCAAAGAAAAACTAGGTTCATATGTGGTCGCGAGTCATGGATACAGGCAAGTCCATGACCACCAGCATACTGACTAGCTCGATGACGTTATTGTTTAAGGATGTTGTCAATCCTTCGAGCGGTGTCGGCGAGGTCATTGCAAGTACTTCGTACCCAACTCATATAACCTAGTATAGATTTCTTAGGAGGAGGACAGACCACTTGTAGTTCCTGGCACAACCGGTTTAGTGAAGCACATCACCCTTAAAGATAGGCCTCCATCTAGACTTCTCTGTCCTTGAGAAGCTCTGTGCTCTGGTCTTTCTTAATGCTCTCGGCTTCTCACTCCAGTTGTTCCTTCTCAAACTTTGTTTGCTAGTACTTGGCCTGACGCTTCGTCTCCTCAAAAGAACTCTCCAGATCTAACAAGGACATTGTTATCGTTAGCATTCCTGTCCCGAGAACAATGGTAATAATAACCTTCCTTATTCTGGTATTGTTCCTAAAGAAGCGCAAGTTGAGCTTCACGAGAATACAACTTAGTGTCAGGGATGACAATGACCAGAGCACGGTCATCGACACTGGGAGTCGACGAAACATGAGGCGAAGTAGGGACATCGACAAGATTAATAGGTTGTTCACCCTGTTGGACGACCAAGGTCTTGTCTTCAAAACATCTACGTTACAAAAGTGGCCTATGGATTTAAGAACAAACAAACTGTCGATGGGTGGTCAATCAGTCCTCCAAGGGGGCTACCCGAGGAGGTGAAAGAGTGGTCGGGAATGTCATCGAAAGGGCGCGATGGTCGACTCAAGAGAGAAAGTGAGCAAGAGAGATTTTAGACAGGTTTGGCCCTCCCGGAGGATACCAAGCCTACGTCCTGTGTTCTTTGTTGGGTGGTGTGTGAAACAGAGTACAATGGATGAGAGTTCTTGGGGTTCTAGAGATTAGACCTAGCTCCCAAAGAATCGATCCCCCCCACCGCGGACCTGCCCTCCCTTTTATAGATCAAGGGGGTAGTTACAAGAGGACTTTGGGGCCAAAAAAGTTAAGACTAAAAGCTAAAAGGAAAGTACAAACGACATCTGAAAAGTACATAGAGATCCCCTAGGTCCTGTGCTCCGTGGGTAACTCGCGCTCCACCTTGCCTTGGGATCTGTCCTCCGCAGGTACCTTCTACGTAGTCTTGTCGGGTGATGTAATCTTCTGTCGGATTGTCCCCTCCTTGTCTTTTCCGTGATCCCTACGATGCAAGCCTTCCATCTCGAGGAGAGTGGAGGTCAGGCTGAAGAGTCATAGTTGGGATAAAACACCCAAGTCGGGACAGTCGGGGGGTCAGGTCTCGGGCTTCTAACCACCTCCCGAGGACTACCAGTCTGACTTCAGCTGATCTTAGCTCTGCTCCATGGGCTACCCTGGGGTGTTACCCGCACAGCAGCCCACGAGCCTAGGGACGAATAGAATATTCGCCCTTAGGGTTTGAGTTCTTCCTAGTCGAGTCCCAAAGCCAATTCTCGAGGTTTTTTTATCATGCTTCGGCAGGTGCATTGCCCAGGTGCACCTGCCAGGTGCAGCCCCCGAGCCTGTGATAAAATGGTACATTTGGGCCTATGTCAAGATTTTTTCTAGCCGGGACAATGGGCAAAGTCTTCGTGACAATTAAGGGGGTTTTGGTAGGTGAACCGCCTAGGTGTACCTACCGGATGCAGCCCTCGAGCCTGGGACTGGATGGTACATCCAGGCCTAGGGTCAAGTCCAAAAACATCACCGTTGGGATATCTTCAGGACGTCATCTTCAAATTGGCGACATTTGATAGGATAAGGAATGTCACTGCCTAGGGGCAGATGGCGGTCGGCGAGTGGCCATAGCCTGAAGGCCGATGGCCAAGGTTCCTCAGCATGGAGGCTGACGGGGACCGGCCCGGGGCGATTAGCCCAGAGGCTGACGGCCAAGTTGCCATAGCTCAAAGGTAGATGGTGGTCGGCCGTACCATAGCCCGGAGGCTAACAATGGTCGGCCGAGGGCCATAGCCCGGAAGTCACAGCCTCAGAGGCTAGCAACCGATATGCCATAGCCCGGAGGCTGTTGACCAATATGCCATTGCCTGAAGGCTAGCAGCGATCGACCCGAGGTCACAGCCCGGAGGCTAATGACCTATATGTCATAGCCCGGAGGCTGAGGAGGGTCGACGTGGCTGAAGGAAAATCCCGAGGAATCGGTCATCGGGAAGTTGCTGGAACTCGGGGCGTGTGCTATGCACGTGGGCCATTGACGGTTTGAACTGTGCACCAGTCATGCCGCATTAAGGCCGTCAAGACCGGTGTCATGCAACGGCAAGCTCATACGTCAGGTACCCCTTTATCCCCAACGGTTCAAAGATCAAACAGCTAAAGATTTGTCGCTTGGGTGGAGTGGTGCGCCCAATGACGGTTTCAACAGGGCGCGTAACACGCACCGCTCATGCACCGTTAACCACTTCAGGTTACCAAAGACTCAGATCAACCACTGGGATGACATGCCCGCCTGGGAGCCGGATGGGCTGAGGCGCCTCGAATGCCTCGGATACGCCATTAACGGCGTTGCGTGCTTTCTGAAAATGGCGTTGTCAGGCCCATCATTGCCCCCTTTTAAGCCCCGCTGTTTTGCCTTTGTTCTCCTTCACACCTCCTTTTTGCTCAAAAATTCACAAATCCTTCGCCCTCGCACCATCGCTTCTGCCTCCTAACTTCTCGCTGCTCTAGCGCACAAGGCCGCCACCTCCATTGCCGTTAGGTGGTGTGCTACCGCAAAGGTCGGTGGTTGTTTTCTCTGAAACCGATGGCGTCCATCAAGAATACCTCGAAGAAAAGTGGGAATAACTCAACCAGCGGTGGCGAAGGCACCGAGTGGAGCTCGGCCTTCGTCCCCTCACATGCTGAGAGCAAGATGTTGGAGGAGCTGGTGTTGGCCGCGTCCTCCCACCGAGAGAGATCGCAAAGTGGCGCTCGGCCTAGGGGGAGCCGTTTCTGACCCCCGACTCTGATGAGCTGGTGGTCTTCTCCTCTTTCTTCCTTCGCAGATTCGGAGTACCGGCCCACCCCTTTGTCTGGGGCCTACTCCACTACTACGACATCACCCTCTGCAACCTCAACCCTAATTCCATTCTTCAGATCTCCCTCTTCATCCATCTCTATGAGGCCTATCTTGGGATAGACCCACACTTCAATTTGTTTCGGCATTACTTCTGCCTCCGACAAACAGTCGGCAGCATGGTCGACAGGGCCGAGATTCAATTCCGAGAGAAGATGGCTCAATGTTACATCCCCGTCAGCCGCACCTCTTCCAACAAGGGATGGCACGCTGAGTGGTTCTATATCGGGAACCACAAACCAATGCTCTTCCCCGAGATATATCGGGAGCCAATCCCTGCGGCCATCTGGTTAGCACCATGCCCCGACGCCGAGATCAATCAAGTGAAGGAGTTGGTGGCCAAGATCGAGGCCCTCCGAACACAGGGCCTAACCAGAGCTCAGGTAGCCCGCAACTTCACCTTCCGAGGACTACAGCCTGCAAGGATAGGGTGAAGCCGGCCTACGAGTACTTGGGCAGGCACGTCCTGGCTCAAGAGGAGAAGGCGGCCCTTAAGCACACGGGCCAGAGGTTGGGGACTTTCTTCTCTAGCATGGCAGACTTAAGCAAGGGAGGCCCGAGGGCCTTCAGCCTCCTTCATACGTAGCTGGAAGTAACCTCGACCACTCTCTTAGCCTAACTTTTTCTTTGTTTGTGTATTTCAGTGCCTCACCTACCAGGTGCTGACACCTGACAGGGGCTGGAAGTCTTCATGTCGCTGCCGCTGATCCCGGGGCAGTTGGAGGCTAAGCAGGAAAGGCCACATGCTCGGCTCCCCTGCGATGCGCAAGAGGCTAAGGGGAAAGAGCCCGAGCTCCCCAAGCAGAAGCTGGAGGTTTGGAGGGCGGCATCGGGGAGTTTAAAGCACGTGCCCAAGTCCATAAAGGACTGATCACGCATAGTCGTGCAAGGCAACTTCAACAACAGGTGAACTCCATCCTTACTACGCATGATACATCTACTCATGAGAATTGTTTACTACCTAAATATTGAGTTTTAACCTTGTTTACATTCACACATGAGGATATCCCCAATTCCAAACCTGATTGGACGTGTTCGGATGTTCGAACCTGACTGGCGTGTTCGGCCGTCCGAACCTAACCTCACTTCCGGCCATGACTGACGTGTTCGGACTTTTGAATCTAACCTCACTTCCAGCCATCACTGTGGGCAGAATACGAATAGTTAGAACGTTTGTGACCTATGGATGGAAATATTATCAAGTCTAGTTTCACGGCCAACAAATGGTTCATAAATTGGAGTTCCCAATCAACAGATATGAGCCATTTACTAGAGACTGCTCAGAAGCCAAATAGACACGTGATTTTTAAGTTTCACATGATAAATTATGTCATTCTACAATAATTCATGGTGTATGCTGCATATAGATAGAAAGCTTATTGAGTCTACTTTCACACCCAACAAATGGATCATGATTTGGAGTTCCCAAGATGGATTTATGGCCAAATTAGTGAAGACTATGCAGAAGACCAACAGGCACCTGAGGCCACTTCGGGAGTAGTGTTGTGGAAGCCTTTTCACATACTATGCCTCTCCATTTCCATTTCAGTTTTTGCACCCATCTGGGAGGGTTGTTCCTAGTATAAATATCCCCTTGCTCCTGAACTAAAGGACAACTTTTGATGATTTGATAAACCAATATGGTCTATTGTAGCCGAGCTGCTTGAGTGTCTACTCACCTTTGTTCTTGCTAGTTCATCATGAGCTTGTGAGAAAGATCTCTCTGAGGTCCCCTACTTCATGCTCTACGGTTTCCGTTCGGCTGCGCCGTATTATGTGGATTAATCCTGGTTTGTGGTTCTGTGATCGTTCGGAGATCGAGTCGAAGTCCTCAAGGTTTCGGTGCCTCTGTCCCCGACGCTTGGTCACATCCAACCTTGGTCAGGTATAAAGCTAGTTACCCGCTGTTCATAGCAAGTTATCTTTTGTTCGTAAACCTACTTTTGTGAAGATCAGGCCACCCTCTTCCGATACATATTGGTACTTATCAGTCCCTGCGTCAAGCGTAAGCTCATGGTCACCTCGGACGAGGAGGAATCAGAAGGGACCGAGGTGCAGCCCGCGACCCCATCATCAGGCTCAAGCGGACCCCAAAGCCAGAATCGTCGGCACCCCCCAAGAAGGTGCCGAGGCTCATTGGCTTTGGGTTCGAGACCTCGACCATGTTTGTGCCAACCTTGCCCCCTCTTCCATTTCTCTTTTCCCCCTTTTATCTTCTTTCTTTTGACTTAGTGCCTGTACAAGGTCATGGAGGACGTCGACCTTCACCCTGAGGAGCCATCGGAGACGGTGAAGCCGACCTCCCCCATGGAAGAGGGAGGATCCGACTTGCCTCTGGCGATCGTGGTGCCCGCGATTGCCCTTCCAGAAGTCGACTAGCCCAAGGGTAGGTCGGAGGCTAGGGCCGAGGAGGAGACTGTCGCTGCCCTGAGGATTGAGGAAAGGACTAAGGCAGTCACAAAGTTGGAAGCGGCAGCCGGGGATAGGATGGAGGTGGGCCTCGAGGAGAGGCTAGGGGAGATGGAAATGGAAGAAATCCTAGGAATTGACTGGGACAAGATCCCCCCAACTTCCTCCCCAATCGTCTCTTCCGGCGGAACGCTCGAGGCACTCGCGGATTTGGTGACCAAGGGACGAACCCCGCCCGTCGGGAGCAGCATGGTGGCGGGCGGAGTCGATCATGCCACTCGGCCGACGGGCCGAGGATCGAACAAGTCCTCGATGGGGACGAAAAGGGCAAAAGAGTTCGTTCAAACTCTTCACCGCCTGCCCAACCTTTTCCTGGTAGGTCCCCGAGTTCCTTATCCTAATTTTTGCTTCATTGCTTGCCCGATCACCATTTTCTCTCTCTCTTCTTTATATATATATATATATATGATCTTGAATCCGCAGGAGATCATTCGCCTGTCGCCAAACTCGGAGGCCAAACTCCGAGAACTGGAGGCAAAGTTGGACGCGGCCTCCCAGCGTAAGTCTTCCGACCCTTTTTTGGGGATTCTGCCAAGCTCGTCGAATAACTTCTTGTGTTGCACAGGGGCCAAGAGATTTGAGGTGACCACCAGGAATGCCAAGCTGCAGGCCGATAGGGCGGTGGCACAGCAGGAGGGCACAGAGAAACTTCTCCAAATCTCGGATGCTGCGCTCAAAGAGGCCAGGGCCATGTTGGCGACGTCAGAGGCGGCAAAGGTCGAGGCCGAGGAGAAGCTAGCCACTGAAGTTGTAGCCAAGGCCAAGGTCGAGGCTGCACTAGAATTGGCGAAGAGGGCAATGGAGGATGCCAAGAGTAAGTGTTAGTACCGACCAATCTCTTACACTCTTCGATTCTCCATCCTTGCCGGTGTTGATCGACCTTTTCCTGTACAGGCCGCTTGTCAAGGATTTGAAGGCAGATGCGCGACCTCGAGGCATGCTCCGAGGCAACCAACGCCTGGTGGGAAAAGTACCGGGAGGCGTCTCGGGCTCTCCTTGCCGAAGCCGACATCGAGGTGACGCCTACTGACAAGTCTGAGGACGCATTCATGGAGCGGCTTCTCGAAGGACCGAAGCGCCTCTGAGACTTCATTTGGCTAGCGATGAAGTCAGCGACTACGCACGTCCTTGGCATAGTACACAAATTGTATCCTCGTGCCAAGATCGAGGCGGTCGCCGACGGCTGGCGGGTTAGCGTTTCGAAGGTCGACGTCCCAAGCATCTACGTCGACATCGAGCCGACGGCCGAGAAAATTGTATCTAAGATACACTTTTGATTAAGTAGCCATGTACCTAGGATGAAGTAGACAAAAGGAGTTAGCTCATTCCATGAATTGCGAAGTTCTAACTTTTACATTTCTTATGAAAAAGCTTTTTAACTTCTGCTTATGGAAGGAGATCAAATTTTAGCTTTGTGAAGAAAGCTTTAAATTTTAACTTCTATTCGCTGCGTGTCTGACCATCGTGTCCGACCAGGTTAGGGCCTTAACAGATTGGGTCCGGGGGATTCCCAAGTCAAGCTTGAAAAACTTAGTCGTTTACGCAGCGAATAAGCTAACAAAGAGATTAAGAGGAAGATGATGGAGCTCCCGAGCTCTTATGCTCAGTATCTTGCTAGGCCACGAACAGTCCCGGCCCTAGGCTTCCTCGGCAGGGAGCGTGCCCTTACATCGAAGAGCGTCGGGTGGGACCATCACATTTAGGCGGATAGACTGTGTATTAGTTCTTAAGGAGGCTGTCGAGACACCGAGTAGCTGGAGCGTGCTCAATAGACTTTCTTCCGGGGAACCCCGGCCATAACTGGTCGGGGTCGCGTAGCTCAGGGTAGACCATGAGCATAGTGAAGAAGTTATTGAGTGTGTGTAGGCTACCCAGATGTTTAAGAGAAAGATGAAACAGAGAACGAGAAACAACTGAAGGCATGACCCTGCAAAACATAAATGCTTTAAAGAAAGAGTTGAGTTCAGAATACTTATCTGCAGAAGAGTCGAATTGGCACAAGCACCCCCCGTTCCACGAGTTTGGCATCTCCTTCCCACCACGAAGTCCGCGGGCAAGGAAACTGCCATCGAACCGCTCGGATCAATGAAGATGTACCCTACCTGGTGTACCAACTATCGATGGGTGGTCAATCAGTCCTCCAAGGGGGCTACCCGAGGAGGTGAAAGAGTGGTCGGGAACGTCTATCAAAAGGGCGCGATGGTCGACTCAAGAGGAAAAGTGAGCCAGAGAGATTTTAGACAGGCTCGGCCTTCCTGGAGGATACCAAGCCTACGTCATGTGTTCTTTGTTGGGGTGGTGTGTGAAACAGAGTACAATGGATGAAAGTTCTTGGGGTTCTAGAGATTAGACCTAGCTCCCAAAGAATCGATCCCCCCCACCGCGGACCTGCCCTCCCTTTTATTGATCAAGGGGGCAGTTACAAGAGGACTTTGGGGCCAAAAAAGTTAAGACTAAAAGCTAAAAGGAAAGTACAAACGACATCTAAAAAGTACGTAGGGATCCCCTGGGTCCTGTGCTCCGTGGGTAACTCGCGCTCCACCTTGCCTTGGGATCCGTCCTCCGTAGGTACCTTCTGCGCAGTTTTGTTGGGTGACATCATCTTCTATCAGGTTGTCCCCTCCTTGTCTTTTTCGTGATCCTTGCAATGCAAGCCTTCCACCCCGAGGAGATTGGAGGTCGGGCCGAAGAGCTGTAGTAGGGATAGGACACCCACGTCGGGACAGTCGGGGGGTCGGGGCTCCCAAAACCCCAAGGAAAGGTTGAGCTTTTGACCACCTCCCGAGGACTACCAGTCCGACTTCAGCTGATCTTTAGCTCTGCTCCGTGGGCTACCCCAGGGCGTTACCCCCCACACAAACTAAAATTGTTCACGAGAACATAAAACTGGGAATTGTTGTTAGATTACATAGAAATGAAAACAAGGAAATCACTCTTCAAAATAGGGGAATACGGATTCCTTGACCACCTCCAGCTTTGACATCACGTCTTCGCACCGCTCATCTGCTCCTCCCTTGGTAATCATCTCTTCGATGTTGATCTCAGGGTGTGTGAGCTTGAGACACGCGAGAACGTGGCACACGCTAGTGTTTAGCCTGGTTCGCATCGCCTCCATCACCTGATCTGCCTGGGAACTCGCCACGGTCTCTAGCCAGTTATTAGGGTCCCAGAGATCCTAGGACAATCGTCTCGTCCGAGAACTAGGGAGGGGGAGCTTGCTTCCCTAAGCTCTTGGTGACTACATCGAGGCAACCATAGTTCTCGTGTAACCCTGTCGGAGGGAAGCCAAGTTATCCCTCGAGTCGGACAATGCCTTTTTCTAGTACCATGCGTTGGTTCTCCTTCCCCATAATCACCTCTCGCAGCTTTTGGTTGTCCGCATGCTTTTATATTCAACTGGGCCTCAAGGGCCGCGACGGTCATTGGTGAAAGAGGCAGCCTTCACAAGACGGCTAATCTCCGCAATGACGCCCTAGGAACAAGCCCTCTATTGAACGACAAGCTTGGATAAACTTGTCAGCCACCATGGAGCACCTAGGGGCGACAACGATGCCATCGGTAGAAGGTGGTGGGGGGAAGGATGGGCATAACCGTCGGAGGAGACTCTGAGCTCACCTCCTTGTGGGCTCCTGCACTCTACCCCGACACAAAGGGAGACGAACTGCAATCAAACACAATTGGACAATTATAAGATAATAAGGCACCCAAGAGAGCGACAACATCAAAGGCTAGGCAAAAAAACTCACCTGATCTTAGTCCACTTCAGCAGCTTGCCACTCCCATAGGGGACAGTTTTTGTGTTGGAGGTGGTCTATAGAAAAGGCAAAATAAGGTTGGAATCAATATCACAAATGTTAGACAACTGTGAGTCGAGATCTTACCTCAGAGCCATCGGTCTTTGTTAGTGTTCCGGCTCCGGTCGACCTCACCAATGTCAGCTAGCGTTTCCTGCTCCACCTTGCTCCTTCAGGGAGGCAGAAGCCTGGTGGTCGATCAAGGGACCGATGACATCCGTGAGAGGCCACACCTACAATATTTTGGATTACTATTCCTACGGGCAACGATACAATTGACAAGGAAAGTAGTCCAAATACTTACATTCACAACGACATCCTGCTCTGTTTGCTTGAGGTCACATATTGGCGCAAGGATGTCGGTGGCTTTGGACGGTGGATCAGTTCACCGTCTCCGCATCGAGGACTACAAACAAAGATTTCACAAGACCATTAGAAGGGAGCAACTTAAGTCTTTAAGCTATAATGGAAGACAACAAGTTATATACCCCGGTGCGACAACCGCATCACATCCTGTTCCCCGAGTACTTGTATGCAGGGTGTGAATGGGCTTGGAGAGGTTGGATCCGACGATGGATGAAGTCTCGAACGACTTCATATCCGGTCAGACCACCTTCTCGGAGATCATGTATTTTTTCTACAGAGCTTGCTAAGGCAGGGGTCAGAGAAGGTTTAGATGTCCACAACTCCGAGAGCGATAGCTTTTTGTTGGGAACAACAAGACAAGGGGCGTCATCGGTAACATGGAGATAGAGTCATTTCTTCCTCCAGTCCTTCCTCAAGAATGGGAAGTTGAAAGGGATATATTCATTTTTCATCCCATCCCGAAGACGGAGACCATAACACCCAGAAATTCTAGAGGCCTCGATCCATCTAAGCTCATAAAAGTATCTAAACAATTCTAGAAAAGGTCGTACCCCAAAGACACGCCTCGCATAGATGAGTAAAGATACGCAGAAAAGCAATGGATTGAGGTCAGGTGGAGAAGATGAATGTCATAGAAATCAAGAAGAAGAGAAAGGAATTCGGAAGGAGGGGGCTAAAAGCCGCATTGAACATATGATACGAGAGTGACAATTTATCCTAGGCTAGTCAAGGGATCTGTACCTCCTTTTGATCGCCGCAACACCTCGGCACTTGGCAAGGCGCCATCCTTCTGCAGCTCCCTTGGTGCTTCCTGATCAATGGTGGACTTTGGGAGATCCATGAGGTTGCTGATGGAGATTGATGAAGTTTGAGGTTTACGGTTTTGCGGAGGCTAGGGTGAAAAGTTGGATGCACGAGAGGAAAGCGAAGAGTTTGTTAGGGCAAGCGGAACACAAACAAATCTCAAAAGTGGGATTCATAGGACACATCCGGCGTTTCGAATTTCGATGAAGAAAGAGAGATTGCCGACTAAATTTTTGTTTATGGTAGTTCGAGTTTTTGACTTCAATCCAAATTCAGCCGATGGACATGTTCTCAGTCAAGGCTAGGCAGGGAACTTAGTCGCATACTCTATATGTTCTACAATCAGGTGAGTTCGAGAACAATCAAGTGAGTTCAACAACTTTTGTTCCAAGGTTTTCGATCGAGAACATTGATTTGTTCATTTGCATTGAAGTCGAGAGCTACTGTCAGTGTCAAGGATAAGGCATACCTCATATACTTGAATTTGTGGTATTCAACGAGAAGGTATATTTTAGTTAAGGAAATATGGCAGATATAGAATGAAATTGTCTTCTCGAAATAGAAGGTGTCAGAGTCCTATTCCGAAAAGACAAGGTCTCCTTAAGCTCGTATCCTATTTCGGTTCTCCGAGTTCTACTTAGAGAAGAAGTTGATCTATGCTATAAATACAAGGTTCTCTCATGGAGGGGAACATCGAATCATAAGTCTTAGCCACTAGCCATGTCGAGAAGCAAGCCGGAGGAAGCCAGAGCAATATTTACTGATTAGATCTCGTCGGGCCGTTCTCGACGGATCCTAGTCGGCGAGTAAGTTTAGCCATCCTATTTTTTCTTTGTAATTGGTGCGGTATTTTCCCATATATCCATATAAACTAGAATAGGTTATTACTCATCTTGAAGACCCGAACCAGTATTAATCTATGTTCTTTATTTTTTTGTTATAGTTTCGTGTATATCTTGTTCCAATAATTTCATACCCTCTCATACCATACACAGGTATAACCCATCGACAAACCTACAATACCTGCGTAAACGTTTTCCGAACTATTGTGTTTTTAAACAAAATTATATAAAAAGTTATTTTAAAATTTATATTAATCTATTTTTAAATTTTATTTAATATTTAATTAATAACGCGTTAATCCGTCACTCTGTTTTTCACGTCAAGAGCGAAGGGTTCACAACCCGTACATTACGTTAGAACACAATCTTATTCCTCTATCAAATTTTATGCCATTCCATTCTTACGATTGCAAAGTTATATCAGTTCCTCTTTATTTAAAATTCCCCGATTATCTAAGGAAACACGGACACAGAGGGTTGCAGAGTATTCCCGGGAATAGAAAAAATCGTGAAGAAC
Organism: Oryza australiensis; assembly: GCA_019925245.2. NCBI lineage: Eukaryota > Viridiplantae > Streptophyta > Magnoliopsida > Poales > Poaceae > Oryza > Oryza australiensis. Next base: position 1,385,298 of record JAIFGZ020000237.1, read on the forward strand.
AATCGATATATATGTACGTTATATACGTATGTGCTTTTTCTCAACAAATCCATTTCTCCGGGCTCTTTCTCGGAGATTGCTTAAATCGGACATCCTCCCCCCACATGTTACTACTGCTGTGCCAGAACGGCGGTATTATCGTAGAGGCTTTGCATGCTCCTGTCCTCTACATCACATGTCCTTTTCTTCACTTTCTCTATATATTCTTTCACGTATATCCAACAAGCTCTTTAACAAACTTTAAAATATTTTTTCTCATCAAATATTTATCCGATGATATACCGTTATATTCGCTATAAGTAAATCTTTCTAACAAAACCATGATCATATATTTTGATGAAAAAAATATTTATCTCTTTTTTCAATGGATTTCTTTTGTACATTGCATGTGGTTTTACTCGGATGTTTCAGCTAGGATATTTAATTGATTGCAAATATTGCATGTGGTGTTCTCATAATGTTTTAGCAGTCATAAAAATATTTCAACAACATATCAAGTGTTTACAAAAATATTATATTTTTCACTCATTGTGACTTAATGTTTTGTACAGTGGTTGTTGATATTGCAGTAAGTATTTTGTAATCTTGCACCTCCCTCAAACATTTTTTAAACTGAATTATAACATTTGGTCAAGTGATGAAATAATTTTTTAAACATGGTAACACATACGATTTTTCTCATTAAATATAATCGTGTGAATTTAATTGCAATGAGTACAATGGTGTAATCGATTCGTAAATAGGTATTGTAGGTCGTCTTGACCTTTTATTATAATTGAGGAATGAACAGAATAATTCAAGTCATTTATCAATCATAATAAAACATCGAGAGCCCCAAGAGAAGAATATTGGCGACATTGTTAGGACTTTAGCTTGTCAGTCAACTTCAGCCTGAGATGTGTCCGTCAAACCATTTGAAGAAGGCGAGCAGATGTGTTACACATTCAGGAGACTTGACAAAAATGGCTAAAGATTTATAACATCTCAAATATTCTTAACTCATATTCATGTGAATCTAGTTCCCAGGATATGCACTAGATTCACACTTTCATCTTAAACATGGATATACATAGCAAACACAAATAAGATGAAAACAATTAAAATTTACAACTACTTTAGAGTTATATAGGCTGACCAGCCAAATATGAATATATCAGGGAACAACGGAAGCTTGACTACCCAATCCTCAAGCACACGACTAGGAGTTTTCTCCATTAAGTTCAAGTCCTAGAAGAAGCAGAAGCAATCGATTACCCTCATCACTCAAAAGACTAAGTATAAGACCTGCATGCAAATAGTTAATTCAATAGAAAGAGTTAGTACATTATAAATAATGTACTGACAAGCACCAAGACAAGCCTAACACTCTACATGTAGGGCATATAATCAAGGAAGGCATAATATGGTTTATTTTAGCATAAAGCAAGTTTTATTTGCATAAAACACTTTCAAATCAGATTTGCTTTCAGATGTAATTTCAGCAAGCAAGTTCTTAGCATATGGGCATCAAAGTATTCATTAATCATGTATAAATATATACCTCATTGCCATCCATGGCAGCAAGGAGATCTTTCACAAAACTCAACATAATTAGAAGGTAAATTTCAGTATTTAGAGTAATAAACACAAGTCTATACTCAATACATATCCACACGCCGCTCATAACCGTGAGCACGACTAATCGATTAGTTTGAACTCTACAGAGTACGTACACTTTACCCACATGATGTGAAATAATAATCATGCATAGCATGGCACACGATACATAAGTATCCGATTTATTACACATAACAAAGTCCTTCCAAAATTTATGATTTAGCCTTCCTAGTCACACTGAAATATGACTTAGAACCGTTAAGTGATGGGCCCATGCCTTAAACCTAACGCCGTGGTGGTAGACAAGACAGGAACCCACCCACGTGGCACAGTACCGTTGTATTGTGCAGACTTAGTCACCTAAACTACCTCAAATCGAGGCAAATCGGAAGCTCCTTTGAGTTATCAAAACTCATACACTCCGGCCTACCAAAATGTAAGGCTAAACCATAAATAATTTACTAAGCTTGGGCTATTCCATACTAGCACATGTGGTTGTACTGTATACGAAATGAACTGACACTGAGTGAAGTCCTTAGGTCGGTTTGGGCACACTCTCCCCCTATCGGTACATAACTAATCACCATATGTGCACCACTTGAGGCCCAAACCTAAAATCCATGTTTTCCACCATTTTATTTGTCAAAATCACAAGTATTCGAGTTCTGTCCAGATTATTTAAAAATAAATTTTTATGTTTATAGTTAGCCCATAATGACGAGGAAGAGCATTCTAAGCATGGGTAAGCATTATAATACCCTAGTGACATCAAAACTTATGATATAAGGTGGTATAATAATATTTTTCCTAAAGTTAGGAGTGAAGGATATGGACATATGTGGGGTTAAGGTGATAATGCAAGTAATAGGAGTTTGTCTAACAAGTTTAACAAGATTTTAATTTATTAGTGTACAATTGACATGCAAGGTTTGCAAACATTTTCAATAACCTCCAAAACATTGGTTCAAAGTGATCAAAGAGAGAGGGAGGTGGGACTTGCCTTCTAACTGGAAAATATCAGCACCTAAATCACTTTTTCACCGTTTAAACAATTATCTATAAAAAGTACACGTTATGCAATTAAACACCGAAATATGCGAAAAATCCAAAATGCTCTAAAATTAATTTAGGTGAGATAATTCTTATTTTATCTCTTTTTATTTGTGAGTTATGAATTTTAGAAGTCATGTCTATATATGGTAGTAATTACCTAGGTAGTGTTATAAAGTATTTTTGCAACGTGATTTTTATTAAGTTTGACTTCTCAAAGGTCTAGAGACGTGTTTTATAAGACTAACACATTTGGTTTCATAATATTTTTTTGAGTTATTATGAATTCTTTATGTGTTTCACAAGTTATAACGTGTTCTAGGCTATATGTGTACATGGCTTTGGAGGTTTAGGTCCAGAACTTGTTCCATTTTGTTTATGATATATAAAAGAATAATTTTGTTAACCAATCTAATCTTAGTTAATAATTTTAGGGCTTGGATTGTTTTACTATACATTCTAGAAACTAGGGGGTGTTCTATGTTAGAAACTTTACATATCAACCTAGAGATTATTATATGAGCTATGTGTACTAAGTTTTGGTAATTAGGGATGGAACTATGGTTTCTGTAGTCCATCAAGTGTTACTTTGGTTTACTTAGAGCTAGAGTGTATTTATATATACATTTATACATATATAGTGCTTAGACAACACCAAGTGATTAGCACTTAAGTTATCTATTTAAAATTTAGAGCTATAACCTGTACAGAAGGTGCCATATTTTATCTTACTATGTTGAAGTTCACTACTTGCCGGTTCTATAGAAATTTGGTTCACTCCATTTGGACTAAAGATGAATTTTCTAGAAATTTTACAAATTAAAGGCTGCTCTATGTTGGTTATTCCTTACATAAATATTTAGGGGCTTCCATTATTTAGTAAGTATATATTTTGATTTTACAACTTGGAAGTATATGTTTTGGTGATTCTATAGAACTTGAGTTTACTCAAAAAGGATCTAAGATGAATTTTATATAAACTTCTAAAGTTCAGCTTATCTAAAACTAATCATTTTTAGTGATAATAGTTTTAGAGGTATTTGGTACAAAATAAGTATACTATTTTATCTTACTTTATGGAGGAACATAAGTTGGTGGATCTGTAGAAACTGAATTTTCCTATCTTTGAGTTGTAATGAATTTCCTATGCATTTTTATAAGTTTGTGCAAGCTTTATGTATAGTTTTTGTTTTTCCTAGACAATTTTTAGAGGTGAAATTTGTACTGCAAGTGCAAGTTTTTATTTCATAACATTTAAAGTTCTATAACTTTGTGAATCTATAGCAACTGGAATCATCTCAAAATGAGCTATATTTGATTATACATGGATTTTTCAAGTTTAGTTGTTTTTCCTGTTAAAAATTTAATGTCTTAGCTATTTTCCTTTGCATTTTCATATTCTTTATACACATGAGGTCCACCTGTCGGTAAGAGAACAATATGCAAAAGGTCCCTGGGTCCATGGCAATACTACCCGCGGCCCTTAGCACATGTTTAAATGAAATTTTGTCAAGAGTCCTCAAATTTTATAGTTTTTACTAATAGGTCCTTGGTCCCTCCTGTCAGTGTTTAGTATGTTTACCTATTGAACCTTATAATTGTTTAAATTCTCCAAACGAGGTCCCTGTCTTCTTTTCCAATCGGCATAGACAGAGCAGAGCCATGGCTGAGTTCGAACTCGAGCTCGGCAGCGACGATTGGTGGCTTGGTTGGGGTTGGGGTCAAAAGGCAAAACGAAGAGCAGGTTCTCGCGATTCCGTTCCTATATTTATCTCGGTTTGTGGACATCGGAGTTCCGAGCGGTGGAATGTCTCGGCTATGCGTGCATGTGCGCTAGAGACCGATTGGAGCTACATGGATGCATGCAGGTGAGTTCTTGGGTTAATAGGAATCTCACTGAAGCATGACCGTGGCTTGTAGAGGCCCGATAGGGTCTTGGCGATGGACAGACTTGGCGGCAGCGGCAAGAACCTCCGAGGTGAACGGTCACGGCTCGATCTACTTGAAGAGCGGCCATGCATGCATGTCCAAGAGGTTGATTAGGTCCCAGGGATGGTGCATGCGCGAAAGAATCGACGAGGGGCTCACCGGCGAAGGAGAATTTGGCCATGGCGATGGTGGCCAGAGTTGAAGAGGATGGAGGCCGATCTCCCTCCTCGGTGCGCCATACTCCGGGATTTTTTAGGGGCAATGAAGAGGAGGTCAAGGCGAAGACGAGGGCACAATGGCTTGGCTTGGCATGGTCTAGATCGATGGCGAGAGCAACGATGTCATGACGGCGTCGCGCAGAGCACGCCCTAGGGTTGGCAATGACACAACGGTGTTTCCATTGATTAGCTCCATGAGAGAGGATGAAATCAAAAGGAGAAGTCTTCGGCATGGTGTGGAGAGTATGGAACGGGAAAGAGATGGTGGCGAGCGCGGCTTGACGACAATCGGCAATGCATTCTTCCCTGCGGCCGGCGATGGAGTGGAAAGCGAGGAGGACAAGTTGGAGCTCTCCCTCTCGGTTTCTTCGGCTCAGGGGTGGGGAGTGATGAGTGGCGATGCAGCCTGGTAGAGGAGAGGGCTAGAGATGTAGAGCTGGGCGTCGACACGTCGCTCCCACACGTCGCGCGCAGCCGGCCTCGATCTCTCTCTCTCTCTCGTTCTCTCTCGCCTTCTTGAGCGGTGGAGGATGGTGTAGAGAGGTGAAGCGAGCTCAAGTGGCTGCCAACTGGGTCCAGGGCGAAGAGATCAACGCTGGAGTGAGAGAGATGGGTAGGAACACAAGTGAAAGTGATTTTTAAACATTTTCTCGGAGTTATTTCTCTCCCATCACTTTGTAGCTCAATAATTTAATTCGTGGACATGATAAATTAGTGTGGATTTTTCTAGTGGTAGATTAAGATACCTAGATTCCATTTTCTTTGGTTGCACTCAAAAATATATGTGTGGTTTGCTCCCAGAAAAATAAAGAAGAGAGGCTCGGTATAAACTAGTTTGAATATTTAGGAGGTCTAAACAGAGGAGAAAAGTTCTGGAAAAAATTATATTTATCCATGATAATTAACATAGTATTTGCATAAGTTATTTTCTCTATAGAATTCTATGTAGTTTAATGCATATTTTAGTTAGGTATGCTTTTAGCCGATTAAGAACAATAGTTAATCTAATTTTTAACTAGTTTGACTGATTTAATTGAGATATCAAATGTAGATATTAAATTATACCAAAATTACAGTGAATTTAATGTGGTGAGCATAGCCTACATGAATTTTCCCATGATTTTATCTTGCACAAATTATTTTAGATAATTAGTAAGACTTATCTCTTTATATGTGTTTCATCTTCATTGATGCATCTAGTTATTATAAAAATTACATTTTTAGACTCTCTTGACCTGAGGTGATATTATTAAGTTTGATTTAAGTTCCTATAGCACAGATCCCTACTTATATATATATATATATATATACAAATGTTCACTTAGGTTTTAAGTTAGGAGGATGCTTATGAAGGTAATTAAGGTAGAATATTTCCTATATGAGGTAATTTATTTATTCCCCTCCATGTTTGTGACACGTCTTCAGATGAGTGGTCAAATTAATTTAGTGAGGCTTGATATTAGCAATATTGATATATTTTAAGGTGTATGGTCCATATGTTAACTTCCTCTAGTTAACACTAGGCCCTAATGGTTTAGTTGTTTATCTAGATCTTATTTGTTATTCATGAGACCTATTATGAAATGCATATCAAAAATCCAAATACACATGAATGACTCAAGTCAAAACATGGTTTTTGATAGTATGCATGCTTTCACATGAGTTTGCATTTTTGTCCTAGGTTATAAATGAAAAGGTTTTAATTTGTTCTCAAAATTTTTATAAATCATGCAAAGGTCTAGGTTGGTCTCACCTAAGTTAAAAAGAAAATTGTTGGCTCAAAAAATTGGAAAAGTTAGCTTCCAACTATTTTGGCAAGAAATTATTAAGTCCTAGAACTCGGGTATGTGACAATCTATCCCCCTTAAATCTCGTCCCCGAGATTTGGGTTGAGTTATGGATGGAAGTTTGGTAAAGCAAGGATTGACCTATCTAGGATTTCATTCTAACAAGACGATGGACAAGACATATGGTTAGGATGGGTGGAGACCTATTATTAAGAGAAACATTTTCATGTTTCTACGATTCTTTGTTTCTGATAACTTGATTTTATCAGTTTTTAACTTTTATAAAACCTTCCAAACATACCAGATTTAGTATCTCTAACAAAAGGTTCTACTTAATTCTTGTGGCTGGGGTCGGCTCAAGATTATACTTAACTCTTGAGGTTTTGACAGAAGGTAATAACATCCTTAAGTTGTATTATAGACTTGCTACAATGAAATACCTAGAAACTTTAATCTCAAATGTGAGTGATGATCCTACTGTAGGATCGAATAAGACCAAATAAACCTACCAGAGGGGGGGTGAATGGTAGGGAAAAAAACCAAATCTTTTGCAGATTTAAAAGATTTACCTCTTACCGATGAAACCAACCTACAAAGCGACAATGAACAGGAACTGTTGAAGCCGCCGCCGGTCACACCGCCTTACCTGCCCCGGTCAGACCGCCCCTCCTGGCCAGTCAGATCACCGCCTAGTTGACCACAACCAAAACACCTAATTGGTCCTCCTCTTCTCCTGGACTGATATTATTCACGGCTCGAGAAATTCGATTAGCAAGCGATACCAAGTCATCCTCACTGATTTCTTCCAGTTGATCATCGGACATGGCAGAGAAAGAAGCAAACATTGACTGTGAAGAAGAATCAAAAGATGCAGAAGTAGACACCAAGGCAGAAGATTTGAATCAGTCCTTTTAGAAAGAATGTTCATCTCATAGGTTTTTAATTTAGTATAAAGAACATCCAAAGTCAAGGTATTCATATCGACCGATTCTTGAAGTGAGGTAACCTTAACTTCCCAAACTTTCATGTCAAGACCATTCAAAAAATGACGAGCAACCTCAGATTGAGAATAATTAGCATTGTAAGAAGAATCAACAGATCTAAGATTGCTCAAAATTTTGTTAAAACGGCCCAAATAGTCATCCAAAGACTCCCCATGTGTCATCTCAAATTTTATGTACTCCTTTTTGAAAACATCTTTTCGTAATTCTTTAATGTTTGAAGATCCAGTATGAAAATCATTTAAAGCTTTCCAAATTTCATTAGCAGTTGAAAGATGTGAAACACGATCAAAATCGGAGCGAGAAATTGCATTAAGAATGATGTTCCAAGCTTTGCAATTATTTTCATAATCTAATTTGAGAGCAGGAGTATCAATGTGTTCAGGGATGTCATAAGATTGGGAAACTTTTAGCCAAATATCATAACCTTGAGATGTGATATAAGATTCCATTTTTTTCTTCCAATAGTCAAAGTCGGTTCCATTGAAAACATGAGGTTTGTTTGAAAACTTTTCAGCCATTGTAAAAAAATCAGAAAAGCGAATCAAGAACGAGGCTCTGATACCACTTGTAGGATCGAATAAGACCAAACATACCTACCAGAGAGGGGGTGAATGGTAGGGAAACAAAAAAACCAAATCTTTTGCGGAATTAAAAGATTTACCTCATACCGATGAAACCAACCTACAAAGCGACAATGAACAGAGGCTGTTGAAGCCGCCGCCGGTCACACCGCCTTACCGCCCGGCCGGACCGCCCCTCGGCCGGTCGGATCGTCGCCTAGCCTCCCGGTTGGACCGCCGCCACAACCCGTCGGTCGGACCGCGCGCACACTGCGGTCGACCGTCGAGATCCGAAAACACAGAAAGATGAACTCTCGAAGAAGTAGATCAAACTATTTCAACTTTATTGCATCTAAAGTGTTTACAAAGTGCAACAACAGCACTCCTCACCAAAATCTCGACCCAACTAAAAACCCTAGCTATTCTCTCAAGTTTCGCTCTTGAAAATCGATATCTAGGAGGCACACCCTCCCTCTCAATTTATACCACAAAACTCCTACTCAAAGTAGGTGTAGAACTTCTATTACGAATAGGACTCAATCACTCTTTTTCTAAATCAAATTACAAATTACCTAAACTATAAACTACAGCTGCACCGGCCACATGCACACCGAGTCAGACTTCTGCTCGGTCTCCGCATCGGACTTCCACATTGATCAGATCAGGCCGCATGCTCGCCATCATTGCACCCAAATTAATCAGCACCTGAACCACATTAATACATGCACAACACACGTGCATGCTAATCAGCCTCCAGCCAATTTCACCTGATCCTCCATGTCGACACATGCACAACACACATGCATGCTACAGTACTCCGTGTACTGTAGCAGTGCGCACCTTCTCCATCCTTCTAGCCAATCGAAGCATGATCAATCACACATGTACACACCTGTGCACACACATATATGCTCGCTACACTACTTAAGCACCATATACTCTTGTTCCAATTTTTTTCAACCAATTTCCTTTCCAAACACCGATGCTTGCACGTATACCTCGTGAAGCCCGTTACGAAGATCTCTCCCACACGATGTCCATCCATCATGTGCTCTCTCCCACACGATATACATCCATCGTGTGCCATCTCGTATCGAACTTCGTCACCCGGCATCCTTAATCGTCTGGACCTCAACTCCTCCCTGAGTCTAGTCCCGATCCCCACCGTTGACCAAAGTTGACCTCCAAGAATCCTGCACACAATCAGACAAAACAACCGTTTTTGGGCACAGATATCACAACCTGACCCACATTAGTCACACACACTCACACCAAAATTCACACATATTCTCAAACCAATTCATTAATTTGTGCAACCAATTGTTCATCATAAATATTAATCATGACCATAATTTCACAATCTTCCCCTTGATGAACACATTGGCAAACCCAACAAAATCAATTGGTTTGATGTTTTATTGGTTTGATGTTTTATGAAGCAACCCAAAAAGCATTTCGAATGCAAGAAAATTCTTTGAAAATTCATCTTTGAAAATTCATCTTTGAATATGAAAAAAAAATTCAATATGAAAATGATGTGATGCACAATTTCCTTGTTCTCCCCCTTTTGATAATGAGTTCATCAATTATTAGAAGCATGGAAGAGCTTTGCATTATATCAAAAGTATTTCAAGTACATGTTTTGCAATAACAAGGTAGAAAAAGTGACTAGCTAATTAACAAGCATACACTAGAGTAAAGACATGAATCTAAAATATTACAATTAAGATCAAGTCAACATTAATGATTTATGATTTTAATGATTTAAAATGCAACATATTCACAAGTGCAAAGACTGAAAGAAAAACTCAAGTATATATATTTATGACATTGATACTCTTTCTCAAATTAATGCCTTCTCCAAAAATAACCGACAGAACTTTTAGCTCATTCTATTTGAACATCTCCCTTTTTTTATACTTTTCTCTTAATAATTGCGGGTACGTCCTTGTCGTCAAGACTGTTTCCAAGGATTCGGTACCCCTTTTTTTATCTCACCGCGAATACGTCCTTGTCGTCAAGACTGTTTCCAAGAATTCGGTATTCATTTTTTTCTCTCATATAAATAAGCATTTATGTACTCTTGCGGTGATTGAAACAAAAGGATTAATATAAGGAATAACAACTCATAAAGCATATACAAAAGCATTAATCATTCAACCTAAGCACTTGCTTCAATATTGCATATTTTATTAATTCAAGTAAAAAAATTATATGTCATGTATCATATCTCTTAAAAGCAATATCAAAAATTCAAGTAATTACTAAAATGCACACAAGCTAATATAGTAATCAATTTATCTAACAAGCATTGCTAGCAAGCACTAGAATATACTAAAGATATAAGACATAGCTCATCCACATTTTATTTTCTTTTCTATCACACCATGCATGAATTAAAAAATGAATGCAAAAGAAGAAGGAAAATATGCATACAACAAAGCGCCAACAACTCTCCCCCTCAATTGATGCCAAAAGGATGAATAACACCTAATTCTCCCCTAAGAAAGGCAAAACGAGAAGAATCCAAAGGTTTGGTGAAAATATCTGCAAGTTGTAACTTTGTATCCACAAATTTCAATTCAATGTCCTCCTTTTCAACATGATCTCTTAAAAAGTGAAAGCGAATGTCAATGTGCTTAGTGCGTGAGTGTTGTACAGGATTTTTAGCAATATTGATAGCACTTGTATTGTCACAAAAGAGAGAAACTTTATCAAAAACAAGGCTATAATCTTTCAAAGTGGAAATAAGCCAAAGAATCTGAGAACAACAACTAGCAGCAGCAACATATTCAGACTCAGCAGTTGATTGAGCAACATTTGATTGTTTTCGAGAAGACCATGAAATCAAAGAAGTACCAAGAAAAAGGCATGTACCACTTGTACTCTTTCTATCAATTCTACAACCTCCAAAATCCGCATCAGAATAACCACTCAAGCAAATAGAAGAAGAGGTAGAATACCAAATTCCAAATTCAAGAGTATGTTTCAAATACCTCATGATGCGTTTCACAGCTTGACGATGCGAAGCCCTTGGAGAAGCTTGAAATCAAGCACACAAACACACAGCAAACTGTATGTCTGGCCTCGAAGCAGTGAGGTAGAGCAACGAACCAATCATGCTCCTGTATTCCTTTTGGTTCACAGCTTCACCATCTTCATCAGGATCCAAAATAGTGGTAGTTCCTATCGGTGTAGTCAACGGCTTGCAATCGTCCATTTTGAAGCGTCGTAGAAGATCCTTGGTGTACTTTGTCTGATGAACAAACGTACCTTGAGGTGTTTGCTTAATTTGCAATCCCAAAAAGTAAGTTAATTCGCCCATCATGCTCATCTCAAATTCCCTGCGCATTGTTTCAGCAAACTCCACAACCAAAGTGTGAGATGAACAACCAAAAATGATATCATCCACATAAATCTGAACAAATAGTAGATCATCACCATGCTTAAGAACAAAGAGAGTTTTATCATTTTTTCCCATTGAAAATCCCTTTGCAAGTAAAAAGTTTTTAAGTCTATCATACCAAGCTCTAGGTGCTTGTTTCAAACCATACAAAGCTTTTGATAAACGAAAAACATGGGTGGAAAAATCAGGATTTTCAAAACTTGGTGGTTGTTTTACATAAACTTCCTCCTGTATGTAACCATTAAGAAAAGCACTTTTAACATCCATTTGAAACAACTTAAAACCTTTTGAAGCAGCAAAAGCCAACAAAAGTCTAATTGTTTCAATCCTAGCAACAGGAGCAAAAGTTTCATCATAATCCAACCCTTCTATTTGAGTAAAACCCTGGGCAACAAGTCTAGCTTTGTTTCTAACAACTAAACCATCCTCATTTTGTTTATTTTTGAAAACCCATTTAGTTCCAATGACATTATGATTAGAAGGAGGTTCAACTAAATGCCAAACTTTGTTTCTTTCAAAATTCTCAAGTTCTTCATGCATGGCGTTAATCCACGATTCATCAGTTAGTGCATGAGTAACATCTTTGGGTTCAAAATTAGCAATAAAAGCAGAGTTTGCATAAAAGTTACAATTTGTTACCTTCGATCTTGTAGTGCGTTCGCTCAAGTTACCTATCATCTGTTCCGGAGGATGTCGGCATTGAATATGAAGTGGAGCACTCACGTCTGAAGTTTGTTCATCTTCTGTAGCTTGTTCTCACGAAGTTGAAGCTTCTGGAGGTCTAGTAGCATCAATACCCGAAGCTCCCGAAGATCCACTCGACCGGTCTGACCGCTCCTCTGCCTCCGGTCTGACCGGCGATGTGTCACCGGTCTGGCCGAAGCCATGTCCGGTATGACCAGCCGACATATCCTCGTCGTCCTCGTCATCGCTCTCCACAAAGATATCCTCTCCCTGAACCTGTGACAGTGTACCTGAAATTTCGGGTCTAGTCCCTGGACTAGCCTCATCAAAAGTGACTTCGCAAGTCTCTGCGATTTTGTTAGTCGCTAAAATAAGTACACGATAACCTCGTGAATGCGCAGAATATCCCAACATAAGTCCATCAACAGAGCGAGATTCAAATTTGTCCAAATTTCCAGATTTGAGCACAAAACATTTACATCCAAAAACACGCAAGTGAGAAATCTTCGGTGAATGTCCAAAGCGAAGCTGTAACATCCTGAAAATCGAAGAAATTGAAATCGAAACGTAAAAATCGGAACTTTCAAAACCTTCGCTTGTTGCTTCTTCTCGGGTTTGTTGCTTCTTATTTGCCAGCTCAGTTGCATAAATTTAGACGTGATCAATTTCCCTTTCAGTGTTTTTGGATAATTTGGAGTTGTCAAAATGGAGGTGCGAAAGCCACATGAGGGTTTTTAAAAAGGAAATCGGGGAAAGCGCGGATTTATGAAAACGCGTTTTGGGAAATATAAAACAAAATTTTTGGTTGGGAGAAGATAAATTAAGACACAAAATAAATAATAAAATTCTCGTGAGTTGTACTCGAAATCCGGGAAAGTTTTGGAAAAATATAGGAGAGGATATTGAAATTTGAAAAAAAGGGGATTTTAAAATAAATAAATATGAAAAATATTGTGGGAAAATAAAAGTGGAGAAAAGTTGAAAATATTGTGTTAAAAATTATTTTGGAATTAGAGGAATTTATTTTGGAATTTTTAGAAGAAAGAAAAATAGAAATGGAAAATTAAAATGGAAAATCGGGAAAAATCGGAAATGGCACTGTTCATTGCGCGCCAAATGTTCGACGCCGTGCATATCGTACCGGCCCGCCCGCGCGTCGCCGCGCGCGCGCCGTGCCCGCCGCGCACGCCCGCCCGTACCGCCCCGCACCCGCGCACCGCGCCGCCGCGCCACGCGCCGTGCCGCGCCGGACCCCACGCCATGCGCGCCCCGTGCGCGGACCTCGCCGTGCCGCGCGCCTCGGCCGCCGCGTCTCGCCCGCCGTACCGGGCCGACCCCGCACGTCGCCGCGTGTCTCCACCCCGTGCCCGCGCCACGCCGGCCTCCCCACTCCACCCCGCGCCCACGCCGAGCGCCTCGGCCGCGCCTATAAAGGGCGGTGCCCCGCCCCTTGTGCCGCACCACCGCCGTTTCCTCCCTCTCCCAAGCGCGCCGCCGCCGCCTAACCACCGGAGCCGTCGCCGCCGTGCGAAAACTCCCCTCCGTGCCCCACTGCTCCTCCCAAGGCCGCCGTCGCCGGTAAACCCCTTCTCCGCCCTTTTGTCGCGCCGCCGCCTCTGTTTCGCCGGACACCGGTCAAACGGTTGGCGGCCAATGAATAGTGCCAAGAGAAAAAGAAAAAAAAAGAAAAATTAGGAAAAATTTTAGAAAATTTGGGAAAATATTTTGGGTAGACTTGAGTAAACTTTTGGGCAAAAATAAATGATTTTCTTGTATGTTTTCTCGGTGCAAAGTTTGAAAATCGAAATCGGGTTTTTCCGAATTTCGTTTCGCGTCGTTTTTAAATCCGGACTTCGTTTAATTCTTTCTCTCCATTTAAATAAGTTTCTCTCTTGTTCTCAAGCTTTCAAAACCTCAAGCACGAATTCCTCCGCGGGCATTTCTAAACCCAATTTCTCAAATAATTGCTATCGACGTCTTTACAAAAACCCTAGGACATCGACTCGATTCCCAAACCTCGGATTTTTCCTAAGCGACCCTTGTCCTAACTCAAGTAGAATTTTAGGCAAAACCTTTGGAGTTGTTTTCATGGCTTTTATGGTTCTTTTCGATCTCTCGGTATTTTATTGAATTCTAATTGAATTTAATTGATCTTTCGCACGTACGGGTAGCACCTGAAGAAACCGGCATCGACCCCGTCGAAGATACCACCCCTCAAACGTTCGAGCAAGGCAAGTCATCACACTCTTTGAACATATTGATCCTACTTTGTGAAATGATGTTGATTTCAAATTACAAATTGCATGCTTTACACAAACAGTACCTATGTTTGATATACCCTGCTTTGATATTGATCACCATTAGAATTTATCCTTTGTAACCTTCGATGTGATATGACCGGAGGATAACTTCGGTAAAAATGCTTGGCCCTGCTTACACTAGATCCCTGCATACTCATGATTTTGCAAGAAAGCTTTGTGCTCGGGCAACTACCTTAGGGAGGTAGTTGAAATACGGCTGTGGAGACATGAGCGCCACATGGCCATGAGAATGTTGAACTAAGCTTGATGAAAATTGAAAATGCTATACAAATGTTTTAGACTGGGGCGGCCGGATGATTTGGGTGGATTCCGGAAAAGGCAAGTGCCGACCCTGGTCAATTAAGGACCGAGCCATGAGATAGCCGGAAACGAGCCGTACAACCGTACTTCTCGAATGGGTATAGACCTAGCTGACTAGATAGCCGAGCGGAGGCAGTATCCTTGCATAGATGGTTCTCTATGATGTGGCTTATGTGTTGAGAATGAGGCTGCGGCCTTTGTTGGGAATGGTGGAATTAAATCGATATTAATTAAACCTAAAGATTGAGGAAGTTTTCCCTTATCCCGGGTGCGCCAGAACACCTCTCTCTGCTAGAAAAGGACGGCTAGAGTGCATGAGGGCTTAAGTTCATGGAGCGGGTACTGCCAAAGCAAGGTTATCGAAAGGCTTTGCCGTGACCGTCTCATGAGTTGGGACGTAGGCTCATTTGTTGCGCTGTCGCGGAGTACGGGTAAAGTGTGCATCCACTGCAGTGTGAGTGAATCAATCTATTCGAATAGCCATGCTCGCGGATATCGAGCATCGTGACAAGACTTTCGCTTGGCTAGACTTTAAACTTAAAACTGTTGGGATGGGTTTGCATGATAATTTCATTCGCTGGTGGATCAACTTCTCGAGATGCGAGAAGGGGTAGATTCCCCAGAAAATCATGACGAATCGGAGGCGGGAAGCCATCCTTGGAATCACGATGGATGGTAGACAGAACCATCGCCGGATTAATGAACTATGGAAATAAAACTTGATTTGGCTAGTTGTTAGGCTTGTGAAAAGAATTGTGAAAATTGGCTTTATGCAAAAGAACTCCAGCCATTCCTTGATTAACCCTATCATGTGCATAAATTCCGTGTTGGCTTGCTGAGTACGGTCGGTACTCACCCTTGCTATACGCACAAACCTTCAGCTGATGGAAATGAAGAGCCAGAGGATCCATACGCGTACTACCAAGAGGGTGAAGGAACTGATGGCGCATACTAGATCTTGAAGAGTTACGCGGAGGCTACGCTAGCCGAAAACAAAAGTTTTAACCGCGCAAACCAGGAACACTTGCAAGTAAGGGTCGATAGATCGTTACCGATTGGAGTAGAGTGCAGCGGAATAGCCAATCAGGGCAATCCGATCCGGAACAGTGTAGCCGATTCCCGGAGACAGCCGATTCGCCAATCAGCCGATTCGAGTCGTCCGGCCGCGTTCTCACGCCTCGCTCCGATGCGCCCGACCGCAGCCGATTCCACCACAGCCGATCGCTCCGATTGCAGCCGATCCGAATCCGATCAAGAGCGCGCAACGTAGCAGCGCCTCTACCGGTATCCACACGTCCGGGGACAGAACGTCGTACACCCGTGTGCTAGCACGCGATGCAAGGCTAGGGTTTGGCTCGAAAGTGGGGAGGGTTTCCGTGGAGATTGATCTCGGCGACTTCTGTTGCACGCGATGCAATTGACGTCTATCAGCTCTCCACCCCTCCCTCCTTTATATAGAGTTGGCCGACTGGGACTAGTGGCCGATTAGGACTCTATTTTTGAATCGGATCTCATCCGTATCTCATAGAGTTGGCTGCCCATACGTCGTAAGCCCATAGGACTCTATCCGATCGGATCCCTATCCGATCGAGCCGTATCCGAGTCCAACTCGAATGCCTGTTCTTATCCCCTTAAGCGTGCGACCCTGTAGGTTCAGGTATACTCGGTTTCGGCTATAGTCTAACTTAGCCGATCGTCGGCTTGAGTCCAACTCAACCGACTGTCAATAGCGGCGCCTAGCAGCACATACCGACACCATAGTATACGGAATATAATATCGGCTCGAACCTGTAATGTGTACACAAATCCCTTTGCCTCACGATACCAGTTAAGCTATAGGCAAGATATGTGCCATCCCTTCAATAGCTTAACCATTCACTCGAACCGTATTGGATTATCTGTCTGTTGATTGACTCCTCAATCAACTTGGCATGGCCATGCATTTTCATAATCCATTACCTCGAGGGGCCCAGAGATATCTCTCCAAAGGAGGGGCAAATTCCATCCTATTCACTCACATCCCACTCCATGTTTCATAGCAGACCCGAAAACTACCTTTATAACTACCCAGTTACGGAATAGCGTTTGGTAGTCCCAAAGTAGGCTACTACACATGTTGGAATCCATGGTGATCTCAGGTCTAAGGACTTTGTACCAACACTACCCGAGACCAACTAATGGCACATTAATTCTGTAGTGTCTCATGGTGGGTCTATCCAACAATGTGTTCTCCAACACATATGTCCATGTTTATTGATTTGGTATCTCCATACCCATGATCTATGAGACATGATCATCAATCAATAAACATGCCGATCTTAGAATCATATTTGTTCCAACAATATGACATATGATCAGGGATCGTTTAGAAATAGATTCATACATATAGAGTCTCATAAATAAGTCACGTACTTATTGATCAATACAAGATGTCTATTTCATGGAACTGAATAACACTTTATTCATTTATACATAAACATTGACGAGATATCCAGCATCTCCATGTTGCCTCTAGGGCATATCACTAACAGATCTTAGCTCCGGTCGTTGCCTGTGGCAAATGACATGCCGCTGCCTCTATTCCGCTGCCGTATTTAAATTCTGCTTTTGGTGTTGTATTCGGACCATGAGGTCCCGTGTGTTGAACATTGCCTTCGGGCCTATTGTTGTAATAATATCGCCGTAAGACTATTCGTGCATGTGTACCTGATTATCCAGTACTGTATTCGTGGGTACCAACTACTCGATCCAGGGAAATGGTACTAAGAACACGAAAAGATTCCCGTCCCAAAAACGGGGGTCCACAGAGCTGGTATCAGAGCCATGCGACCGTAGGCTAAGACCAAATGGCGCCCTACCCCTGACTAGTTGGCTAAAGGGAAATATCCCTACATAGGATCATTTTTAAACTATTATTTCCGAAAATACAAATATACCTTTCCTACATCTGTATTTCCTTTTATTTACAAAATGATTATAATGATAGCTCTCTCCCTCTAACCCTAAGTTGCCTTCAAAAGCAGATGTCGAACCATGACGGAGCCTGGGAGATCACTATCCCACGAGACGAGGGGTTTGTGGCACAGCTTCAGTCCCTGCTGTGGTGTTTAAGATACCCGGAACCACCTACCTACCAAATCAAAAGGCATGGCTCCGAAGGATATCCAGCTTGGGAGGCGGCCGTTTCCGTGGAAGCCCGCATGAGAAGTGAAACATCTTTCTGCTTCCACACCCGCTACCACCGGGATTTAGCGGAGGCACCATCCAAGATGCGGCCCGCGAAGCATTTCTTCGCCTTAATGCGATACATCGTGCCGAACTCACGGTGACGAGTTCGTGCATCATCCCTATCGCGAGGAAGGCAACCCGGTTGCACCGTGGAGGCCACCCCCTGCTGCTACAACCCGATGGTCACACGTCTATCACGTTGGGCGGAGACGGCGAGATGACGCTACGAAGAGGCCTTGCTTGAGATCAACGACCAGCGAGTCACGCCTCAATGATCGGTCGAGAGCCACCGGGCGTGGGGATCGATAAACATGCCGCAAACTCGGCTACAAGCCAATGGTGCCCAATATGAGCAACTCTCGGACCTCTACATGGCCCGTGGGGAAGCCCGGTAGAGCTGGAGGAGCAGCTCGGGAAGAGCAAGCAGACAAGTCAACCACTGGAGGAGCATGCGCACTCGCCCTGTCCACGCCGCAGTACTTCCACCGAGATTATACCAACACCTCCCGCTCCCGTGCCCGACCACTATTACCTTATGACTCCAGCATGCTTGGATACCTTTCAAGCCATGATGGAGCAAGCTTTATGTTGAGCACGAGCTGCGCCGTACGATAGACCCCACTGTTGCCACGTCCATGGGACCCACCTCGAGCTCCATAGCAGTGCCATCCGAGCCTGGATCGGGAGAGGAGAACCCCATCCAGATCCACACCGACTCGGAGTCTGAGGTGGAACCTATGGAGGTCAAATGGGAGTCCGCGACACCGATCCAATGGAGGAGGAAGCTCCCACTCGTCGCCCGACTCACACCGGAGGCCCCTCACCCGCCGACCGCTCGTAAGAGTACGCGGCCACCGAGCAGAAGATTCGGCATGACTCCGAGGCCACCACCTCCGAGCCATGGGGACTCCGATTTGCTTCGCGACGGACCACCCACTTCCCGCACCTGGCTCTTGCGGATGGTTGGACGACTAGGCGGGAGGACCACCCCAGCTTGATCTCGCTCTGGACGGCTCGGCAGCAAGGACCACACTCTATTCCCCCTTAACTAGTTAATGCGGTAAGACGATGTAGTTGTCGTGACATGAAGGACTGTGCCATACGGTCCGTGTACCCCTTTTATGTAATATGATGGACCTAAGTATCGCTTGTGGTATCCTAATTAATGAGCTTATTATTATTTACCATGCTTGTCAAATGAAGATCATTTAAAAACAACTTGAAGAAAAATCCCCTAGGAACCATGACCTTAACAGGTCCGATCTCTTAATTCATCTATCTTCTTCGGATGGCGCATCGCCGCAGAGCCGCAGCAACCAACGAGAACCCGCCGGAACCCAACCCCTCCACTCGGCGGAGGTTATGACCTTACAGACCCAGCTGCTCCAAGCAATTGCAAAAAACCAAGGAAGTCGAGGAGGATCAAGTCTAGGAGAGTTCATGCGAGCTAAGCCACCAACCTTCTCCACGGCCGAAGAACCCATGGATGTTGAGGACTGGCTGAGGGTGATCGAGAAAAAGCTAACTCTCGTCCGAGTTCGAGAAGCTGATAGAGTTGTCTTCGCCACTAACCAGCTAGAAGGTCCCGCAAGTGACGGTGGGACACCTACAAGGAAACACGAGCTGAAGATGGAGAACCGACATGGGAAGAATTCACGGCTGCGTTCCGTGAGAATTTCGTGCCATTGCGGTTATGAGGATGAAGAAAATGAGTTCCGCAGCTGCGTCAAGGAAACACCTCGTACAAGAGTACTGAACAAATTTACCCAGCTTGCCCGTTACGCCACAAGTGACCTGACAGACGAGGAAGAGAAGATGGATAAATTCATCGAGGGACTAAATGACGAGCTGAGAGGACCGATGATCGGATAGGACCACACCAGTTTCCAAAGCCTCATCAACAAGGTCGTTCGGCTTGAACACGACCAAAAGATGGTAGAAAATAACCGCAAAAGGAAGCTCGCTATGGCTCGCCCATTTCAGGGAGCGCCACAACGTCCCAAGGGAGCCACCCCGTCTGGATGGAAGCCAAGCGTTCCGGCAACCGGTCGTTCCCCCGCTCCCGACCATGTCAGCCGGCCAGCTACACCTCAGCTTCGTACGCCAATGCCAACCCTAGCTGCTCCAGGGAGAAGGAATGTGAGCTGCTTCAATTTTGGAGAATTCGGGCACTACTCCAATAGCTGCCCAAAACCACGCAACACCGCTGTGCGCACCGGCGCCAATGCAACGGCCGTCCGAGGAACCCCTACCCCTGCTGTGGGACGAGGTCTGTTCAGGACCCCGCTACCCAACGAGGCTGCCACCGGGTTTCGACGTGGCCAGGTGAATCATGTGCGGGCTGAAGAAGCTCAGGAGGACCAGAGCGTACTGATGGGTATGTTTTCTATCAACTCTACCCCAGTTAAAGTCTTATTTGATTCTGGAGCCTCGCATTCATTCATATCTTCCCAAATAAGCAAACAAAACCACCTACACCAAGTAGCACTTAAGAGGCCTATGTTGGTACACTCACCTGGGGGAGACATAACCGTACCCCATGCTTGCATCAATGTGCCCATACGGATTAGAGACGTGGTATTTCTTTCAAACCTTATGGTTCTATCACCCCAAACATTGATGTCATACTCGGGATGGATTGGTTGACCAAGAATAATGGAATCATAGACTGCAGTCGAAGGGAAGTCACGGTATCCACCCCCTGGAGATCACCGATGAGCATAACTATGGATCAAAATCCGAAGCTATGCGAACAAGCTGCGGGAATATTCACCATGCTACCTCTAGGCGGAATGCCAGTAGTACAAGAATACCCGGACGTGTTTCCCGAGGAATTGCCCGGAATGCCCCCGGATCGCGACATAGAGTTTATCATCGACCTAATGCCTGGTACTGCCCCCATATCCAAGAGACCTTATCGAATGCCGGCCAACGAGTTAGAGGAACTCAAGAAGCAAATCAGAGAACTACAAGAGAAGGGATTTGTACGCCCCAGTTCTTCTCCCTGGGGAGCCCCAGTACTTTTCGTCAAGAAGAAGGATGGGAGTATGAGGATGTGCGTGGACTACCGATCGTTGAATGAAGTGACTACCAAAAACAACTACCCATTACCTCGAATCGATGACCTATTCAATCAACTTAAGGGTGCGCAAGTGTTCTCAAAGATTGATCTTCGGTCAGGATATCATCAGTTGAAGATTAGAGTTGGAGATATTCCTAAGACGGCGTTCTCTACACGTTACGGCTTATACGAGTTCACAGTAATGTCCTTTGGATTGACCAATGCCCCGGCATATTTTATGAATCTGATGAACAAGGTATTCATGGAATACCTGGACAAATTCGTAGTGGTATTCATTGACGATATACTTATCTACTCCAAGAACGATGAGGAACATGCGGAGCATCTACAGTCTTGGAAAAACTACGAGAGCACCTGTATGCAAAGTTCAGCAAATGCGAGTTCGGCTCAAGGAAGTCGCTTTTCTTGGCCACGTAGTTTCAGCCGAGGAGTAGCGGTAGACCCCGCCAAGGTCGAAGCCGTCACGGAATGGAAGGCCCCCAAGTCAGTGACGGAAGTTCGGAGTTTCTTGGGCTTGGCCGATTATTATCGACGGTTCATCGAAGGGTTTTCCACCGTAGCCCGACCTATGACTCAACTTCGAAGAAGGAAAAGAAGTTTGAGTGGAACGAGAAGTGTCAAAAAGCTTTCGACCAACTAAAAGAAAAGTTAACCACCGCCCCAATCTTAACCTTACCTGACAACCGGAAGGATTTCGTGATGTACTGTGATGCGTCTCGACAAGGACTAGGAGGCGTGTTAATGCAGGATGGGAAGGTCGTAGCATATGCCTCGTGACAGTTATGACCCCACGAGGAGAATTATCCCACCCACAACCTGGAACTAGCCGCGGTTGTTCACGCATCGAAGATCCGGAGACACTATCGATCGGGAACCACCGTGATGTGTATACCGATCACAAGAGCTTAAAATATTTTTTACTCAGCTGATCTCAACCTACGACAAAGACGATGGTTGGAGTTGATCAAGGATTATGATCTAGGAATCCATTACCATCCCGGCAAGGCAAATGTAGTGGCCGATGCGCTGAGCCACAAAGCCCAATGCAACCACATGGGATTGGGAGGTATGGCCAGTGAGCTCCAAGAAAAAATGGCTCGAATTAATCTGCACCTGATTGCTCACGGAGAAGTGAACTCACTGGAAATCCAACCTCTTCTGAGGACTCAGATAGAAGAAGCCCAAAAAGGGAATGAGGAAACCCAGGAAATCAAAGAACGCATGGCCGCTGGGCGCGCTAAGGAGTTTTCAGTAGACGACAAGGGAATCCTGTGGTACAAGAAAAGAATCTGCGTACCTGAACGAGGTGGTTTGAGAGGGTTGATCTTAAAAGAAGCTCACGAATCGGC
Organism: Oryza australiensis; assembly: GCA_019925245.2. Taxonomy (NCBI): domain Eukaryota; kingdom Viridiplantae; phylum Streptophyta; class Magnoliopsida; order Poales; family Poaceae; genus Oryza; species Oryza australiensis. Next base: position 1,407,812 of record JAIFGZ020000237.1, read on the forward strand.
ATATTCGTTACATCCGGAAGCACGAAAATGTACCAGGATTTGAAGGGAGAATCGGTGGCCCAATATGAAGAGAGATGTAGCCGAATACGTAGCCGTGTGCGATGTGTGCCAAAGGGTGAAAGCCGAGCATCAACGACCAGCAGGCTTGCTACAGCCACTCAAGATTCCCGAATGGAAATGAGACGAGATAGGCATGGATTTCATAGTGGGACTACCCAAAACTGCGACTGGTTACGATTCCATTTGGGTAATAGTAGATCGACTCACCAAGACTGCCAGATTTATTCCCGTAAAAACTAACTACAACAGTGCCAAGCTATCAGAACTATACATGAGTAGGATTGTATGTCTCCACGGTGTACCGAAAAGGATTATATCGGATCGTGGTACCCAATTCACGTCTCATTTTTAGAGCAAAGTCCACGAGGCACTCAGAAGTCACCTTGCCTTCAGTACCGCTTACCACCCACAGACTGACGGACAGACTGAAAGGACGAATCAGATACTAGAAGATATGCTGAGAGCCTGTGCGTTGGATTTCACCAAGGATTGGGAGAAATGTTTGCCGTACGCCGAGTTCTCCTACAACAATAGCTATCAAGCCAGTCTGAAGATGTCACCAAACAAAGCCTTATTTGGTCGCCGATGCCGAACCCCATTAATGTGGTCAGAAACCGGTGAACGAACTGTATTCGGGCCTGACATAATCAAAGAGGCCGAGGAAAAAGTTCGCCTAATCCGGGACCGATTACAAGCTGCTCAATCACGACAAATGAGCTACGCGGACACCCGCCGAAGAGAATTAGAGTTTAAAGAAGGTGACTACGTGTATCTAAAGGTCTCACCACTACGGGGAACTCAGAGGTTCAAAGTCAAAGGGAAACTCGCACCAAGATACGTGGGCCCATTCCTGATAAACGCTAGGAAAGGTGAAGTGGCCTACCAGCTGGAGCTGCCCGAGAACCTCTCCGATGTCCACCCCGTATTCCACGTATCGCAGCTGAAGAAATGTTTGCGGGTACCGAAAGAGCAAGCCCCGTTAGAAACCATCCATGTCCACAGTGATCTTACCTACCCGAAGCATCCAATCAAGATACTAGACGAGGCAGAAAAGAAGACACGGACCAAGTCATGGCGCATGTACAAAGTACAATGGAGCAATCACACGGAAGAAGAGGCTACCTGGGAGAGCGAAGAGTTCCTGAGGACAGAATACCCACACCTACTCAGCAACTGGTAAGGAATCTCAGGGACGAGATTTATTGTTAGGGGGGTAGGTTTGTAACATCCTGAAAATCGAAGAAACCGAAATCAGAACGTAAAAATCGGAACTTTCAAAAACCTTCGCTTGTTGCTTCTTCTCGGGTTTGTTGCTTCTTATTTGCCAGCTCAGTTGCATAAATTTAGACGTGATCAGTTTCCCTTTCGGTGTTTTTGGATAATTTGGAGTTGTCAAAATGGAGGTGCGAAAGCCGCATCAGGGTTTTTAAAAAGGAAATCGGGGAAAGCGCGGATTTATGAAAACGCGTTTTGGAAAATATAAAACAAAATTTTTGGTGGGGAGAAGATAAATTAAGACACAAAATAAATAATAAAATTCTCGGAGTCGTACTCGAATCCGGAAAGTTTTGGAAAAATATAGGAGAGGATATTGAAATTTGAAAAAAAAGGATTTTAAAATAAATAAATATGAAAAATATTGTGGGAAAATAAAAGTGGAGAAAAGTTGAAAATATTGTGTTAAAAATTATTTTGGAATTAGAGGAATTTATTTTGGAATTTTTAGAAGAAAGAAAAATAGAAATGGAAAATTAAAATGGAAAATCGGGAAAAATCGGAAATGGCACTGTTCATTGCGCGCCAAATGTTCGACGCCGTGCATATCGTACCAGCCCGCCGCCGCGCGCGCCACGCGCACGCGCGCGCGCGCGCGCCCGGCCCTACCCGCGCGCGCCATGCGCCGCGCGTGCGCCCGCCGCGCCGCCGCGCCCGCCCGCGCACGCCCGCCCGTACGGCCCCGCACCGCGCACGCACGCTCGCCGCCACGCGCCGTGCCACTCCCGGACCCCCCAGGCCGTGCACGCCCGTGTGCGCCGGACCCGTCCGCGCCGCGCCTCGCCGGCGTCACGCCGCCGTCCGGGCCGACCCCGCACGTCGCCGCGTGTCTCCACCCCGTGCCCGCGCCACGCCGGCCCTCCCCACTCCACCCCGCGCCCGCGCCGAGCGCGCCTCGGCCGCGCCTATAAAAGGGGCGGCGCCCCGCCCCTTTGTGCCGCACCACCGCCGTTTCCTCCCCTCTCCCGAAGCGCCGCCGCCGCCGCCCTAACCACCGGAGCCGTCGCCGCCGTGCGCAAACTCCCCTCCGTGCCCCACTGCTCCTCCCCGAGGCCGCCGTCGCCGGTAAACCCCCCTTCTCCGCCCTTTTGTCGCGCTGCCGCGCCTCTGTTTCGGCCGGACACCGGTCGAACAGTTGGCGGCCAATGAATAGTGCCAAGAGAAAAAGAAAAAATAGAGAAAAATTAGGAAAAATTTTAGAAAATTTGGGAAAATATTTTGGGTAGACTTGAGTAAAATTTATGGCAAAAATAAATGATTTTCTTGTATGTTTTCTCAGTGCAAAGTTTGAAAATCAAAATCGGGTTTTTCCGGAATTTCGTTTCGCGTCGTTTTTAAATCCGGACTTCGGTTAATTCTTTCTCTCCATTTAAATAAGTTTATCTGTTGTGCTCAAGCTTTCAAAACCTCGAGCACGAATTCCTCCGCGGGCATTTCTAAACCCAATTTCTCAAATAATTGCTATCGACGTCTTTACAAAAACCCTAGGACATCGACTCGATTCCCAAAACTCGGATTTTCCTAAGCGACCCTTGTCCTAACTCAAGTAGAATTTTAGGCAAAACCTTTGGAGTTGTTTTCATGGCTTTTATGGTTCTTTTCGATCTCTCGGTATTTTATTGAATTCTAATTGAATTCAATTGATCTTTCGCACGTACGGGTAGCACCTGAAGAAACCGGCATCGACCCCGTCGAAGATACCACCCCTCAAACGTGCGAGCAAGGCAAGTCATCACACTCTTTGAACATATTGATCCTACTTTGTGAAATGATGTTGATTTCAAATTACAAATTGCATGCTTTACACAAACAGTACCTATGCTTGATATACCCTGCTTTGATATTGATCACCATTAGAATTTATCCTTTGTAACCTTTGATGTGATATGACCGGAGGATAACTTCGGTAAAAATGCTTGGCCCTGCTTACACTAGATCCATGCATACTCATGATTTTGCAAAAAAGCTTTGTGCTCGGGCAACTACCTTAGGGGAGGTAGTTGAAATACGGCCTGTGGAGACATGAGCGCCACATGGCCATGAGAATGTTGAACTAAGCTTGATGAAAATTGAAAATGCTATACAAATGTTTTAGACTGGGGCGGCCGGATGATTTGGGTGGATTCCGGAAAAGGCAAGTGCCGACCCTGGTCAATTAAGGACCGAGCCATGAGATAGCCGGGAAACGAGCCAGTACAACCGTACTTCTCGAATGGGTATAGACCTAGCTAACTAGATAGCCGAGCGAAGGCAGTATCCTTGCATAGATGGTTCTCTATGATGTGGCTTATGTGTTGAGAATGAGGCTGCGGCCTTTGTTGGGAATGGTGGAATTAAATCGATATTAATTAAACTTAAAGATTGAGAAAGTTTTCCCTTATCCCGGGTGCGCCAGAACTCCTCTACTGCTAGAAAAGGACGGCTAGAGTGCATGAGGGCTTAAGTTCATGGAGCGGGTACTGCCAAAGCAAGGTTATCGAAAGGCTTTGCCGTGACCATCTCATGAGTTGGGACGTAGGCTCATTTGTTGCGCTGTCGCGGAGTACGGGTAAAGTGTACATCCACTGCAGTGTGAGTGAATCAATCTATTCGAATAGCCGTGCTCGCGGATATCGAGCATCGTGACAAGACTTTCGCTTGGCTAGACTTTAAACTTAAAACTGTTGGGATGGGTTTGCATGATAATTTCATTCGCTGGTGGATCAACTTCTCGAGATGCGAGAAGGGGTAGATTCCCCAGAAAATCATGACGAATCGGAGGCGGGAAGCCATCCTTGGAATCACGATGGATGGTAGACAGAACCGTCGCGGGATTAATGAACTATGGAAATAAAACTTGATTTGGCTAGTTGTTAGGCTTGTGAAAAGAATTATGAAAATTGGCTTTATGCAAAAGAACTCCAGCCATTCCTTGATTAACCCTATCATGTGCATAAATTCCGTGTTGGCTTGCTGAGTACGGTCGGTACTCACCCTTGCTATACGCACAAACCTTCAGCTGATGGAAATGAAGAGCCAGAGGATCCATACGCGTACTACCAAGAGGGTGAAGGAACTGATGGCGCATACTAGATCTTAGCTCCGGTCGTTGCCTGTGGCAAATGACATGCCGCTGCCTCTATTCCGCTGCCGTATTTAAATTCTGCTTTTGGTGTTGTATTCGGACCATGAGGTCCCGTGTGTTGAACATTGCCTTCGGGCCTATTGTTGTAATAATATCGCCGTAAGACTATTCGTGCATGTGTACCTGATTATCCAGTACTGTATTCGTGGGTACCAACTACTCGATCCAGGGAAATGGTACTAAGAACACGAAAAGATTCCCGTCCCAAAAACGGGGGTCCACAGAAGCTCATAAGAAGTTTTTCCAAGTTTAGATCTCAAGAAAACACGATTGGAAATATAACAAGCAGTGTTAATAGCTTCAACCCAAAATTTTCTAGGAGTAGAATATTCATCAAGCATAGTCCTAGCCATTTCAACCAAGGAACGATTTTTTCTTTCAACAACACCATTTTGTTTAGGAACCCGAGGAGATGAAAATTGATGTTCAAGACCCTTTTCAGCACAAAACTTTTCAAAAGAAGCGTTTTTGAACTCACCACCATTGTCACTTCAAATAGTTCTCAAAATTTGTGGAAATTCAAGAGCCAAACGAAGATATAAAGTTTTGAAGTGTTCGAAAGCTTCATCCTTAGTTGCCATAAAATAAACCCAAGAATATCAAGAAAAATCATCAACAATAACCAAAACATACCACTTTCCTCCAAGGATTGCACTCTAGCTGGACCAACAGTGTCCATGTGTAACAGCTATCCTGGTGCATCCGTCATCACAGAAAATATCGGGGTATGAGAAGAAGCAACCATCTTAGCATGACGACATGGCGAACAAACCAAATCAAGATCTTTCTTAAGTTTAGGCAAACCTCGAATAAGATCCGAACCACTAATCCTAGTGAGATGATCAAAGCCAATATGTCCAAGTCTACGATGCCAAAACATCACATCTTTTGAAAATTTTGCAATAAGACATGTAACTTCAGAAGAAATGCTATTTTCAAAATCCGCTTTAAAAACTCTTCCGTATCAAGAAACATTAAGCACCACATCACCAGAAGAATCAAAAACTTTACTTCCACTTTTCTTAAAAAGCACATCAAAGTCTTCATCCACAATTTGAGAAACGGAAAGCAAGTTGTACTTCAAATTTTCAACCAAAGCGACATTATTCAATGTAAACTTGTCACTTACCTTGACAGATCTAGTTGCAGTGATCGTGCTAGTAGAAGCATCGCCGAAGATGATTGAGTCCTTCCTTGATGCCTTAACGAGGGAGGAGAACCAACTTTTATCACCAGTCAAGTGTCGCGAACAACCGGAATCAATGATCCACACGTTCTTCTTCCTCGCCAAAAGAGCCTATACACAAGCAAATGTCGAAGTCTCAGTACTAGGGTTAGATAATAAAAATTTGGGAATCCAGTACTGAGACACACGACCTGAACCAACAGGAATATAACCAGTAGAAAATTCGACCCGTTTTCCGTTAGAAAAGTTAGCCCGAGGCCGATCTGACTGCTGTTGTACCTGCGGTCTGACCGCTTGCCTCGAGGGAAAAGCCGATTTTTGCCATTTTAGTTTTGCAAAAGCTACCTCCCATTTCTTTTTCTGTTTTCTAGCAAGTCTAAAACAGAAACCAACAAGATGTCCATGTTTACCACAAAGTACAAACATATTTTTCACGATGAGTTGAAGAACAAGTTGAGACATCATGCTTAGTATTAATAGTGTTTTTAGTACTAACAACAGATTTTGCAACAAACACAGGTTTAGTACTAACAGCAGGCTTGGTAGAACATGAAGCATTCAAAGAGGTCATAATGCCAGTAGATTTGAAAACAATGGGTTTTGGATCTGGTTTAGTCAAAATTTAACCTCTCTCAGTTATACCCAAAACAGCAGGAGGATGCTTAGAAAAGTGAGTATAGGGATTAAAACCTAAACCACGGTTGTCTGTGCTAACCTTTGATTGATCCAAAATCATGTTGAGATTCTTTTTACCCTCATAAAAACGTTGCAAAGAACTTTTTAAGTAAGAAACCTCTTGAGTCAAGGTAGCACAATTTTTGCAAGCATCCAAAAGACCTTTTTGTTTTCTACAAGTTTGACAAGAAAGCACTTCATCTTGCTTAACAATTTCTTCCATATGCCTAACACGACCTAAGGCATCTTTTAATCTCAAATCATAAGCAAGACAAGATGAGCAGGGTTTTGCACTAGATTGTTTTAATTTTTTAGCACTAATGGCATTAAACATAGAGCTAGCAAATAAGGCAATTTGACATTTCTTTAAAGTTCCTTTTGTTAAAAATAACTCATCAGTCAATCTAGTGTTCATGGCAAAGCTAAGAGCAAGACAAGATTCAAGCTTTCTAGATTTCTTAGATTTAGCATCAAGCTTTTTGCAAGTAGTTAAATTGACTTCTCTAACAGAATTAATCTCAGCAAATAAAACTTCACATGATTTGCAATCATCATCAGAAGCAAGTGATTTTAGTCTATTATTTTCAGTTTTAAGAGAATCAATAACTGCTTCATGTTGATTAATCTTATTTTCAAATTTAGAAATCTTGTAACCAAGTATAGCAATCACATCTTGAAGATATTCCAACACTAGGAGCATTTATTACCTCATTTTCTTCATCAGAATCTTCAGTACTCTTTGCCATGAGACAAACACCAGCGATGCTCTTCCCTTTGTCCTCCTCATCATCATCTAAGTACTCAACATCGCTGGATCCCTGTACGGCTGCAAAGGCTTCATCCAAGGCCTTCTGGTAGTACTTCCTCATCTTCATGTTTTTGGCCTGCTTCTTGCTCTGCTTGGCTTCCTTAGATCCATCTTGAGCTTTTTCTTCCTGTGTACATTTTTCAGCCTTGGGACATTGGGAACGGATGTGTCCTGGTTGACCACAACCAAAACACCTAATTGGTCCTCCTCTTCTCCTGGACCTGATATTATTCACAGCTCGAGAAATTCGATTAGCAAGCGATACCAAGTCCTCCTCACTGATTTCTTCCAGTTGATCATCGGACATGGCAGAGAAAGAAGTAAACATTGACTGTGAAGAAGAATCAGAAGATGCAGAAGTAGACACCAAGGTAGAAGATTTTGAATCAGTCCTTTTAGAAAGAATGTTCATCTCATAGGTTTTTAATTTAGTATAAAGAACATCCAAAGTCAAGGTATTCATATCGACCAATTCTTGAATTGAGGTAACCTTAACTTCCCAAACTTTCATGTCAAGACCATTCAAAAAATGACGAGCAACCTCAGATTGAGAATAATTAGCATTGTAAGAAGAATCAACGGATCTAAGATTGCTCAAAATTTTGTTAAAACGGCCCAAATAGTCATCCAAAGACTCCCATGTGTCATCTCAAATTTTATGTACTCCTTTTTGAAAACATCTTTTCGTAATTCTTTAATGTTTGAAGATCCAAGTATGAAAATCATTTAAAGCTTTCCAAATTTCATTAACAGTTGAAAGATGCAAAACACGATCAAAATCGGAGCGAGAAATTGCATTAAGAATGATGTTCCAAGCTTTGCAATTATTTTCATAATCTAATTTGAGAGCAGGAGTATCAATGCATTCAGGGATGTCATAAGATTGGGAAACTTTTAGCCAAATATCATAACCTTGAGATGTGATATAAGATTCCATTTTTTCCTTCCAATAGTCAAAGTCGGTTCCATTGAAAACATTAGGTTTGTTTGAAAACTTTTCAGCCATTGTAAAAAAATCAGAAAAGCGAATCAAGAACGAGGCTCTGATACCACTTGTAGGATCGAATAAGACCAAACGAACCTACCGAGGGGGTGAATGGTAGGGAAACAAAAAAACCAAATCTTTTGCGGAATTAAAAGATTTACCTCTTACCGATGAAACCAACCTACAAAGCGACAATGAACAGGAACTGTTGAAGCCGCCGCCGGTCACACCGCCTTACCTGCCCCGGTCAGACCGCCCCTCCTGGCCAGTCAGATCGCCGCCTAGCCTCCGGTTGGACCGCCGCCACAACCCGTCGGTCAGACCGCACGCACACTTGCGGTCAGACCGTCGAGATCCAGAAAACACCGAAAGATGAACTCTCGAAGAAGTAGATCAAACTATTTCAACTTTATTGCATCTAAAGTGTTTACAAAGTGCAACAACAGCACTCCTCACCAAAATCTCGACCCAACTAAAAAACCCTAGCTATTCTCTCAAGTTTCGCTCTTGAAAATCGATATCTAGGAGGCACACCCTCCCTCCCAATTTATACCACAAAACTCCTACTCAAAGTAGGTGTAGAACTCCTATTACAAATAGGACTCAATCACTCTTTTTCTAAATCAAATTACAAATTACCTAAACTATAAACTACAGCTGCACCGGCCACATGCACACCGAGTCGGACTTCTGCTCGGTCTCCGCATCGGACTTCCACATTAATCAGATCAGGACGCATGCTAGGCCACATGCTCGCCATCATTGCACCCAAATTAATCAGCACCTGAACCACCTTAATACATGCACAGCACACGTGCATGCTAATCAGCCTCCAGCCAATTGCACCTGATCCTCCATGTCGACACATGCACAACACACATGCATGCTACAGTACTCCGTGTACTGTAGCAGTGTGCACGTTCTCCATCCTTCTAGCCAATCGCAGCATGATCAATCACACATGTACACACCAGTGCACACACATATATGCTCGCTACACTACTTAAGCACCATATACTCTTGTTCCAATTTTCTTCAACTAATTTCCTTCGCAAACACCGATGCTTGCACGTATACCTCGTGAAGCCCGTTGCGAAGATCTCTCCCACACGATGTCCATCCATCATGTGCTCTCTCCCACACGATGTACATCCATCGTGTGCCATCTCGTATCCAACTTCGTCACCGGCATCCTTAATCGTCTGGACCTCAACTCCTCCCTGAGTCTAGTCCCGATCCCCACCGTTGACCAAAGTTGACCTCCAAGAATCCTGCACACAATCAGACAAAACAACCATTTTTGGGCACAGATATCACAACCTGACCCACATTAGTCACACACACTCACACCAAAATTCACACATATTCTCAAACCAATTCATTAAATAAATTATTTGCGCAACCAATTGTTCATCATAAATATTAATCATGACAATGATTTCACACCTACTTGGCTAGTGTTCATGGAGATATTGTAAATGTTTGGAAAGATAGTACAAAAGATTGGTGATATAGAGTTGCAATAAGGTGCAAGTTTTCGGGATCTATGGGCATGTACTAACTTGGTTGAGCTCATATCTATAAATTTTAAATTTCAGAATAGCAAGAACATAGGTTGGAATTAGAGATAAACGGGTCCCTTGTTATTATTACCTTCTCCTATAAAGGTCCTTCATGGATGGGGTTACATCTTAAGGGTTGGTAATATTTGTTTTCCTATGTACATTTTGGTCTCATGGTTTACATCCATATACTTGGGTCATGATAGAAAATTGATTGTTATATGGCATGTGTGGCAATAACTTTTTTTTTAATGTGAAAAGGGCATGCATGAATACTATGATATCATGATGGATGAATGATGCGATGAATGTATGAAATGGTTCAATGCTTACGAAGATATTTTTGTATTGCTTACATGCCATAGAACAAATATATGTATATATATATATTGAGAAGTTTGCCAAACCTACAAGTCAAGTCTCCAAACGATCTTTGTTAGTTGCTGTGATTTACAAATTTTGCATCCAACCGCAAAGGGGCACAAAATTTTGTAAACCGAGCCATCTCAACTTAAATCGCATAGTTTGCTTATGACTTGCTCTTAGCATGACGTTTCCATTTAGGCTTGTGGGACTTACAAAGGCTTCATGTTTATATCTGGTTGTATGAGGTCATGGTACACTATCCCCCTTTAAAAAAATTTTGCAATGGGGTTTATCAAGAAAATTTTGATGAAGGACCAAATCGACGTATGTGCTATGTGTTGTCCTATATAGTCTCGAGGTTTAAACTAGAGCAAAAGACTATACTAGAGGGATGATAAGCTATGGAAGATTTTATATTCATCATCCTAACAAGGTGGTCTTCAACCTGGGAAGGAGTGGTGATTTTTGGAGAAATGGATTTATTTTGGAGAAAATGGCCAGTACAAGTGATGCAGTGTTGGAATTTGTCGGTCTACTTGTCTTTGTTGTATATTTGGGTCAAGTTCTAAAGATGCAAAAATTTGAGCAAAAATCAGAGATTTGGTTGAGTAAAGTTGTGAGCTACCCTAAAGGAACCAAGATTTTATCACCTACAGTTTAGTCTACACAAATTCAAGAACTGGTTGACCACTGATTTCAGATTTGGACTTTTTAGAGCTATGTGAATTTTTATTGCATGATGCAAGGACTCAAAAATTCAACCAAAAGTCGTGGAGCCTACTGGGTATGTCTATAAGCTACTTTCAAAAGGTGCATATTTTATCACGTATGGTTTGGGCTATATAAAAAGATGAATGCAGCTGTCTACAGTTTTCAGAACATAGTTATGCTAACTAATCGATTTATTTCACTATGATGAAGGGGTCTAAAAATTATGCCAAAATTCATGAAGATTTCTTAGTTAGTCTACATGTTTCCTGTAAAAATTCTCAGGTTTATCACCTACGGTTTAAAAAAATCACAAACATACTAACTCAAGATTCCAAAAAAAGAACAACCGGCACAAAATAAAACTTAACACAAGTTTTATGGTGTCTAAATTTATTATCTTTTAAATGCTTTATTTTAGAGTATTACAGAAACTATATGAATTTTGGATGGTCCATCTAAGCAAACAATCTAGAGGTTGAAGCATCACAAACTTATCCTATTCAATTTACTCGTTTTAGGCCATACCGGTAAAATTTTTAAAAGTTGAGAGAGGGGAGCTCAAAATCAACCCAATCCATTCTTGGTGCAGAGATAACATAGGGAGATTGAAATCCTTTCATGTCTATCAAATTTTAAATTTTATCAACTTATTTTCAAAACCCATTCACTAGACGCTATTTCTAACCAGATATTTTACAAATCCGTACTAGTTCATAGGAGTAGGTTGCAAATGGATTTTTAAAAACTTTTCTAAACACTTTGGTACTGTTTTGTATTTGATTATAAAGTGATTTCAAACCTTTTTTATAAAAGTAGCATTTTTCAAATATTTTAGTCCTATAGAATAATATATGAGTTTTGAAAATCAAAATAGAGACATAGAGGAAAGTAATCTCTAGAGAGGGATGAGATATAAGGTTGAATATGATTTCGCAAATAATTTGTAGCTGAGAGCGAAGCCCTCAAAATAATTTTAAGCAACCATTCCAAACGCCAACTACCATGTTATCGTAGGTCGTCCTGACCTTTCATTATAATTGAGAAATTAAGAGAATAATTCAAGTCATTCATCAATCACAATGAAACATCTGGAGCTCCAAGAGAAGAATATTGGAGACATTGCTGGGTCTTTAGCCTGTCAATCAACTTCAATCTAAGATGTGCCCATCAAACCACTCGAAGGCGACGACCAGATGTGTTACACATTCAGGAGACTTGACAAAAATGGCTAAAGATCTATAACATCTCAAAAATTCTTAACTCATACTCATGTGAATCTAGTTCTCAGGATAAACACTAGATTCACACTTTCATCTTAAGCATGGATATACATAGCAAACGCAAATAAGATGAAAATGATTAAAATTTACAACTACTTTAGAGTTACATAGGCCGACCAGCCAAATATGAATATATCAGGGAACAGCGGAAGGTTGACTACCCAATCCTCAAGCACACCGACTAGGGTTTTCCCCATTAAGTTCAAGTCCTAGAAGAAGCAGTCGATTACCTGCATCACTCAAAAGACTAAGTCTACGACCTGCACGCAAATAGTTAATTCAATAGCAAGAGTCAGTATATTATTAGAAATAATATACTGGCAAGCACCAAGACAAGCCTAACACTCTACATGTACTAACACTTTACATGTAGGGCATATAATCAAGGAAGGCATAATATGGTTTGTTTTAGCATAAAGCAAGTTTTATTTGCATAAAACACTTTCAAATTAGACTTGCTTTCAAATGTAATTTCAGCAAGCAAGTTCTTAGCATATGAGCATCAAAGTAGTCATTAATCATGTATAAATATACACCTCATTGCCATCCATGGAAGCAAGGAGATCTTTCACAAAACTCAACATAATTTGAAGGTAAATTTCAGCATTTAGAGGAATACACAAGTCTATACTTAATACATATCCACACGTCGCTCATAACCGTGAGCACGGCTAATAGATTAGTTCTAACTCTAAAGAGTACGTACACTTTACCCACATGATGTGAAATAATAATCATGCATAGCAAGGCACAGATACATAAGTATCCGATTTATTACACATAACAAAGTCCTTCCAAAATTTATGATTTAGCCTTACACCAGGACAATATGTGTTTCCTCCATCCTAGTCACACTGGAATATGACTTAGAACCGTTAAAGTGGTGGGCCCATGCCTTAAACTTAACCCCGTGGTGGCAGACACGACATGAACCCACCCACATGGCACAATATCGTTGTATTGAACAGACTTAGTCACCTAAACTACCTCGTCGCGGCAAAAAGGAAGTTCCTCTGAGTTATCCGAACTCATACACTCTGGCCTACCAAAATGTAAGGCTAAATCATAAATAATTTACTAAGCTTGGGTTATCTCATACTAGCACATGTGGTTGTACTGTATATGAAATGAACTGACATTGAGTGAAGTCCTTAGGTCGGTTTGGGCACACTCTTCCCCTATCGGTACATAACTAATCACCATATGTGCACCACTTGAGGCCTAGACCTAAAATCCATGTTTTCCACCATTTTATTTGTCAAAATCACAAGTATTCTAGTTCTGTCCAGATTATTTAAAAATAAATTTTCATGTTTGTAGTGAGCCCATAATGACGAGAAAGAGCATTCTAAGTATGGCTAAGCATTATAATACCCTAGTGACATCATAACTTATGATATAAGGTGGTATAGTCATATTTCTTCTAAGGTTAGGAATGAAGGATATGGACATATGTGGGGTTAAGGTGATAATGCAAGTAATAGGAGTTTGTCTAACAAGTTTAACAAGATTTTAATTTATTAGTGTACAATTGACATGCAAGGTTTGCAAACATTTTCAATAACCTCCAAAACATTGGTTCAAAGTGATCAAAGAGAGAGGGAGGTGGGACTTGCCTTCTAACTGGAAAATATCAGCACCTAAATCACTTCTTCACCGTTTAAACAATTATCTATAAAAAGTACACGTTATGCAATTGAACACCGAAATATGCGAAAAATCCAAAATGCTCTAAAATTAATTTAGGTGAGAGAATTCTTATTTTATCTCTTTTTATTTGTGAGTTATGAATTTTAGAAGTCATGTCTATATATGGTAGTAATTACCTAGGTAGTGTTATAAAATATTTTTGCAACGTGATTTTTATTAAGTTTGAATTCTCAGTGGTCTAGAGATGTGTTTTATAAGACTAACACATTTGGTTTCATAATAATTTTTTTGAGTTATTATGAATTCTTTATGTGTTTCACAAGTTATAACGGTTCTAGGCTATATGTGTACATGGCTTTGGAGGTTTAGGTCTTCCATTTTGTTTATGATATATAAAAGAATAATTTGGTTAACCAATCTAATCTTAGTTAATAATTTTAGGGCTTGGATTGTTTTGCTATACATTCTAGAAACTAGGGGGTGTTCTATGTTAGAAACTTTACATATCAACCTAGAGATTATTATATGAGCTATGTGTACTAAGTTCTGGTAATTTAGGATGGAACTATGGTTTCTGTAGTCCATCAAGTGTTACTGTGGTTTACTTAGAGCTAGAGTGTATTTATATATACATTTATACATATATAGTGCTTAGACAACACCAAGTGATTAGCACTTAAGTTATCTATTTAAAATTTAGAGCTATAACCTGTACAGAAGGTGCCATATTTTATCTTACTATGTTGAAGTTCACTACTTGCCGGTTCTATAGAAATTTGGTTCACTCCATTTGGACTAAAGATGAATTTTCTAGAAATTTACAAATTAAAGGCTGCTCTATGTTGGTTATTCCTTACATAAATATTTAGGGGCTTCCATTATTTAGTAAGTATATATTTTGATTTTACAACTTGGAAGTATATGTTTTGGTGATTCTATAGAACTTGAGTTTACTCAAAAAGGATCTAAGATGAATTTTATATAAACTTCTAAAGTTCAACTTATCTAAAACTAATCATTTTTAGTGATAATAGTTTTAGAGGTATTTGGTACAAAATAAGTATACTATTTTATCTTACTTTATGGAGGAACATAAGTTGGTGGATCTGTAGAAACTGAATTTTCCTATCTTTGAGTTGTAATGAATTTCCTATGCATTTTTATAATTTTGTGCAAGCTTTATGTATAGTTTTTGTTTTTCCTAGACAATTTTTAGAGGTGAAATTTGTACTGCAAGTGCAAGTTTTTATTTCATAACATTTAAAGTTCAAAACTTTTTGAATCTATAGCAACTGGAATCATCTCAAAATGAGCTATATTTGATTTTACATGGATTTTTCAAGTTTAGTTGTTTTTCCTGTTAAAAATTTAATGTTTTAGCTATTTTCCTTTGCATTTTCATATTGTTATACACATGAGGTCCCCTGTCGGTAAGAGAACAATATGCAAAAAGGTCCCTGGGTTCATGGCAATACTACCCGCGGCCCTTAGCACATGTTTAAATGAAATTTCGTCAAGAGTCCTCAAATTTTATAGTTTTTACTAATAGGTCCTTGGTCCCTCCTGTCAGTGTTTAGTATGTTTACCTATTGAACCTTATAATTGTTTAAATTCTCAAAATGAGGTCCTGTCTTCTTCTCCAATCGGCATAGACGGAGCGAGCCATGGCCGAGTTCGAACTCGAGCTCGGCGGCGACGATTGGTGGCTTGGTTGCGGTTGGGGTCAAAAGGCAAAATGAAGAGCAGGTTCTCGCGATTCTGTTCCTATATTTATCTCGGTTTGTGGACATCGGAGTAGCGCCAGTGGCGGGTCCAAGCGGTGGAAGGTCTCGGCTATGCGTGCATGTGCGCTAGAGACCGATTGGAGCTACATGGATGCATGCAGGTGAGTTCTTGGGTTAATAGGAAATGCTTCGAAGCATGACCGTGGCTTGTAGAGGCCCGATAGGGTCTTGGCGATGAACAGACTTGGCGGCAGCGGCAAGAACCTCCGGGGTGAACGGTGACGGCTCGATCTACTTGAAGAGCGGCCATGCATGCATGTCCAAGAGGTTGATTAGGTCCCAGGGGATGGTGCATGCGCGAAAGAATCGACGAGGGGCTCACCGGCGAAGGAGAATTTGGCCATGGCGACGGTGGCCGGAGTTGAAGAGGATGGAGGCTGATCTCCCTCCTCGGTGCGCCATACTCTGGGATTTTTCAGGCGCAATGAAGAGGAGGTCAAGCCAAAGACAAGGGCACAGTGGCTTGGCTTGGCATGGTCCCGATCGACGACGTCGTGCAGAGCACGCCCTAGGGCTGGCGATGACACAACGGGGTTTCCATTTATTAGCTGCATGAGAGAGGACGAAATCAAAAGGAGAAGTCTTCGGAATGGTGTGGAGAGTATGGAACGGGAAAGAGATGGTGGCGAGCGTGGCTTGACGACAATCGGCAATGCATCCTTCCCGGCGGCAGACGATGGAGTGGAAAGCGAGGAGGACAAGTTGGAGCTCTCCCTCTTGGTTTATTCGGCTCAGGGGTGGGGAGTGATGCGTGGCGATGCAGCCGGGTGGAGGAGAAGGCTAGAGATTTAGAGCTGGGCGTCGACACGTTGCTCCCACGCGTCGCGCGCAGCCGGCCTCGATCTCTCTCTCTCTCTCTCTCTCATTCTCTCTCGCCTTCTTTAGCGGTGAAGCGAGCTCAAGTGGCTGCCAACTTGGTCCAGGGCGAAGAGATCAAGGATAGAGTGGGGGAGATGGGTAGGAACACAATTGAAAGTGATTTTTAAACATTTTCTCAGAGTTATTTCTCTCCCATCACTTTGTAGCACAATAATTTAATTCGTGGACATGATAAATTAGTGTGGATTTTCCTAGTGGTAGATTAAGATACCTAGATTCCATTTTCTTTGGTTGCACTCAAAAATTTATGTGTGGTTTGCTCCCAGAAAAAAAAGGAAGAGAGGCTCGGTATAAACTAGTTTGAATTTTTAGGAGGTCTAAACAGAGGAGAAAATTTCTGGAAATAATTATATTTATCCATGATAATTAACCTAGTATTTGAATAAGTTATTTCCTCTTCTATGCAGTTTAATGTATATTTTAGTTAGGTATGGTTTTAGTCGATTAAGAACTATAGTTAATCTAATTTTAACTAATTTGATTGATTTAATTGAGATATCAAATGTAGATATTAAATTATACCAAAATTACAATGAGTTGAATGTGGTGAGCATAGCCTACATGAATTTTCTCATGATTTTATCTTGCATAAATTATTTTAGATAATTAGTAAGACTTATCTCTTTATATGTGTTTCATCTTCATAGATGCATCTAGTTATTATAAAAATTACATTTTTAGACTCTCTTGACCTGAGGTGATATTATTAAGTTTGATTTCAGTTCCTATAGCACAGATCCCTACTTATATATATATATATAAATATATATATATAAATGTTCTCTTAGGTTTTAAGTTAGGAGGATGCTTATGAAGGTAATTAAGGTAGAATATTTCCTATATGAGGTAATTTATTTATTCACCTCCATGTTTGTGATACGTCTTCTGGTCAAATTAATTTAGTGAGGCTTGATATTAGCAATGTTGATATATTTTAAGGTGTATTGTCCCTATGTTAACTTCCTCTAGTTAGCACTAGGCTCTAATGGTTTAGTTGTTTATCTAGATCTGAGTTGTTATTCATGATACCAATTATGAAATGCATATCAAAATTTAAATACACATGAATGACTCAAGTCAAAATGTGTTTTATGATAGTATGCATGTTTTCACATGAGTTTGTACTTTTGTCCTAAGTTATAAATGAAAAAGTTTTAATTTGTTTTTATTTTTTAAAAAAAATCATGCAAAGTTATACGTTAGTCTCATCTAAGTTAAAAAGAAAATTTTTGACTCATAAAATTGGAAAAAAGTTAGCTTTCAACTATTTTGACAAAAAGTTATTAAGTCAATTTGTATATGTGACAATAGGATAACTAATTTAGATGAAAAAATCATTTAAAGAGACGAGAGTAGATTAAGATAAGTATATTAAAGGATGGAGTGTACCATGCAGCCATGCATGTGTAGACGACTCCTGCATGCATAGCAGAGAAAAAAAAGATGTGCAGCAGAGAAAGAAACAAACATGCAACAGAAGCAACGTACACAGTAGAGAAAGGAAGAAACACGCAGCAGGAGCGGTAGGGGCCGAGTGTCCGTTTTTCTTAAACAAATCGGGCATCCGATTTATAGTCCCCTCTCTCTTTTTCACACCGCTTCTAAAACAATAACCAATAACCTTAAATCTGTTGGTTCATTGGTTCATCAAATATCAGCGGAAGGATGTCTGCAATTGTTAAGAGAATATCCAGTTCAAAATTCTGCGTTCGTCACTGTAACGAAATGATGGTCTATCAGCATTTTTTCCCTATTTTCATGCCTTTTCATTAGGACAATGATTTTTTTATAAAATAAAAGTTTTATTTAGACTCAATTAATTATATCAAGATTATAAAATCAAACCAAGTCACCTTCGGCCTTCGCATAGACTACACATAACCCAAAAAAAATAAAAAAAAGATACACTCACCATGGCTCTCAATCACAAAACTTGACCAGAAACAAAATCTTAGTGGCTATCAATCCATAGACTAGGCCGTCATCCATACTCCTGGGTAAAAAACTTCAGCGTCACCTGGTCCAACGGACGTGATACCACCATAATAGTATTTCGTTGTCCAGGTTGGTAGAGGATGGCCCAAATACGAAGCCACCGGCAGCTAAAGTGATAACCTGCAAAGGAGAATACACCATCTTGTTATCAAAAATTGTTTCATTTCTGCTTAGCAAAATGTACCAACAAAGAACAGTTGCACCCATCAAAAGCAGATTACTCATGTCCGAAGGAACGCATGATAACCAACTTTCAAACATATAACAACCATTGTGAGAAGGTTTTAAATTAGACGTCAAGTGAATGACAAACCAAACCAAACGAGATAAACGACAGTGAAATAATAAATATTGGATGGTTTCATCATGATGACAAAAACAACATGTCTTGCCCCCGGCGTAAATATGAAAGGAAAATGTTAACTTTTAAAGATACTTTCAACTTCCAAATTCGTTTATTGATATTTGAAACACATGTATGTGTTAGGGCTAGATAATCAGATTTGACCGAAAAGATCCTATTCAGGGAAAGATTTCAGTGAAACTTCTAGAAAAACCGTCTCTTGTCCCGGTTGATAACCCTTTTTAATCTCGGTTCTCGAATCGAGACAACCAAAACGGGACAAAAGATGCCATTTTTTAATCCCGGGTTAAATAATCAGGACTAAAAATATAGGTGTCCTCCCAACATCCCCACTTTCTCAGATTTTTTTCATGTTTTTTTCTGCCAGAATCAAATTCATATATCCTCAAATCAAAGATCCCAAATTCACATCAATATTAATAAATATCACATATGCTTTTTTCTTCATAGATCAAATACATCTTCAAATCACATATCAATTATCGACAAAATCACAACATCATAGATCAAATACATGTATCCCAAATCATCATCAAGTACATCAAAAAAACATCAAAACATAAAAAAAAGAACAGACAGATGCGGCCCGTTCGCCGCTGCCCGTCGGCCGCCCGATGCCGCCCGCCCCGTGCGTGTGGGGCCGCCGCCTCCTGCCCGCGCGCGGGGCCACCGTCCGTCCGCTCACGCGTGCGGCCGCCGTCTCTGTCGCGAGAGTGAGGAAGAGGGAGGGAGGGAGAGAGAGCTAGCTGAGAGGGAGAGGCAAATGGATCTGAGAGAGAGAGAGTAGGCAAAAATGGATCTGAGAGTGCTGAGAGGGAGAGGGGGAGGCGCATGTAGGACGAGAAGATAAGGATGGAGGAGATCTTTTTCTTGGTTTGGATAAAAAAACCTGGATAAATGTTGATTTTTAGTCCCGGTTGGTAACAGAAAATAATGGAGTCTGACAACAGTGCACAAATTTTTTTGAACCGGGATTAAAAATAAGCTTTTGTCTCGGTTGGTTTTATCAATCGAGACTAAAAATTATAGGATTCATTACGTTTTAGAACTGGGATTAAAAATATTTTTATTCTCGGTTCATATTGGAATCAAGATTATTGTGGTTTTTGATGGCTTCAATTAAAAATGGTTTGATCTTGCTCATGTACCAGGACTAGACCAGCTAGTCGAGACAGTAAATTATGCCAACAGCCAGTTTTGACCCAATTAATTCTTTTGCAATGAAAAACACGAAGTATTCGTTTTTACTATTTTATCATACGAGAGTGCAGCGGTCCACGTACACTATTCCACTGACCTACAACATACCTCCAACACCACGATAAAAAATGTAGACAACAAGAAATATCTTCATCTATCTCTATCTACGACCTTGTCCAGTAAAACACATACCAATATTTCTATGAAGGTTTGGTGAGCTGGATGACAAACAAACCCACGTCTCTCTACATCACCACGGATGAGACCGTTCTAGGCTGCTTGTGTCGATGTATATTCATTTCTATCGAAAAGAAACTTGTGCATGTCATGCACCCGTGTGGCTGTCACGGTTGGGGAAAGTGGCTTTAATCGTGATTTATGACTTTTTTTGTCTCGGTTAAAAATGAAAAAAAAAATCGGTATTTTTACTCCCGAGTGAAATAATCGAAACTAAATATCAGTCCTGTTGTTACAATCAACCGAGACTAAAAGCTTACTTTCTTGTTTTTTCTTATTTTTTTATTTTTCATTGTTTCTTCTGATTACATCTTGCTTACGTACACTTTTTTCAACAAGAAACACGACAGATTAAATGCAAACATTTTCACAAACGCACAAATACAACATATTTTTTCAATGCCACAAATAGAATACAACAACATCAAAATTAACATTACACATCAAATACAATAACACAAAATCATCCAATCATCCACAGATTCAAAAAATATCTAAAAAATCCAAAAAATAATCATCCCCGGCAGCTTGTCGCCTCCCTCCTCGCCGCGGCCGCTGCGCGCACGGGGCCGGCGCTGCACACCGCAGCCACCGCCGCTGCCGCTTCCTCACGCCTGCCCGGTCAACCGCGTCGCACGAGAGAGAGAGGAGAGAGGGAGAGGGAGATCTAGATCTGAGGAGATAAGGGAGAGGGATAGAGGGGATATGAGGAGGAGAGAAGGATATTTTTTTTTGGAAGTTATAGCCGCACACGAGTGTTTTTAGTCTCGGTTGATACGATAAACTAGGATAAAATATTAACTTTTAGTCTTGGTTAGTACTAAAAATAATAAAAGTCTGCCATGGCCTGTAGATTTTTAACCACTAAAAATAAACTTTTATCCCGGTTGGTAACACCAACCGGATTAAAGATTTAACCAGGACTAAAAATATTTTTTAGTCCCGGTTGCAATAGAAATCAGGATTATTATGGACTTTGGCAGAAGAATCAAAGGTCGTTTCTCCAGTAGTGTGTAGGTTCAATGTTTATTATATTTGAGTAACTTTTACAAAACTATAAATATTTTGTATAATCTATCATAATTCTATAGATTTGAGAACTTATGTAACAAAACAAGATATTTAGGGCTGTTTGGTTCGGTTTTTGAGTGGCTTTTCAGCTTGAGAAGCGGAAGATGAACCAAACGGCTCGCTTTATCTCGGCTTTTGAAAAGCCAAAACTGAACTGGAAAAGCCAATAAGCCAGAAGCTCACTTTGGGCAGTTTTTCTGGCTTCTGAGGAAAAAGTTAAAAGGAATTACTTACCTGCCATCGTTAAAAAAAAAGGGTTCAGTTCTAAATAAGTCAACTAACTCTCAAACAACCTTCAGCTTCTGGCTTCTGACTTTTGGAGTTTCAACTTTTTAAAAACTAAAAGCCAAAAACCAAAAGCCCAGCTAAACCAAAGAGGGCTTTAGTGTCTCCGTTATCACAAAACTAGAAAACTACAGATTTTAACCTTGTCTGTAAGATGCATTGTCACCTGACGTGTGGGACTCACCTGCAGTCTCACAAAGCTTCAAGATAAACCGTTGTTGATTGCCACATCAGAACTTCTTGGAACGAAAAATGCTGGTTTTAGAGGTCAAAATTTACATAGATGGTGCAGTATATGCGTATCATTGGAAGGTTTCCATGGAGGAACTGAAAAAAAAGGTCCATGCATAACGTGGGATTTCTGATGTGGCAATCAACAATAGCGCATTTTGAGGCTTCCTGAGACTGCAGATGGGTCCCACACGTCATATATAGTTTTGTGATAATAAAAACACTAAATCTGTAGTTTCATAAGATAAATTTTTAAATCTGTAGTAAGTTTGTAATGGATTGTACAAAGTACGTGTGGTTTTGTAAAATTTAATCTTATATCTTTCATGTAAGGAGCCACTGTCATAAGAGGTAACACAAGAACTGGCAATGAGAAATTATGGATAGAACGGTAGAGGCGGCATCGCTTTCATTATTGGTCCGTCGTTAAAGCATAGCTCTTGCTGCTACATGTACAGGACAGGAGTACAAGTTTCACAAACGTTGCACAAAGTGTATGACTTTATTGCATAATGCTGTTTTGTCTACCTTTTCTCTATTAAGGTATTTGTTTTAGAATTTTTTTCGTTGTTGTTCCAGAAGTTCACTTTCAGGGAATGTCAAGATTTTAGCCAACTGAAATTTTCAGTCACTTTTCTCATCTTTGATGACAACCTAATGGTTCTCATCGCTCCCCCTATTACATATTTATAAACAAAATTCCATTATTTTTTTAATTAATATAAACTAAATAGGGCAAAAGTTACAACTCATAATGTATCTATGAAGTTAAATGAAAAAGTATTCAAACTTTTTACAACTAAATGAACAAAATGAAGTAAAACTATATACAACGAATAATGATCTAAGATTGTACATGACATATCGCTGTAATTTTAAGCATAAGCTATGTGCAATTTTATGCAGATGAAAACTTACAAATTTTGAGATGCGTGAAATCTACCAATTTTTTTTTGGCAAGTTATGTATGTTATTGGCACATTTTGGTTCCAAATCAAATACTAGCCAAAGTACTATTAAAGTGCCAATAATTTGGTAGGGCATATTTTGGCTTCAAACTAAAATGGCAACAGACGTGAGAAACTACAAACATCAACAATGCAGGCACATGTTACAGCACTGTCAGCAATCTAAGTCCCTGTCCCTTGTTTCTGACAAAAAAAAACGAAACCTGACAAAAACACAACTGCTGCAATGCAAACTGGTGAAGACTGTACCATCGCGAGCACAAGAATTACTTATCATACAGCAGCTGCATTACTTACTGAAACTTGAAAAAAAAACACAATGTAAATGTACATTTTTTTTAGATAATGGAATCTAAATGTGCATGTCCTGCTACCCTTATCTGTTGTTCAGAAATATTGCTCCGCAAGCTATGATCACAATAGCAACACGCACTCCCTGCACAACATAAGTTCAGCTAGTCAGATAGGAAAAAAAAAGGAGAAATGCCAGCACACACCGACAAACTGACTTGCCTGATTGATCAACCGCCCATCCAACATTGGAAAACCATGATCATCACCTCGAGCAGAAACCATCTCATTTTTCGTTTTATCCTCACTTGTATCCTGCTTCACATTTCACAAGTTTGGCATGCGACAGCATAAGTTCAGGGATCATCAGGCTAAGCTGAAACTATCAGTTTAAACAGCTTCATAATCATACCTGATCTTGCATGCTAGCTCTCCTCACATTTGGTTTCTTGACATCAACCTGTCCTACAAACACAAACGAATCCAAGGGTGGCTCAAGCTCAACAAGCTCTCTCAGCTGCTTGCTTGCTGTAGTGATGCAAACATGGGGATGCATGTGTTCGAGCGAGTAAGGACCAATGGCGGCGCGACGGCGCTTCTGCATCGATCGCTTCTTGCTCCGGTTTTGGACTGTGATCACCATCTCTGAATCATCCAGGTCCTTCTCTCTGAATAGCCTATGGAGTCTGCCTTCAGATGTGGCCGACAGAACGGCCTGTTGCCCAGCTGCATTTGATCTTTTGTTACTGAAACCTTTGTCACCGGGAGGAAGCTGCACTTTGCCTGATGTCCCAGCCACAAGACCTGCCTGTGTGTGGCCTGAAACTTCCTGTGTTGCAACTGAACTTGATGGCTTGTCTGAAGAAGACTGGGTGAAATTCTCTGAAGAAGCAGACAGCCCTTTTAATGAGCTTTCTGATTTGATCCTTGTCAGACCCTGCAAGTTTGAAAACTATGTAAATTGCATATAATGAGTGATTTTTCCCTGCATTATTGGTCTATTTGGTAGGTGTTAATTGAACCTGTGGAGAGCTGGTTTCAAAGGCATTTATCATTTTCTTCACTGCGCTACTTGATGTACTCTCTAGTTCATTGTGTCCTCTCTTGGAGTTAGTTGGGTCTTCAAAACTTGACCTGTTTCTTCCAACACTCTGCACTAGTAAGTCTCTTGTGGCCTTCTCCTGCAAATCATCAAGTGTCCTAACTGCAGGTTGATCTCCTTCGAATTGCTGTTTAGACAATGAGCTGTCTGAAAATTTTGAAAATCACCTATAAGAAAGGAACGTTGTCCATACAAATTATACATTTTGTCAGTCATTAAATTTCACACATTGGCATTCCAGTTAACAGCCTAAATATGAGTTGGATGATGGATTGTACAGTATACAGAACGTAGCTCAGATATTTGGGAACTCATGCAACATCTGACATAATTTAAATACTAATATATGTGGATTAAATATTATAATCTTATTAGCTAAGACATTAACTGATTAACACTGGCACATCTGAAGCATATAGTCTGTTCAGTAGATCTCCAAAAGTGTGCTTGCAACGAAAAATGAAGCATAATTTGAACACTAATTTACAGGTTACCTTGAGAAAATCCATAGCCATCAGAAAACAGCTCTTGCTGCTTTCTTTTCATTGCAGAATTCCTCTGAAAGGGAAAATAATATAGTTAGATAATTCAGATTAAGCTGGAATTTTATTAATCAATTAACATGAAAATAGAACCACATCACCATTTCTTGGACCCGTTTCCTGTCTTCATCACTTAGTAGGAACTGCAGCCTGAGAATAATGTTTCCTCCATTGTCAAGACTAAAAACAACATCCATAGTTCCTGACTCAACAACTGCTTTCGTTTTCAGTTCTGCGTTGATTATGGGAGATTAAAACACGCAGCATTTGATTTGTGATTATTTATGTTGGCTAAGTAGAATATAAGAACAATGAACCAAATTAAAAACCTGCTTGTGATATTAATGACCTATCTGCGTTGTACAGCAACATCACCATGCTCTCACGAACTGATGTAACTGGGCTGCACACATATTACATATAGTTAGTGTGAAACATGTTGAAAGCAAGGGTTCTTTTTCTTTTTGAGGAAAAGGGGGATTTTAATGCAGCTTGATGAAAAGAAGCAGAAATGCAGAACTCACAATGAGAATTCGCCTTCTCCAATGCTTCCATTGTACTCCCTTTTGCCCAACACAACTGCATCCATCATGTTGTTCATATACAAAGTCGAAAATAACATCAGTGAGAAAATGGTGATTGAGGAGACCAAACCTTGCAAGAACAGAGGAGCTGTGGCAGCTGGTGGTTGAGCAGCTGAGAAGTAAGATACTGAACAAAGTCATTATGTGCTTCAGTAAAATATTCAGATAGTTTTCTTCAGGTACTCATGTGAATGAAGAAATCATCAGAGCAAAAAAAAAAAAAAAAACCTGAGACATGGATGCTGCCAGGCATAGTTCCTGAGCTCCTGCTTGTTGCTGCTTAGAGGCCTTCCAGTTGTGATCTTCCAGAGCATAGGGAAGAGATGCACCTTGTGGATATTATTTGTGGATTTCTGCCTATCTTTAACCACTGGTTCTGATGGATAATGGAAGAGTCTATGTTTGTCTTCTAGCCCTATTAGCATTCACATCACAGACCTACAGGGCTACACCCACAAATGATGAAGAGAGCACCACTGAGAGTACTGCATTATCATCATACGGTTGCCGGAATTTCTCAGTCGCATTGGGCCCCAGTTACAGCCTCAGCAATTCCTTCAGATCAAAGCTGACCATGAATAAAACCATAGTTTCTTTCTCATGCAATTTTTGTTATGACTTGCCCAAGTCATAGCAAATTTATGGGTCTTTTTTTGTGGGGAGCAAATTTATAGGTTTTGTAACCTGCACAACTCATATGTCACTTTTGTCAGAAAAGAAGTCCATTTTACATTTCTGAGCTTTCACAATAGTCTAAGATTCATCCATAAACTTTAAACTGGATATTGTTCACCCCTGAACTTTCCTTACCATTTCTTTTTTGGCTGGGACGGGAGGAAAGCCCGCCCAAATCCTTACCATTTCCGTTTTATCCTTTCACCAGATTCAAATTGGTTTTGCTGACTTAGCATTATGTTTTACGGTTGAAAGTTCGGTTGAATTTTAAAATTTTGAACATGATACAAAAAATCTTCAAATTTACCACTTGTTCTATAAAGTATGTATAATCTACATTATTTTATGGGATATAAAAAGAATAATTGGTCGGCAGAAAATAGTTTTATAATATGTATAAAATATATTTTTGCCGGAATAACCTCTATTATTTTGCAGTAGACCCAATTTATTTAGGTTTAACATGCACGAATGTACCAAAATTATATAAACATTCGGTGGTTATGGTTCAATTTTTGTGATCCAAGCACTTTAAGATAGAAATATATTCTTAGTGTAGAACTCCTAGGTAATTTGTTTTGAAATAGTTTATTTATTGTCCGTCAACTTTACAGTAAGGTTTTGTTAGCTCTGAATGTTAACAGCATATGAGTTGACAAATAAAGTCAATGTAAGATTATGTAGGAAAATTATATTTCCTCTAGACGCTAATTGGTACTCCATTCGTCCCAAAATGTAAAATTTTTAAATTTGTTCTAAGATATAACAATTTCTTTACTTATAGGTCATTTCAACCAATTATAACCTTTTACTATTCAAATTTCCAATCTAATGGGTAGAGAGTGAGACAGATTTTGGGAGGTTCGCTTGGGGAAACTCTCGCTTCACAACCCCGAGTAGGAGCAACAGTAGCTTAGGCCCCGGCGGCCGCCGGCCTGCTGGCCCCATGGCTCCCGGCCACCTTCTCTCTGAGTCCTTTTCCCTAGTTCTTTCAAGCGGCTTCCTCGGTCGGCATGCTTGTCGGTGGATGCAGCTTGACGTCTCAGACAACCTCTACCTCATGCCAGGAAGCCGCCTCCTCAACCTCACCTTGCCAAACTTCGCCTCTATAGTCTGCGCCACACCAGCGACCGGCCAGAAGTGCTCCCCTCCAGCAGTCGTCTGGATCCACCTTGAATCAGATGTCCCACTCCTGAGTGACTTGTCCCTGGACTTCATTCTCAACTTCTAGCTTGGTTCACAACAATGGTCGTCGCCTTTCCCTGATTTCGTGGAATGTTCGAGGCCTTGGTCAGCCTGATAAATGTACACACACCTTAAACAACGCTGCCGTTAACATAGTCTGCCTTCAAGAAACAAAACTCCAAACCATAGACACCTTCAAAGCCCACAGGCTGCTTCCTAACCGCCTCTCTAATTTTATCACCGCTTGAGACGATTCGGTCTTAGAGTTGTCCAACTCCTCCCTGTCTGAATATCTACTTACTGCTTGTTTCTCCTCACGAAGCAATGACTTAGCCTTGTCCATAACAAACTGTTGACGAGAAATCTCTCTCACGCGCGGCACAGGAGATCGCTTGACTCCGGTCTGCGGGTCCTTCTCATTGCCTACAACGTGCGGGGCATGCCGGTTGATTTGATCTGTCAATCAACAAGAAAAACGAGAGAATATGCGTTAAGTGTTAGGTTAGGTCCCCACGGGATCGGCTAAGGAAATCCATGAACATATATATGCTATTCTAAACTATATTTAAGCCATGTGACTGGAATGGATCGGCTATACCAAGACAACATCAGCCGCTTGACCCAAATACAGTAAAGAATAATAAATATACTGATCGATAACCTAGCCGATACTGGAAAGCTAACAATGAATCGACTAGTACCCCGATGAATCTTATGGAAAGACAATATTCCTGAATCAGACGCACAACCCGGAAATCGGCCATCGGCTGTCAATGATAGGCCGATTTCGGCTGGCTGCGTCCGACAGGAACACGATCTTAACATAAGAGACCGTCCTAATACAGATCTAATAACGAATATATCAAAAGAAATATACCAGGGCAGATAAGGCCGGCTGAAACCCCGGCACTGTCTCTAAACAATATAAATCTATCCAAACAGATCATTGATAGTTCTAAAAATGACTTAATAGTTCAAACCCGATGCAACATTAAGTATCAAAAGAAAAACCCGATCTGTCACGGCCGATTTATACCTCTCAAGATGGTGGATATCGTATATAAACCAACCAACCTTTAGATCTAGCCCTATCGGCTGCAAGTCCTTGACAGAACTAGCCAATGGCAAGATAGATCTAAACATTGATCTAATTTATATGCGCTATATGATAAATAGCGCAGTACAAACTCCTGATTCTAATGTATCATTGCGATGGAAGCACTAGAAACAGTAAATCATACCACTAATGACAAACATCTACCTGGATCTGGGGATCGAAACGATGCAGCCCGTAGCCAAACAAAGTGCTCGTCTAAAGAAAAAGTTGGCGATGCGCCGAAGGTTTGATTGATTGAATGTGTGTATATTTACAGGGGGTCTCGGGTCCTATTTATACCCAAAATACCATTATCTGTACAAACCCTGGACTCTATCTAAACTACCATTTAAAACACAACATTATCCCTAACAGGACCCATGCCGTGTTACAACTAACAGTCTAACAAATCTCTAGATTACAGATACAATTGCCGTTACAGGACTCTATCCTAAGTGGCAATATCATTTAACGTGCAATTAGCAACCGAATCTTCTATTTATCTTCAAGTTTCGCATTAGAAACGGTTTCATCTCTTCCGGACCTAGAATCGGCCATCGGTGCCCATTCGATACATCCTCGGCCGATTGGCCTCGCAGCCGATCACTCCTTTGGCCGATGCGATTCTGTCTTCACCGATCCGATTCCGCTTCGCCTTTTGAACTTAGGAACTCAATTACCAAATTTAAGTGTTAACACATGCCCCAAGTCCGTAATACGAAGTGTTGCGGATTTGCTTGCCTATCAAACTCCTGCTTCCTTCTTGACCTAAACCGCCTCGGCTTCTCCCCAAGTGCTCTTTAAAAACCCACTCCTTTCAGGAGCCACCTACGCCTTCAAAGTGCTCTCGGCTTCCTTCACAAACAAGCCTCTTGCCTGTTCTCTCTCTCTCTTCCGGCGATTTCACCGGTGCCCGTCGAACTCCCTCACATTCTTCAGACCCATCTTCATCTCCAAGCATCCCGATGGCCTCCACCGCCGCTGCATCGAGCACCTCTGTTTCGCTGGCCACCGCCGCCACACCAAGTCGCAGCCGTCGCGCCGTCCGCCGCCGTTTCAGCCGCCGCCGCAACTGAGTTCCCTGAGGTACTCGCTTCCGATCTATAATTTTACTTTGAAATCTGCCTCTTCAAACATTTTGCATCAACATTACATTCGACCATCTTTCAAGTAGCATTTTACTTCACATTCTTATCAATTAGTACTTTTCCTTTCCCGAACCGTAATACGAACCGTTCTTGATTAGCGCCTCTCTTCTCTTTTCGAACCGTAGCACTTGTCACATCAAGTACTTATCCCAAATTCGACACAAGCAGAAAGGTACTTCCTCGGACCTACCGGCAATACAGATCCAGCCGATACCATCATAGCCAAAACTAACCGCATCCCTTTCAACACCGCCAAGCCATCCCTCTCCCACTGGAACGGAACATTCAAAGCATGGCCGTCCACCGATGCAGCATGGATTGAATGGTATAAAAGGATACAATCGGCTAAGTATGCTCAGTGGGAAGAAAAAGGGCTTGCCCAATGCCTGGAACTGTCCATCGCTGGCATGGAGAAAGACGAGCCGCTCTTATCGGCTGCAACCTACTTTTGGAACGACAGTTTCAACACCTTCATCTTCCGGCAAGGGCCGATGACTATCACCTTGGCCGATATATTCATGACAACTGGACTGGATATCGAATCGTCGGCCGGCCCCAACACCTTGAACCGCAAATGCCAACATCAGTTCAAAACCAAGGCCATCGGTGGGTGGAGCGGCTTCATTGCCCAAAACATGAAGGAAGGGACAGTCGGCCACAGGGAGCACACCACATTCCTGATGATGTGGCTTGAAAAGTTCGTGTTCTGCGGATCAAGCTGTGGGCCGACCGCCAATTGGCAAGTTGTGGCTGAAGTTCTGACCGATGGGGGGAACCTTGCGCTGGGGAAATACCTCCTCGGATACTTTTATCAAATGCTGCATCAGGCCGCCGCGAAGATAGCCGCCAACGCTCCAATCAACACCGGCGGCCCCTGGTGGTTTCTTCAAATCTGGCTAGTGCTGGCGACCCAGAAGATAGCCGGTCGGCCCCGTCTGACAGAAGCCGGATTCCCAAGGCTGGAGCCGATTGAAGATGACGAAGGCAAGCAGATTACCACCGGGAGATGCATGAGCTACGAGAGGCGCGCCGCCACGAAGGCTCAAAGCAATCGGCCGAGCGATGGCCGAATGGTTCATAGCCCTCTATGACGGGCGTCTCGTGACAACCGCACTGTACTTTTACCGGGACCGGGGAATGTTCGAGTTGCCGGCTGATTTCAATTGGGACGATCTCAACTCAGCCGACAACCCAAGGTGCGGGAGGCTGTTTATCGCCACTCTGTCCCCTTGCATCTTGTCGTGGGATTCACCAAGGCCGATCGGTGGCCAAGAGCTACGAATTCTACTACCCAATGTCGGCGGCGAGGCAGCTTGGTCTTGGGCAGCTGCCCATTGGCTTTTCTACGCCGATAAGATTGAAACGAGGGGACGGTCGGCGGGACTTAATAATGGATCGGCGCTGAACATAGCCGACCCTCCCCTCGGCGACGTCGGCGTGATAACATTGTCGATGAGAAGAAGCGCCGCTTATGACCGATGGTGGTCCGAAATTAAGCGCCATATCTTCCACCAACGGTCGTCTTGCTACATCAACCTGCTTCTGCCCAACGAGATCCCCTCGGTAAATTTCTGCTTCAGGCTCAAACAATTTTCTTCTTCCAATCATCGGCTGACACAGCCGATTAACGCTCGTCTTTTGATTCGCAGGAGACGGAGACAGAGCGGCCGACGGTGAGAAACTCTGGGCGCCCTATCGAATACAACTCAGGCGTCCTGGATGAGGGCGGTCTTGCTCCGTCGGCCATCGGCTGGGGGGCGCCGAAACTAGCGTCGCTGCTGCGAGGGTAGGTGTGTCAGCCGATCGTGCAGAAGGGAAAGGCTGCACCACCACCACGGTCATCGACCGCGCCTGCCCCCAAGAGGCTAAAGAAGACGAAGCCAGTAGTGCCAGCCGATAGCCTCCCTCCCTTGGATCCGGCCGTCACGCAGTTCCTCGACACTGTCGCCAGCGAGGAAGTGCCGGCGGCTATCGGAACAGCAGCCGAACCCGGGATTTTGAGTCCTGAGTCGGTCAATGCTCCAGCCGACGTCCCGCCAGTCCCAAATCCCCCAGTAAAACGTTAGCCGGTAAGCCTTTACTCCACCGGATTTGGCTTCATGATGACCACTTGCATCTGATCGGACCATTGCCTGCAGGTCAAGAAATTGGCCAGTCGCACTCCTCGCCCCGCACCATCGGTAATCATCCTCTGCCACCTCACTTGTAGTAATCGATCGGCTCGTCTGTTAACTCTTTCTTCTGTAGCCCAGGCGTCGGGCGAGCATACTGCGCCTGTTGGGGACAGTGGCGACAACGCCGGCGAAGAGGCCCCGACGGCCGCGGGCAACGATCCGGTCGAACCGACAGCTCTGACCCCGGTGCCGATGGTAAGCCAACTAACTTTGATGATCGGCTTTCTCGGCTTAATATGTCCTTGATCATCTTCTTCTTTGCTGCAGAACATAGCCGACCTCCTCAACTTTGATTTGTTGGAGTTCGAGGAGCCCGGCGACATCGGCGAGGAGGCGCTTGCGATGCCGGTTGAGGACCTGAGGGCCACTTTAGCCGACATCGGCAATCGGCTGGAAGCCTCGCTGGACGCGTTGGTGATCGACAGCGGCTCGATACGCGCACTATTCAGAGATATCCAAGACCAGCTGCCGGAAGCCGTAGACGAAGCCATCGTGCCGGCGACCTTCATGGAAGCCCATTAGTTCAAGTACGAGCAGGCACGGCAGCGGATAATCGACTGTCGCGAGAGTCAAGCACGATCGGCCGCCATCCAGTCGACCAAGGGCGCCATTGAGAGCTGGAAGGCCGCCTTCGATCGCCTGAAGACCAAGCCGGCGGCCAAGCTTGAGCAACTCCGCACTCGTCGAGACCAGCTGATAGCCGATCTCGTTCAAGTTACGAGATCGATGTTCACGAGGAGTACATGGCTGGCTTGCCGGCCAAGATTGAAGCTGAACGTCGGGGCATCAAGGCGGCCGTGGCACACTGCGCAACTTGGTGAGGAGTGTCCGACCGGTGGCGGGGTCCGAGGCCGACGACGTTAGGGTCATCGAAGAAATCGACCAAATTAGGCGAACGGCGTTGTCGGCCATAGCCAATTTTTGAAACAATGAGATTGTAATGTCTGGCCTTTTGAAATCGGCTAACGCTTCTATATCATATTTGCCATGTTTACGTGATGTGATTGGACGACCATCTCACTCGTGCTTGTCTTTGGCTTCGAATCGTGTGTCATAATTTATCGATCTTACGCCACTGCGTTCATAGATAAAACCGGCTGTATTTGTCGATAAGATTGGCCTTCGGTCGTGCGTGACGTCCTGACTTGCTTACGTCGAAATCGGCTCCAGCCGCTCGCATCGTTTCGTGTTGCCGACTCCGAGACCAAACCACAACCGTTAGTGTTATCGTTCGAACATCGGTCTTATTGGCTATCGGCCGATGTTTCAGGTGCACTGCCGATTTGGTTTCGTGGACCAATTCATCTGAATCTGTATTTCAAGAACCCGTGAGCTCTGGATGATAGGTATCCAGCCC
The DNA here is from genome assembly GCA_019925245.2 of Oryza australiensis. Classification (NCBI taxonomy): domain Eukaryota; kingdom Viridiplantae; phylum Streptophyta; class Magnoliopsida; order Poales; family Poaceae; genus Oryza; species Oryza australiensis. Next base: position 1,440,662 of record JAIFGZ020000237.1, read on the forward strand.
TGAGCAGTCGCCACCCATTCAACGATTCCCAACGCCTTTAATGATGGCCTCTTCGACCTTCACATCGGCAGTGACCTTTCACATCTGAAACCACATCTTTTCTTTCTATAAATGGACTCCTTCGGGCCTTCCTGAATAACTCACAACTGAAGAAGAACCCACTCCCCAGGCGTACAACATCCGGATCTCCAAGCTTTCGGCAGGGTCTCTCATGGCTTCCTCAAGCTCGTCTGTGAACCAGGTGATTTCCCAACTCATCCATTCTCACCATTTCTTCTCCCTAAGTACTCAGGAGTGAACCTTCTCGCAGCCGCTCCATCCCCTTCGGGTGATCTTAGCGATCATGGACACGCCGTACGAGCTGACGCCTAGCCAGGAACGGCAAGTGAATACCAACTTGAGGCACTTCAGGGAGCTGGAGGCTCGTCACCCGGCGGCCAGGCCTCCCATCAACCTCGGTAGCATCCCGGCCGCTGCCCCTATGGCGTCTTCGACGCTCACGCGCCTTGACCGGCTGGAAGCAAGGCAAACACGACTCGCCAACGAACTGCTGACCACGACCACCGACGTCAGGGTCACTCGGTTAGAGTATCTGATCTTGGACGCTTTAGAGATAGAGTCTCTGGAGACCACCGACCGAGCTCTGGCGGCCATCAGAGATTACCTGGGGGACATGTAATCGAAAATGGCCATGTGCCGATCATGAATAAAGATTGTCTAATGTTGATTTTGTGTTGCAATTGACACAATTTTCTATCAGCTTGTGTATGTATCTGCCCTCCAAATTTTGTTGATAGCTTCAGTGTCGACAAAATTGTGAGTTTGAGCCGATCGCGCATCTGGCTGTGCCGATCGTAGGGCGCTTGGCAAGAAATGTTGTAGAAAAATGCCTAAAGGCGATGCCTCGTAGATGTGAGACATTGGTGTTGTAAATCGGCTAAAGTAACCATAGCCAAGTCACGAGTTGATCCACACACTTGGGTAGTATTTCTTCAAATACTTTCCATTGAGAGCCCTTCGAATACCTCTCTCAGTCCAATCCTTTTAGCATGTAAGCTCCCTTAAAGACGCATTTGTAGATCTTGAAAGGTCCCTCCCAATTTGGTGACCACTTGCCGAACTTGTTGTCTCCGGATCCGATCGGCGTATAAGTTTCCAAATGAGCTCGCCTTCCTCAAAAGACTTGGGCACCACTTTTTATTATAATGCATGGCTACTCGTTCTTTATCTTTTGTGACTTTTTCCAAGGCCCGCATCTGGATAAAACCAGATCTTCCGACTCGTCCACCATTAGGTGATAATAATCGTCATTTGTGAGTTGATCTTGTAGCTGAATGTGCCTTGAGCCGACGACACTTTCCCATGGCGTGTACGACCTCATGTCCATAGACCGGTTTGTACGAAGGGACTTGGATCGACCCGTGGCATGCCATCCAATACGCCCACGGTGACTCGGCTAATCGGTGTGCCATTGCTTGGGATACTCAGAGATCTTTCTTTTAATCAGCTTGATCAAACTTTTGTTTGAGGCCTCGCTTGCCCGTTGGCTTGCGCGTAATACGGCGAAGAATTAAGTAGTTTGATCCCCATGCCGTCGGCAAACTGAACAAATTCGTCCGTTACAAAGATAGATCCTTGGTCATTGTTATTGTTTGTGGAACGCCAAATCGGTGGATGATGTGCTCTTTGACAAACTCGATCGCGTCCTTAGAATCCACTTTTCTAAGGGGGATCGCCTCCACCCATTTCGTGAAATAATCCGTTGCCACCAGGATATATTTGTGTCCTTTGCTCGAGGGTGGATTGATCTCGCCGATCATATCAATGCCCCATCCTCTAACGGCCACGGCTTGATGATTGGGTTCATAGCCGATGCCGGTGCTCGTTGTATAGCGCCGAACTTCTGGCAGTCCTGGCACCCCTTGTAGTACTTGAAGCAGTCCTCCAGCATTATCGGCCAGAAATACCCCGCTCGGCGGAGTAGCCACTTCATTCTGTGGGCCGATTGGTGCGTGCCACAGATTCCTTCATGTACTTCCCTGATGGCCACTGTAGCCTGATCGGCTCCCAAACACTTGAGTAGCACGCCGTCAATCGTCCGATAGTATAGGTCTTCATCAAGCAACACGTATCGTAACGCCTTATATCGTAGTTTCCTTGTGGCTGATTGAGAGGGGTTTTTGAGATAGTTGTAAACGTCAAACCTCCAATCATCGGTCGTAATGGCGCTATGTCTATATCTACTTCTTTCAGCATCGGCCGATAGCCTGATGCCCCTTGAGCCAAGTCATTGGCCTCTGTGTTCTGCTCTCTGGGGATATGCTTCAAAGTGACTAGCCGAAAACCATCCATTAACTCCCGGCATTGCCGATAATAGACCATCAGCGCATCGTTTTTTCATTCATATTCTCCTGATAATTGGCTGATGACCAATAATGAATCCCCCATTATTTCGATGGCGTCGGCTTCAACTTCCTTGAGTAGGTGCAATCCTTTAAGGACGACTTCGTATTCGGCTTGGTTGTTTGTAGCGTGGGGGTTGATGGCAAAAGCAAACTCGAAGCTTGCCCCCTGGGCGAAATAATGACCAAGTCGATGCCACAGCCATTGGTGCAGACCGAGCCATCGAACGTCAGAGTCCAAGGCATAATTTCCACTGAGCCGATTGAGTCGTTTTTGTGCTCCACAATGAAGTCGGCTATGGCTTGCCCTTTGACTGCCCTTGGTGCCTGGTACCTCAGGTCGAACTCTGTTAGTGCGAAGATCCACTTCCTGATTCTTCCTTTGAGCACCGGAGCTGATAGCATATACTTAACCACATCGGCTTTGCAAATTACCGCGCACTCGTTGGACAACAGATAGTGCCTCAACTTCGTACATGAAAAACAGAGGCATAGGCATAACTTCTCCACAGGTGAATACCTTGTCTCTGCGTCTAGCAGCCGTCGACTGAGATAGAAAATGACTTTTTCTTTGCCGCCGACTTCTTGGATTAGGACAGAGCCGATTGATTTGTCATCGGCCGATAGGTATAGCTTGAACGGTATTCCCTTTTGCGGAGGCATTAAAACCGGAGGGGAGCTTAGATAATCTTTTATGTTTTCTAATGCCTTCTGCTGCTCTGCCCCCCATGCGAAGGTCTGATCGGCTTTCAGCCGAAGCAGTGGTGTGAACGGCTCCATCTTTTCTGAGAGATTAGCTATGAACCGTCTGATGAAGTTTATCTTTCCGATCAATGACTGGAGCTGCTTTTTATCTTTCGGAGGTTGAATTGTTTTGATAGCATTTATGCTCCTTGGTGTGACTTCAATCCCTCTTTCATGGACGAGAAATCCCAAGAATTGCCCGGCCGACACGCCGAACGCGCACTTAAGCGGATTCATTTTTAAACCGTACTTCCTCGTCCGTTCTAACACTTGCCTCAGATCGGCTACGTGGCCTTCTATCTCCCTGGATTTGACCACCACGTCGTCAATGTATATCTCCACCAGCGAGCCAATCATATCGTGAAAGATGTAATTCATGGCCCGCTGATATGTTGCCCCTGCATTCTTCAAGCCAAACGTCATTACCACCCATTCGTATAGGCCGATTGCGCCGGGACACCGAAAAGCAGTCTTGTGGATGTCCTCGTCAGCCATGAATATTTGGTTGTATCCTGCATTGCCATCCATGAAACTGATGATTTTGTGGCCTGAGGCAGCATCGACAAGCAGATCGGCTATTGGCATTGGGTATTCGTCTTTAGGGGTTGCCTTGTTTAGATCCCTGAAATCGATGCACACCCTAAGTTTACCGTTTTTCTTTAACACTGGGACGATGTTTGAGACCCACTCGGCGTATCGGCAAGGCCGAATGAATCCCGCGTCGTACAGCCGAGTTATTTCGGCTTTAATTGCGTCGTACATATCGGCCTTAAACCTCCTGGGAGGTTGTTTGAACGGCCGATAGCCTGCCTTAATCGGCAGTTGATGGACCACTATCGATCGGCCGAGACCGGGCATCTCAAAGTACTCGCAAGCAAAACAATCTTTATATTCTTTTAATAATTCAATAAGCTGGGATCTACAATGAGAAGACAGATTTACGCTAATGTACGTCGGCCTCGGCTTATCACGAGCCGATGTCGATCTCCGTTCGTCGGCGACGTGAAGCCCTGCCCTAACTTGCCATCGTCTTCGTCCGCGGTGGCTACGCCGAGAACGCTTGAGCCCTCCACCATGTCTTGTTCAAAGCAGCAGCTGCGACTCATCGTTTCCGATGGGCTGTATCGTTGAATTGGACATGTTTAGAAAATCGCCTTGCCAGATTTTCCCAGATAAACAATCGGTGCCTTCGATTTCCCAAAGTGGCAAATCGGCACTGACGACACTAACTGACCTGTCGGCTGGCACGATCTCGACCTTGTCGCCGTCCCATTGGATTAGGCTTTGATGCATTGTAGAAGGGATGCAGCAGTTGGCGTGTATCTAGTCCCTCCCGAGCAGCAGGCTGTAAGACCCCTTCCCGTCGATGACGAAGAATGTTGTGGGCACGGTCTTGTTGCCGACGGTCAGTTCAACATTGAGGACGCCTTTGGTCTCCGATGGGTTGCCGCCGAAGTCCTTGAGCACCATGTTGGTTTTATCGGATCTTCGGCTCCCTTGCCTAACTTTACGAACGTTGCGTAAGGCATGAGATTGACTTGCAGCTCCCCGTCAACCAGCATTTTGGAAATCGGCTTGCCGTTGACGAATCCCTTAACGTACAACGGCTTTAAGTGCTGATTTTCGGTTCCTTCGGTTTGTCGAAGATAGCCTGATCTCGGTGAGATTGCTAGCTTTACAGGTCATCTTCGACGGTCACGCCGGCTTCGGGAGCGCCGAACTCTCGGCAACACGAAGACCATGTTAACCGATGCAGAAATTTTGCCTTTCCCTTTGGCCGCCCTCCCGGCTTGATCGGTGGGCTTTCCTCGGCTTGTTCCTCGTTGGCTATGGCGTCTTTCTTTTTAGGTACCCATCTCCTTTTGATTTTGCCTCAGCCGACGGGCGTTCGTGGATCATTTGCTGCACTTCGTCTTCTTTCCCATCACGCTTAAGCCGTTGAACCCTTCTTTTACGTGTCTTCGTGAAGAGATCGGACGGGCACCGTTGGGGTTGGCCGATTCCTCGTCGTCGGCCTCTTCATCATCGCGTGTTTCCATCGTGGTTTTCGTTGACGAAGAAGTCCCGATGGATCGGACCGAGCCAATCATGGGTGACCGCCGCCTTTGGTTCGGTCGAACGGCTCCGGGGCAAACCGGGTTGGACTTGTAGACGGTGACCTCGTGTCCGTCATCGCGATGATCGTTACATGCCGGGCAGTCATCCGGCGTTGGCAATCTCATGCCGGATTCCCGCGGTACCTAAAAAGTAATGCCAATGTGGATTGGCATTGTCATGGTTTACCTCGTATCGTCAGCTTCGGGTGTTCGGGTCACGCCGATGAGGTGCTTCGTCGTAAGCTTCTTCGTGCCGAGACCGGTGACGATGACGATGTCGGCTTCGTTCATGGATCGGCTATCAATCAGCCGATCTGATGACTGGGCGCACCATGTTAATCGGCGCGGCGTGACATCCAATTTGGTCGCCTTACGCCTTGGCCCCGATCAATGGATTGACTAAGCCGTGCGCCATTCTCGTTCGTCGATCGGCTTACAGGGCCGGCTTGGACCGTGTTAACCGAAAACAGATTGCCATCTACTTTCATCGACCGACTTGAATCGGCAAACTTCAATTTCTCGGCCTATCGCCGATTGGATTTCTGCTTGAAGACCTTGCGAGTCATTGGTGGCGTGGGTGAAGGGTTACGCGGAGGCTACGCTAGCCGAAAAACAAATACTTTTTACCGCACAAACCAGGAACACTTGCAAGTAAGGGCCGATAGATTGTTACCGATTGGAGTGTGCGGCGGAAATGACCAATCGGGGCAATCCGATGCAGGAACGTGTAGCCGATTCTGGAGACAGTGATTCGCCAATCGGGTGATTCGGAATCGTCGGCCGCGTTCTCACGCCTCGCTCGATGCGCCCGAGCCGCAGCCGATTCCACACACGCCGATCGCTCCGATTGCAGCCGATCCGAAGCCGATCAACAACGCGCAACGTAGCAGCGCCTCTACCGGTATCCACACGTCCGGGGACAGAACGCCGTACACCCGTGTGCTAGCACGCGATGCAAGGCTAGGGTTTGGCTCGAAAGTGGGGACGGTTTCCGTGGAGATTGATCTCGCGACTTCTGTTGCGGATTCGGTTCAATGCCGTACAATTGACGTGCCACGGCTCTCCACCCCTCCATCCTTTATATAGAGTTGGCCGTGGGACTAGTGGCCGATCGGGACTCTATTTTGAATCGGATCTCATCCGTATCTCATAGAGTTGGCCGCCCACACGTCGTAAGCCCATAGGACTCTATCCGATCGAGCCGTATCCGAGTCCAACTCGAATATCTATTCTATCCCCTTAAGCGTGCGACCACGTAGGTTCGGGTATACTCGGTTTCGGCTATAGTCTAACTTAGCCGATCGTCGGCTCGAGTCCAACTCAGCCGACCCGTCAACAGCGGTGCCTAGCAGCACATATTGACACCATAGTATACAAGAATAATATCGGCTATGAACCTGTAATGTGTACACAAATCCCTTTGCCTCACGATACCGGTTAAGCTATAGGCAAGATGTGTGCCATCCCTTCAATAGCTTAACCATTCACTCGAACCGTATTGGATTATCTCTCGTTGATTGACTCCTCAATCAACTCAGCATGGCCATGCATTTCCATAATCCAGTACCTCGAGGGCCTAGAGATATCTCTCCAAAGGAGGGGCAAATTCCATCTTGATCACTCACATCCCACTCCATGTTTCATAGCAAACCCAAAAACTACCTTTATAACTACCCGATTCGGAATAGCGTTTGGTAGTCCCAAAGTAGGCTACTACACATGTTGGAATCCATGGTGATCTCGGGTCTAAGGACTTTGTACCAACACTACGAGACCAACTAATGGCACATTAATTCTGTAGTGTCTCATGGTGGGTCTATCCAACAATGTGTTCTCCAACACATATGTCCATGTTTATTGATTTGATATCTCCATACCCATGATCTATGAGACATGATCATCAATCAATAAACATGCCGATCTTAGAATCATATTTGTTCCAATAATATGATATATGATCGAGGATCATTTAGAAATAGATTCATACATATCGAGTCTCATAAATAAGTCACGTACTTATTGATCAATACAAGATGTCTATTTCATGGGCCGAATAACACTTTATTCATTTATACATAAACATTGACGTGATATCCAACATCTCCATGTTGCCTCTAGGGCATATCACTAACAATCTCCCACTTGCACTAGAGTCAATCATGTAAGTATCTAATACCCATTGCTCTTGTGTGCGCCTCATGCTTCGGCTGAGGGAGAGGTTTTGTCAGCGGATCAGCTATATTTAGATCCGTGTGCACTTTGCATATCTTGACATCACCTCTGTTCACAATCTCGCGGATGAGATGATATCGCCGAAGTATGTGTTTGGACTTCGATGTGACCTCGGCTCCTTGGCTTGCGCAATGGCTCCACTATTATCACAATAGAGAGACATTGGACCAGTCATACTAGTCATCACACCAAGCTCAGGAACAAATTTCTTGATCCAAACAGCCTCCTTTGTAGCTTCCGAAGCAGCAATGTACTCGGCTTGCATATCTTTCCAGGCGAATATTCCAACTCCGAGATGCTTGCTTCAATCCATAAATGGATTTCTGTAGCTTGCATATCTTTCCAGGCGATTCTGGATCGACAAAACCCTGAGGTTGTATCATGTATACATCCTCGCTTAGGTTTCCATTTAGGAAAGCCGTTTTGACATCCATCCGCCATATCTCATAATCGAAATACGCAGCAATCGCTAGGATAATCCGAATAGATTTAAGCATTGCGACGGGCGAGAAGGTTTCATCATAATTAACTCCTTGAATCTGTTTAAAACCTTTCGCCACCAATCGCGCCTTATAGATGTGAACATTTCCATCCATAACGGCCTTTTCTTAAAAACCCATTTACACTCAATGGTTTTGACACCATCGGTGGATCAACCAAGTTCCAAACTTGATTGTCGTACATGGATTCTATTTCGGATTTCATGGCTCCAAGCCACTTGTTGGAATCGGGTCCCACCATCGCTTCCTCATAGGTCTTAGGTTCATCGTTGTCCAACAACAATATATCACGTTGTTCACTTTGTGTACTGTCGGGCGCACGACGTGATCTTTCGGTCTCCGTGGGGTGGTGTATCTACAACCGGTGGCGCAACACTTTGCTCCTCTGTTGTGGTTACGTGGTCGCGAAACATTTTCGGTGTTTCTTGAACTTCTTCAAGATGCACCCTGCTCCCACTAACCCTTCTTGAAAGAAACTCTTTCTCCAAGAAGACACCGTGTCGGGCGACAAACACTTTGCCTTGTTCCCGATTATAAAAGTAATATCCCTTAGTTTCCTTAGGATATCCCACAAAGAAGCACTTGTCGATTTGGGTGTGAGCTTGTCGACGTAAACGTTTTACATAAGCTTCGCATCCCCAAATTTTGAGAAAAGACAAACTAGGGGTTGCCCTGTCCATATCTCATATGGTGTCTTTTCAACCGACTTAGATGGAACTCTATTTAGTGTGAGCGCATTGTTTCAAGAGCATATCCCCGAAGGATAACGGAAGATCACTTTGGCTCATCATCGATCGCACCATGTCCAACAAGGTGCGATTTCTCCGTTCGGACACCCCATTCCATTGTGGAGTTCTGGCGGAGTCAGCGTGGAACAATTCCACAATCTTTCGGATGATTACCAAACTCTTGGCTCAAGTATTCTCCTCCATGATCGATCGTAGAAACTTGATTGTTTTCCCTAAATGATTGTACTTCATTCTGGAATTCTTTGAACTTTTCAAAGGATTCGGACTTATGCCTCATTAAGTAGATATAACCATATCTACTAAAGTCATCGGTAAAGGTAATGAAGTACTGATAACCACCTCTGGCCGTTGAGCTCATTGGTCCACATACATTAGTATGTACGAGTGCCAATAAGTCACTTGCTCTCTCACTATGTCCCGTGAAAGGTGCCTTTGTCATCTTACCAAGTAAACAAGACTCACATGTCTCAAATGATTCAAAATCAAAAGAGTGAAGCAATCCATCCTTATGGAGCTTCTCCATGCGTTTCTTATTTATATGGCCTAAGCGACAATGCCGGATAAACGTAGGGTTTATATCATTAGAGAGTTGCCTTTACGTATTAATGTTATAGATGGGAGACGCTTCAAGATTCAAAATGTATAATCCATTCACCAATGGAGCATGAAAATAGAACATATCTCTAAGATATATTGAACAACCATTGTCCATTGATCTAAAATCATATCCTTCCGCTTGCAAACATGAAGCGGAAATAACGTTTTGACATAGTGTTGGAACACAATAACAATTATTCAATTCAGAAACTAATCCCGAAGGTAGATGAAGTGGTGCTGTGCCGACAAGCGTAGCAACGCTTGCTCCATTGCCGACGCGCAGTTCACCTCGCCCCTTCTCAATCCTCTACTTCTTCTCATTCCCGCAACGATTTGCAAATATGAGCTACGATCCGGTATCAAATATCCAAGAGTCGTAGGTGAAGTAGCAAGATTAATGTCTATAACATTAATACCTAAAGCGAAGTCGTACTTTGCTTCTTTTTGAGATCCTCCATGTACTTCTTGCAGTTCCTCTTCCAGGGCTTGTCTCCTTGCAATAGAAGCAAACGGCATCTGATGCCGCCGACCCCTTCTTGCCCTTCTTTGCATTGGAGGCACTCGCGATCTCATCGGGAGTTAACTTTCTCTTGGTGCAAAGTTTCTTGACAGTGGTTTGCGCTTAGCCTTACGCATCATCATCACATGATGACCGTTTTCTGGATACTCTCCTCATTGTCTTTAGCATCCCATGCAATTCAGCCAAGGTTCTATCCATATTGTTCATGTGATAATTTAATATGAATGGCTCGAAGCTCGGAGGAGCGGCGGAGAATCACATCGAGTAGCCAACTCTTGGCTAAGGGGAAAACCTAGTTTTTCCGGACTCTCAATGTAGCCAATCATTTTTATCACATGCGGACTAACGGGATTCCCCTCAACAAGCACGCACGCAAACAAGGACTTTGAGGTGTTGAACCTCTCGGCCCGAGCTTGGTTCTCAAACATGCCACGTAGCCCCTGAATAATAGTGTGAGCATCGTTGCTCTCATATTGCTTCGAAGCTCGGGGACATTGTAGCAAGCATGAGACAGCTTATATCTAGGGCATCATTAGTATGCTTCTCGTAAGCTCTCCGTGCGGTTGCAATGGCATTATTTGGCAAATCCTCGGGATAGGGTACTTCAAGAACGTACTCCTTACGCTCTTGCTTGAGAACAATTCTCAAGTTGCGATACCAATCCATAAAGTTTGTTCCATTTAATTTTTCCTTTTCGAGAATAGATCGCAAATTAAAAGTCTTGGGTATAGTATTAGCCGCCATTTATTCTACAACAAGAAAAAGCAAAGTTTAGCACAATGTTTATGCTATGTCTATTGTTAAACAATTTATCATTAGACTCCCATTACGTATTTTCCACCTTCCCTCTAGGTTACGTATTGGGTCAAGATCCACATGTTAATTAATTTTCTAGTGAGCTTTGGCATCACTTTGCTAGAAGATTAATAACATCGGTAAGCAACTCCTTGCTAATCACATCTCTATGTGACTCTTGTTGTTGGTGTGGCATCTCCATGCCCCGGCCCCAACCTATGCCCCAAGGCCCAAAACTGTTTTGATAGCCTTGTTAAGTAAACCAAATGCTCCTGCATGTATATGTCGACATATACCCCTCGTGTTATGATAGAGAATGACACTCTGCTTTGCGAGACCCACCATTGATGAGCATAACGGTAGGGTGCAACATTTGGAAGGGCATCATTACTACTTAATTTTGCGAGGGATGCTATCCTATCAAACAAACATATCACATATGAAAGCAAGAAGAATAGCATATAGTGAAATAGTATGGCCCCCTTCACATGGTGATCTCCATCTCCATGCCGGTGTAGAGGATCTCCATCTTCATCACCGTTCTTTCGAGTGCCGAATGCTTGATTTCTTCAAACTAAGCTACTACTATAGAAGCTCTAATTGAAGATTACATCGACTCGCAGGTCGTGAAAGAATATTACAAGCATTGCACGTATGAAAGAATATTACAGGGATTGCACATATGAAAGAATATTACATGCATCACATGCATCTCATACATACAATAGGGTCATACCATCTCAAAGCATTCTCTGCAAAAACAAGTTAGGCATAGAAACGTTTTCTACCTATCGCGGAGAAACGGCATCGAGACGACCTATAAGGGGGTACGCACACGGCGGTCCCGGAACACCTATAAGGGGCAGCGCCCGGAACACCACACGAAATTCATAGATCCTATCTATGAAATCGCTTACGGAAACCATGTCAGCATAATCATATTATGTCGTCCCGATACACTATCAAGGGAGATGGTTTGCGTAGGCGCGAGGCAGCAAACAAGATCGGACTACGAGATAGCTTCGGCATAATCACATTATACCGTTCCGATACACTATCAAGGAACGCTATCTCAAAGCTGACTCAAACCGAGTTATATGGAAATTGCTTCAACGTAATCACATTACGCCGTTCCGATACACTATCAAGGAACGCAATTACCATTAACTCTCCTCAACAGATCCCGTAAAACCGATTGATCTAATCAACCCGTGTACAAAACTTGTTCCAGATCCAATCTAAAACCCGAACTAAGCAAGATTAGCTCTGATACCACTGAAGGGTTACGCGGAGGCTACGCTAGCCGAAAAACAAAAACTTTTACCGCGCAAACCGGGAAAACTTGCAAGTAAGGGCCGATAGATCGTTACCGATTGGAGTGTGCGGCGGAAATGCGACCAATCGGGGCAATCCGATGCGGAACAGTGTAGCCGATTCCGGAGACGGCTGATTCGCCAATCAGCCGATTCGAGTCGTCCGCCGCGTTCTCACGCCTCGCTCGATGCGCCCGACCGCAGCCGATTCCACCACGGCCGATCGCTCCGATTGCGCCGATCCAAGCCGATCAACGGCGCGCAACGTAGCGGCGCCTCTACCGGTATCCACACGTCCGGGGACGAACGCCGTACACCCGTGTGCTAGCACGTAGGGTTTGGCTCGAAAGTGGGGAGGGTTTCCGTGGAGATTGATCTCGGCGACTTTGTTGCGGATTCGGTTCAATGCCGTGCAATTGACGTGCCACGGCTCTCCACCCCTCCCTCCTTTATATAGAGTTGGTCGTGGGACTAGTGGCCGACCAGGACTCTATTTTGAATCGGATCTCATCCGTATCTCATAGAGTTGGCCGCCCACACGTCGTAAGCCCATAGGACTCTATCCGATCGGATCCCTATCCGATCGAGCCGTATCCGAGTCCAACTCGAATATCTATTCTATCCCCTTAAGCGTGCGACCACAGCAGGTTCAGGTATACTCGGTTTCGGCTATAGTCTAACTTAGCCGATCGTCGGCTCGAGTCCAACTCAGCCGCCCACGTCAACGCGGCGCCTAGCGGCACATATTGACACCATAGTATACAAGAATAATATCGGCTCGAACCTGTAATGTGTACACAAATCTCTTTGCCTCACGATACCGGTTAAGCTATAGGCAAGATGTGTGCCATCCCTTCAATAGCTTAACCATTCACTCGAACCGTATTGGATTATCTCTCTGTTGATTGACTCCTCAATCAACTCGGCATGGCCATGCATTTCCATAATCCGGTACCTCGAGGGCCTAGAGATATCTCTCCAAAGGAGGGGCAAATTCCATCTTGATCACTCACATCCCACTCCATGTTTCATAGCAAACCCAAAAACTACCTTTATAACTACCCGATTACGGAATAGCGTTTGGTAGTCCCAAAGTAGGCTACTACACATGTTGGAATCCATGGTGATCTCGAGTCTAAGGACTTTGTACCAACACTACACGAGACCAACTAATGGCACATTAATTCTGTAGTGTCTCATGGTGGGTCTATCCAACAATGTGTTCTCCAACACATGTGTCCATGTTTATTGATTTGATATCTCCATACCCATGATCTATGAGACATGATCATCAATCAAGAGACATGCCGATCTTAGAATCATATTAGTTCCAATAATATGATATATGATCGAGGATCATTTAGAAATAGATTCATACATATCGAGTCTCATAAATAAGTCACGTACTTATTGATCAATACAAGATGTCTATTTCATGGAACTGAATAACACTTTATTCATTTATACATAAACATTGACGTGATATCCAACATCTCCATGTTGCCTCTAGGGCATATCACTAACAGTGGGATGTTGAATTGTGCCACTTGCAATACTTCTTCTTCCTCAATTCTTTGGCCGACGGGATCACATGATTTTCGGGCAATTGAATCTGTTCTCCTTGAGCAAGTAAATCAAAAATCTTGTCGGCCTTGGTGATATCGAAGTCGTATCTTTCCTCTTTAGCCGTCTTGGTAACCATTGGCAAATGATGGCTTTCTTGTTCTTAGCCCACTCATTGCCGCCACTTCCGCATCATCGTTGTCGGACCGTAGTCGACTCGATGACGACCTGAGTTATATTTTTGACGGCCTCTCTGGTGTCTTGGAATCGCTGTTCGTGGGCCGTCACCTTCGCGCCAAGTGGGCTAGGTCCGAGTCTCTGCGCAGAGAACCGTTCTCGATCGGCGCGATCGACCATGAAAGGCCGATCGGCCACGGTGGGCATCCGATAGCACCAGTGTAACATTGGTTCCTCATTTCACTGAAACATTGGATGTATTCTTGGACCGACTCATTGTGTTTACGCCGATCTTTGGTTAGGTCCGACAACTTCATCTCATGGTTGCCGGAGTAGAAATAGCGTGGGGCTGTTTTTCAAGATCGGCCCAACTCGAATCGAGTTGTAGGGCAATGAGGAGAACCGGTAAAGGCCGATCTGAAAGAGAGAGAGGGAATAGTCGAACTCTCAAGGGGTCCATAGCCGATGCTTCACCGCATTGCGCCAAGAATCGGCTAACATGCTCGTATGTTGAAATATTGTCCTGCCCTGAGAACTTTGAAAAGTCCGGGATCTTGTATCGGTTGGGTAGCGGGATCCGTTCAAAGTGCTCGGATAAGGATACCAATACATGTTTCCGGAGTCTTTCGGCTTGAGGCCGAATTGATCGTTCATGACATCTGCGATCGGATCGGCCCATGTCCGGTTATCTTCTTGTATCGGCTCATATGGGCCATGCGGCGCGGTGCTTGCCGATACAGCGGTGGCGGTGTCTGCGGCCTATAATGATGATCTTGACGGCCTCCTTGGTACTAGTAGTGATGTTCAACAAAGGTGGCCGAGGCGCCAATGGTGTTGATGGTCCTGGGAACAGCTGTTGACCACCGGCGTTGCGCCGTCTATCTGGATCAATCGGCTCCAACTGTCGATTGTCATTGAACATATTATCAATCTGATCATGGGGCAACGGCTGTTGTCGATTCAGTATAGTAACTGCCGGCCTTACAGATGATTCGCTTGGGTTTGGATGACCAAGGGCTCCTCCCGGTGGCCCTTGTTGTGCTATCAGCGGGATTGGCCGATCCTGCGTGACCAGTGTCCTGTAACCAGGAAATTGGCCATCTGTGAAGTATGTGGGCCCCCGTTGCAGCTGTTCGGCTACCTTGGCGTCGACCATAGTAGCGATCATATTATTGAGAGTGTTGACCAAGATGCTACTTTGGTTGACCAGTGCATGATGAACGGCCAAGTCAATCTGATCTTGTAGAGAGTATACGGCCGAATCATCTTGCACCTCGGTCGGCTCCTCCACCTTCTGTTTGCCTTTTGTGTCACCTGAACTTGTATTTTTGGTGCACAGCTCCAGATCTTGTTTGGGTGAAAGATTGTAAATAGTTAGCCTGGAGCTCTTCCACCATCTTCTTGTATTTGGCTTGCTGTTCAGCCGATAGTTGTTCCATCTTTACAGGCACGATGTTGTCCTGCGTAATGATGGGGCTTTTGGAGTCCACCATCTTGCCGGCTGAATCTATACGTCCGAGTCGAGCCGACAAAGAAAGTCCCACTGGGTGTGCCAAGAAGCGTATTGACGAGAAATCTCTCTCACGCGCTGGCCTGGGAAATCTGCTTGACTCCGAGTGCATGTTCTTCTGTTTGCCTACAACATGCGGGCGTGCCGATTGATTTGATCTGTCAATCAACAAGAAAACGAGAGAATATGCGTTAAGTGTTAGGTTAGGTCCCCACGGGATCGGCTAAGGAAATTCATGAACATATATATGCTATTCTAAACTATATTTAAGCCAAGTGACTGGAATGGATCGGCTATACCGAGACAGCATCAGCCGCTTGACCCAAATAAAGTAAAGAATAATAAATATACGGATCGATAACCTAGCCGATACTGGAAAGCTAACAATGAATCGGCTAGTACCCAGATGAATCTTATGGAAAGATAATATTCTGAATCGGACGCACAACCTGAAATCGGCCATCGGACATGCGCGATAGGCCGATTTGGTACGGCTGCGTCCGGCAGAACACGATCTTAACATAAGAGGCAGTCCTAATACAGATCTAATAATGAATATATCAAAAGAAATATACTAGGGCAGATAAGGCCGGCTGAAACCCCGGCACTGTCTCTAAACAATATAAATCTATCCAAACAGATCATTGATAGTTCTAAGAACGACTTAATAGTTCGAACCCGATGCAGCATTAAGTATCAAAAGAAAACCCGATCTGTCACGGCCGATTTATACCTCTCAAGACGGTGGATATCGCATATAAACCAGCCAACCTTTAGATCTAGCCCTATCGGCTGCAAGTCCTTGACAGAACTAGTCAATGGCAAGATAGATCTAAACATTGATCTAATTTATATGCGCTATATGATAAATAGCGCAGTACAAACTCCTGATTCTAATGTATCATTGCGATGGAAGCACTAGAAACAGTAAATCATACCACTAATGACAAACATCTACCTGGATCTGGGGATCGAAACGATGCAGCCCGTAGCCAAACAAAGTGCTCTTCTAAAGAAAAAGTTGGCGATGCGCCGAAGGTTTGATTGATTGAATGTGTGTATATTTACAAGGGGTCTCGGGTCCTATTTATATCCAAGATACAATTATCTGTACAAACCCTGGACTCTATCTAAACTACCATTTAAAACACAACATTATCCCTAACAGGACCCATGCCGTGTTACAACTAATAGTCTAAAAAATCTCTAGATTACAGATACAATTGTCGTTACACGACTCTATCCTAAGTGGCAATATCATTTAACGCACAATTAGCAACCGAATCTTCTATTTATCTTCAAGTTTCGCATTAGAAACGGTTTCATCTTTTCCGGACCTAGAATCGGCCATCTTGCCCCTATTCGATACATCCTCGCCGATTGGCCTCGCACCGATCACTCCTTTGGCGATGCGATTCCTGTCTTCGATCGATCCGATTCCGTTTTGCCTTTGCGGACTTAGGAACTCAATTACCAAATTTCGGTGTTAACACAAACGTCTATGGGCCTTGCCTCCATAGCCAAAAACTTTCTTTTTTCCAACACGTTCAGGACGAAGGGAACCAAATTTCTATCCCTTGGGCACCCTGTGGAAATTTCTACCTAGTCCGCTACTCCTCGAGTGGTCCAATAGCAATTTTAATAGAGTAGAAGCGGATGTGTTCAATGAATTTATTCATGGATCACATATGCGAAATTCCCCTACTCGATCGCCTCTACACTTGGACCAACAATCAGCCTATCCCAATTTTAGTTAAACTGGATCGCCTTTCGGTCAACATTCCTTGGAGCGCTTCCTTCCCATACCACTCTTTCCTACTTACCGGTAACCGTACTCGTTTGGGAAAATTTCATCTGAATTCAATTTTTGGAAAAATCGAAAAAATCAAAAAAATTGTTGGAGCTAGTTCTTGACTTGTAGTGTCAAATGGTGAAAATTTTTTTGAAAACGAATGAGGTAAAATCACTTTTAGATTTAAACCAATATTAGGTCATAAAATTGAAAAAAGAAAAAGCTTGATGAGCCCAAAGCATTGTTCATAAAGCCCAATACGACCCAAACCACGATTCGCGCCAAACCGTGCCAAACCACGGTAACGGTGCCAAACCAGGCGGGAACATTTCAAAATTTACGGGTGAAATTCATGCGGTTTTAGATGGTTATCGTGTGGTTGCCGTGGTAACCGCCTTATCACGAGGGGAGGGGGCGGTAACCAAAAACGATAAGTAAAACCCTGTCTCATACCATGCCCCCATCCTTCTATCCGCCACCTCCTCTATCCCCGCTCCGAAGTGTTTCGCATGAACAACCGCTGGTTAGCCAATCCAGCATGCGGCAAATAGTTCACTCAAGCTGGAGCGGTGTTCTGAAGACCACCATCGCGCCGTCCCACACTAGGCATCTTTGCCTTAAGCTAAAAAGATCCGGGCGGGAACCAAAGTTTGGGCCAAAACCCCTGTGCAAACCTTCCATGACGATCTCAAGCGTGAACTTGTCATCACGGTTCTAGACAAATTGGGAGAACGTCGTCTCCTTTCCCTCCATAAATACAACCATCGTTGCTTAGTCAAAAAATCCCTTCAATCTTTGACTGCCTGCAATCTATTGGCGCCAAAGAGGGGAAGTGTGCAACTGCATTCTCGGAGACAAAAATACCTTTTTATCACCACATGTTTGCCTATGTACACCTTCGCAGGAATCAGATTAAAATAATCATGGCCAACAGAATTGGTGTCCACTCCCACTCCGGATAACAGCAAGTGCTTCTTTCCTTCTACAAAGAGGTCCTATGTTCCTCCTCCCCGTGCTCTGTCAATTTCGACATGCACCACCTCCTCTATTCGAATGCCCTAGACAACCATTAAGCAAACTGTATAGTGCAACCTTTCACCTTGCAAAAATCCAAACCACACTATTTCATATGGGGGATGACTCAAGTCCAGGGCCGGACGGATTTGGCCTGGCTTTCTTTAAGCATCACTAGGAATTAGTGTGCGACGACTTGCTGCCGTTAAATAATGATTTCCATGCCTCCCAGGCTGAACTGCATCGGATCAACAAGGCCTTCATGGTCTTGCTCCCTAAAAAAGTAGGTTGCACAGCACCGAGTGATTTCAGGGCTATCTCCCTTCAAAACTGCCTAATGAAACTAGCCACAAAATGCCTAGCTGCACGCCTCCAAGCTTTCATCCCCTTCCTCATCCACCCAGACATAACATGCTTTATTCGACAAAGAAGCATCACCGAGAACTTTGCCTATGCCGGGGTGTGGGGGGTGTCACCCCGGGGTAGCTCACAGAGCGGAGTTAAGGTCAACTGAAGTCGGACCAGGGGTCCTCAGTCCGGGGTCGGAAGCCCGACCCCCTCTTGGGGTCGGTCGCCCCGACCTTCCCCCAGGTCCAACTTTGGTGTTCCTTCTCGACCGTAGCTCAGTGGCCCGACCTCAGATCTTCTCGAAAAGGAAGGCTTGCTTTGCAAGGTTCACAGAGGAGGCAAGGAGGGGACAACCCGACAGAAGATGACGTCACCCGACAAGACTGCGAGGTAATACCTACGAAGGACGGATCCCAAGGTAGGATAGAGCACGAGATGCCCATGGTGCGCGGGACACAGGAGGATCTCTTTGTACTTTTCCGATATTGCATGTGCTTGCTTTTTAGTCTTTCGTATTAGCTTTCTTGGCCCCCAAGTCCTCTTGTCTGCTTGACTCCAGTGCAGGTCCTTCTTAGCTGCCTACAATGTGTAGAGCGTGCCAGTTGATTTGATCTGCCAATCAACAAGAGAAAATACAAGAAAATATCCGTTAAGCATTAGGTCAAACCCCCGCGGCATCGGCCGAGGAAGTCCATGATCATACACATGCTATTCCCGGCCATATTTGAACCAAGCGACCGAAGCGCATCGGCTACGCCAAAGCAATCATCAGCCATCCGGTCCAAATATGACGAAGAATAACAAATATACGAATCAATAAACCCGCGAGACTCGAAGCCCGACATTAAATCGGTGATGCTCCAATGAATCTCGCACGAGCATAACGTTCCTAGATTAAGGACGTAAGTAAACACAATCTAGATACGAACTACGGCCCTACCATAGATCTGATAACAATCATATTAAAAGAAACATATTAAGATAGATAAGGTCGATTGAAACCCCGACGCTATCCCGGATAATGTAAGTCCAAACGAATAAATTGCCAATGATTCTAAAGACGACTCAATAGTTCAGTCTTGATGCAACATTAAGTATCAAAAGAAGCATTCAATCTATTACTTTCGATTTACACTCCGTAAGATAGTAGATACCGCATACGAATCAACCAGCCCTTAGACCTAGCATCGCGACCATACATCCTCGAAAGGATGAGTCAACTACAAGATAGATCTAAGCACCGGGTTGGTTCATATGCACTATATGATATATGGCGTAGCAAAACTAATGAATCCAATGTGTCATTGCGATGGAAGCATTAGAAACAAGTAATCTCACCACTAACGACAAACATCTACCCGAGTTCGGGGATCGAGACGATGCGGCCCAAAGCCAAACAAGGTGTTCGTCCAAAAGGAGAAGGATGGCGTGCGCCAAAGATTAGATTGATTGAATCATCCTTATACACGGGATCTCGGGTACTATTTATACCCGAAATACAAATATCTCAGTAACAACTTCGGACTCTATCTAAACTATTTTTAGAAACA
Source organism: Oryza australiensis (assembly GCA_019925245.2). Lineage (NCBI taxonomy): Eukaryota > Viridiplantae > Streptophyta > Magnoliopsida > Poales > Poaceae > Oryza > Oryza australiensis. The sequence continues at coordinate 1,460,564 of JAIFGZ020000237.1, forward strand.
TCATATCATCCCTAACGAGATCCATTACAACTAACCATTTAACAAACTCCTAAATTACGATACAACTACCATTACAAGACTCTATCCATAGGTGGCAATACCTTTAAATGCGCCATTGACATCCGAATCCCCACTTATCTCCAAGTTTCGCATTGGACACGGTTTTATTTCTTTTAAACCGGAATCGGTGTCAGGTACATTCCATTCAACCTATTCCTAGCCGACCAGCCCTGCAGCCGATTACTCTTTTAGCCGATACAACCCCTGACCTCAGCCGATCTGATTCCACCTTGCTTCCTTAGGACTTAGGAACCCCATTACCAAATTCCAAGTGTTAACACATGCCCCCCAAGTCCGTAACATAAAGTGTTGTAGATTTGTTTATCTACTCAAACTCCTATGCCCTTCTCGGCCCGAATCGTTTCGGCTTCTCCCAAGGGCTCTTTAAATATCCACTTTCCTGGCGAGCCACCCACGCTCCTATCGTGCGCTCGGCTTCCTTCTCAAACAAACCTCCCGCCCTTCTCTCTCTCCTCCCGCGACTCCATCGGCGTTCGACACTTTCCACATTCTTCGAGCCCCATCTTCTTCTCCGACCTCCCCGATGGCCTCCGCTGCGACCTCAAGCACCTCCAACTCGCCGGCCACCGTCGCACCTACCGCGACCACAACCGCTCGCCGCCGCCACTGGAACCGCCTCGCCACCGCCATGAACGAATTCCCTTAGGTATTTCCCTTCTTTTTTTTACTTTGTAATCTTACCCTCAACTCGTTCCTCCAAACGCCCTTATACCAAAAAGTTTGCTTGGTAATTTTCAATATCACCTCATCCCACAATCTTACTAATTAATGCTTTTCTTATTCCAAACTATAAACACCATCACCTCGATCGGTACTTTTCCCTCCTCCTTCGAATTGCAGCACCTCTCTCACCAAGTGCTCATCCCCAATTTAACACAAGAGGGAAAATACTTCCTTGGCCTATCGGCGATATAGACCCAACCGACGTGATCATAGCCGAAACCAACCACATGCCCTTCAACACGCCAAACCATCTCTTTCCCACTTTGGAGCAGGACTTTCAAGGCTTGGCCGTCTACCGACACGGCTGGACCGAATGGTACAAGAGAATACAATCGGCCAAGTACACCCAATGGGAAGAAAGAAAGCTTGCCCAATGCTTAGAACTGTCCATAGCCAACATGGAAAAAGACGAACCCTCCTATCGGCCGCAGCTTACTTTTGGAACGAGCCGGTTTCAATGCCTTCCTCTTCGAGCGAGGGCGGATGACCATCACACTAGCCGATGTGCATATGACAACCTAGGGCTGGACATTGAATCATCGGCTAATCCATGCGTCTTGAACCGAAAAGGCCAACACCAGTTTAAAACCAAAGCCATCGGTGGATGGAGTGGTTTCATTGCCCAAAACAAGAAAGATGGAACAGTCCACCGAGAATACACTGCGCTTTACGATGATGTGGTTAGAAAAATTCATGTTCGCGGATCGAGTGGGCCGACCGCTAATTGGCAAATAATGGCCGAAATCCTAGCCGACGGGACAGAGTTCGCATTGGGAAAATACCTCCTCGGCTACACGTATCAAATGCTGCATCAAGCCGCCACAAAAATAGCCGCCAACGCCCGATCAACACCGGCGGCCCTGGTGGTTCCTCCAAATCTGGTGGTGTTGGCCACCCAAAACGTAGCCGGTCGGCCCCGCCCGGCGACGCCGGATTCCCAAGGCTGGAACCAATCGAAGATGAAGAAGGTGACCAAATCACCACCGGGCGATGCACCAACTATGGGGAAGCGGCCGCCACCCATGCGGAGTTCAAGGCAATCGGGGTGAGTGTTGGCCGATTGGTTCGTGGCTTTCTACGATGGGTTATCCCGCGACAACCGCACCTAGTACTTCTACTCCGACCAAGGATCTTTCGAGCCGCCGATCGATTTCAAATGGGTCGACCTCAATTCAGCCGAGTCCAAGGTGTAGAAAATTGTTCTTCGTCCTGTTTATCTCCGCATTCCGCCGACGGGGTTCATCATGGCCGATCAACAGCTCGGAGTTATGAATTTTACTACCCGGCATCGGCCGCGAGGCAATTTGGCCTCGGGCAACTTCCCATCGGCTTCTTTTACGCCGATAAGATCGAGACCGGAGGAGCGGTCGGCCAAGATCGATGATGAACTCACTGCTGAACATAGTGGTCCCTCCTTCGGTGACGCCGGCAGAATCACCCTGTCGACAAGAAGAAGCGCCGCTTACGACCGATGGTGGTTGGAACTTAGACGCCACATTTTTCACCAACGGTCGTCTTGCTACATTGACTTGCTCTGCCGGATGAGATCCCTCGGTATATTTCTACTCACACCGATTATTCCCTTCCTACGATTCATTCATCGACCGTGTCACCGATTTAACATTTGTGCTTTGACTTCGCGGGAAAGAAATGGAGCGGTGATGAAGCGACTCGGCGCCCCATCGAATACAAACCGGGCATTTTGGACACGGGGGCCTTGCTCCGTCGGCCATCTACTGGGGGCGCCAAGCTCGTCTCTATTGCGAGGGCAGTGCGCCATCCGATCGCACCGAAAAGGAAGACGGTGCCACCGCCGCGTTCATCGGTTGCGCCTGCCCCCAAAAGGGCGAAAAAGATAGAACCGATCGCCTCGGCCGACAGTCCTCCTCCTCTAGATCCGGCCGTCGAGCGGTTCCTCAACGCTGCTGCCAGACGAAGAGGCACCGTAGCCGTCCAGCGGTGTCGAAACTAGGGCTTCGAGTCCCGAATCGGTGAACGCCCAACCGACGCTCTGCCGGCCCCAAGCCCACCGATGAGACGTCCTCCCGTAAGTTTTTACTTCATTGTTCCTGGTCTTGCGATGTTTACCGTATCTGATTTGTCCGTTCCTTGTAGTTCAAGAAACCGGCCGGTCGTGCCCTCGCCCGCTCTGCCGTAATCGGCTCTTACCACTTTGTCCGTGATAATCAATTAGTTAGTACTCGCTAATCCCGTTTTCCTTTTTGCGACTTCCGCGATCCCGCGGCCGCTCCCTGCGCGAGTGAATGTACTGCGCTGTTGGGGGTGGCGACGATGACACCGGCAGAAAAGCCGGGCGATCGCGGGAACGATCCGGCCGAACCGTAATCCGACGACGCGCCGCCGACGGTAGGCAGCCGGCCCCGGCCATTTGTTTTGCCATGCCTCGACCCTTTCTTTCTCTACGCAGCGCGTGGCCGATCTCCTCAACTTCGATTTATCGGAGTTCGAGGAGCCGGCAATGCCGGCGAGGAAACGCTTGCACCGTCGGCCGAGAACCTAAAGGCCACCCCCGGCGACATCGGCAACCGACTAGACGCCTCGTTAGATGCGCGGTGGTCTCTTGCGGCTCCATACACGCACGATTCCGGGATATACAAGACCAAGCGCCGGATGCCGTAGCGAAGCCATCGCGCCGGCGATCTTCATGGAAGCTTACCAACTAAAATACGAACGAGCCCGCGAGAGTCATTGATCGGCGTGAGAGTCGGGCGCGTGCGGCTGCCATCCAATCGACCAAAGACGCCATTGAAGCCCGAAAAACCGCCTTCGACCGCCTAAAACCAAGCCGGCCGCCAAGCTTGAACAACTTCGTGCCCGTCGGGATCGGCCGGTGGCCGATCTCGTTCAGATTACCAACAAGATTGATGTCCATGAAGAGTATATGGCCGATTTGCCGGCCGAGTGGTTGAAGGCTGAACGTAGAAGCATTGGGGCGGCCGTTGCGCATTTACGGGGCTTTGTGCAAAGCGCTTGATCGGTGGCGGGGTCCGAGGCCGACGACCTCGGGCAATCGGCGAGATTGACCCAGTTAGGCGAGCACTCATCGGCGTTAGCCGATTTTCTAAAGAAATGAAGAATGTAAAATGTCCGACCCTGCGAGGTCGGCTCGTGTTTCTCGACATGTGCTTTGTGATGTAACCGGATAGCTTGTATCAAACGTGCTCGTATCGTTCGGTTAGAACTTGCCCCGAAGTGACGCCCAATCGCTTAGCGTCCGTCTTTTGGTTATTCGATTCTATAGCCATCGGCCGATAATATCCGATTACGTCGTCGCCCTGTTTTCGTAGGCCGACCCTCTCGAATCTGTACCCAGAACCCGTGAGCCCCGGGTGATGAGGCATCCATTCTGCACAATCGCTCGGTTTTCAACGATTCCCGACGCCCTTAATAATGACTTCTTTGACTCTCGGGTTGGCAGCAACCTTTCATATCCAAGAATCGTATCTTTTCTTTCTATAACTAGGCTTCCCGCTCTTCGAATAACTCACGGCGAAAGCGACGAACTTCCAATAGTGAAACACCTAGTCCTTTGATTCTGCGGCCGGGCTTCTCATGGCGTCTTCTAGCTCGTCGGTGAACCGGTGGTACCTCAACTCTTCTACTTTTACCGATTTCTAGTTTCGAAACTCGGGCGGAATCCATTGCCGCCGCCGCACCCGCTTCGGGTGATCCAGGGAATCATGGAGACATCGTACGAGCCGCTCGGTCAACCGGGACCGACGGTGAGGCGCGAGCTGAAAGCGCTTTAGGGAGTTGGAGGCTCGCCACCGCGCGGCCGGGCCGGCTTTCCACCTTGGTGGCATTCCGTGCTGCCCCCCATGGCGTACCCGACGCTTGCGCGCCTCGACCGGCCGTGGAGGGAGGCAGCCCAACTTGCCAATGAGTTGTTGATCACCACTACCGACATAAGGGTCACTCGGTTGGAGAATCGATCTGGATGCTCTAGAAATGGAAAGCGCAAAGCCCTTTGAGCGAGCCCCGCAGCCATTTGGGAGTACACTGCAAACATGTAATCCAAGACGGCCTTGCGTCGACTCGAATAAAACGTGTTTTAATGTTCCCGGGTTCCTTGTGACTTGAAGTTTCTTCAACTCCTTGGCTTGATTGGTCCAAAGTTGGCTTTTCCGACCATGCGCATTGTCTGATTGTCTCACGCATGTGTAGCGTATGTGTATGCCCCCCAAGTTTTGGTGATAGCGTCGATGTCGACGAAACTTGTTGATAGTAGTCATGTTGATTGCTGCCAGGGGTCATGGGGCATGGGAGGGGAAAGCGAATGCCTAAAGGCGATGCCCCATAAGGCATCGGCTGTCGTGGGTCGGCCCATTGTGGCGATAGCCGACTCACGCGTTGATCCACACGCTCGGGTAGTACTTCTTCAGATATTTTCTGTTGAGGGCCCTTCCGAAGATCTCCCCATCTAGTCCTTTCAGCATGTAGGCTCCCTTGGATACGCATTTGTGGACCTTGAAAGGCCCCTCCCAATTCGGCGACCATTTGCCGAATTTGTTATCTCTGGATCCGATTGGGAGTATGAGCTTCCAAACGAGCTCGCCTTCCTCAAATGATTTAGGGACGACCTTTTTATTGTAATGCCTGGCTACCCATTCCTTATCTCTTGTTACTTTTTCTAAGGCTCTCATTCTTGATAAGGCAAGATCCTCCGATTCGTCTATCATGAGATTGTAATAGTCGTCGGCTGTGAGTTGGTCTTGCAACTGAATGCGCCTTGAGCCAATTACGCTTTCCCATGGAAGTACCGCTTCGTGTCCATAGACCAGTTTGTATGGCGGAACTTGGATAGACCCATGACATGCCATCCGATAGGCCCACAAAGCTTCGGCCAATCGGGTGTGCCATTGTTTGGGATGCTCAGATATCTTTCTTTTGATCAGCTTGATTAAGCTTTTGTTTGACGCTTCGGCCTGACCGTTGGCTTGTGCGTAATACGGCGAAGAGTTAAGCAGCTTGATCCCCATGCCGTCGGCGAACTGGATGAATTCGTCCGAGACAAAGACGGACCCTTGGTCGGTCGTTATCGTTTGCGGAATGCCGAACCTGTAGATGATGTGTTCCTTGACGAACTCGATTGCGTCTTTAGAATCCACTTTTCGGAGGAATTGCTTCTACCCATTTTGTGAAATAATCGTGGCCGCTAGTATAAACGTGTGCCCCTTGCTTAAAGGTGGATTGATTTGGCCAATCATGTCCATGCCCCACCCTACGAAAGGCCATGGTTTAATGATCGGGTTCATGGCCGACGCCGGAGCTCGTTGCACCTTGCCAAATTTTGGCGATCTTGGCATCCTTTATAGTATTTAAAACAATCTTCTAGCATTGTCGGCTAGAAATACCGGCTCGGTGAAGTAGCCACTTCATTTTGTGTGCCGCCGATGTGTACCGCAGATTCCTTCGTGTACCTCTCCGATGGCCACCGTGGCTTGATCGGCGCTCAAACACTTGAAGCGTATGCCATCGATTGTCCGATAGTATAAATCTTCGTCGAGCAACACATACCGCAACGCCTTGTACCGTAGCTTCCTTGTGACCGATTGAGAAAGGTTTTTGAGGTAATTGTAGACGTCGAATCTCCAATCGTCGGTCATGATGGTGGCGATGCCTATGTCGACATCTCTTAGCATCGGCGGTAGCCTAATGCCCTTTGAGCCAGTCATTGGCCTCCGTGTTACGCTCCCGGGAATATGCTTCAAAGTGACTAGCCGAAATCCTTCCATTAATTCCGCATCGTTGATGATAGATTATTAGTGCATCATTTTTGCACTCATACTCTCCCGACAATTGACTAATGACGAGCAACGAGTCTCCCATTATCTCAACCGCATCGCCTCCATTTCTCGAGTAGGAGTAGCCCCTTGAGGACGGCTTCATACTCGGCTTGGTTATTCGTAACGTGGGGGTCGATGGCGAAGGCGAGTCGAAGCTTGTCCCCTTGGGTGAGATAAGAACTAAGCCGATTCCACGGTACGTTGGTACATGCGAGCCATCGAAAGTCGGGGTCCAAGGCGTGATCTCTACGAGCCGATTGAGTCGTTTCTATGTTCCACAATGAGATCGGCTGGGGCTGTCCTTTTTACGCCCTTGGGGCTGATACCTCAAATCGAATCGGTCGGCGCAAATATCCACTTTCCGATCCTCCCTTTGAGCACCGGAGCCGATAGCATGTACTTGACTACGTCGGCTTTGCAAGTTGCGGTGCATTCATTGGACAGCGAGATAGTGCCTTAATTTTGTGCATGAGAAATAGAGGCACAGACATAGCTTTTCGACGTGTGAATATCTAGTCTCTCGCATCTAGCGACCACTTAGGCTAAGATAGAAAATGGCCCTTTCCTTGCCATCAACTTCTTGGATCGAACGGAGCCGATGGACTTGTCGTCGCGCACATGTACAAGCTTGAACGGCATTCCTTTCTGCATGGGGGCATTAGAACCGGGGAGAGCTTAAATAATTTTTTATGTCGTCTAACGCCTTCGTTGCTCTCGCCTCCCATGTCAATATCGATCGGCCTTAAGCCGAAGCAATGGTGTGAACGGTTCCATTTTCTCCGAGAGGTTAGCTATGAACCGTCTAATGAAGTTTATCTTTCCGATCAATGATTGGAGTTGTCTTTTATCCTTAGGGGGTTGAATTGTCTTAATTGCATTAATGCTCCTTGGTGTTACTTCGATTCCTCTTTCATGAACGAGGAATCCTAAGAACTGCCAAACCGACACGCCGAACGCACACTTGAGCGGATTCATCTTCAATCCATATTTCCTCGTCCATTCAAGCACCTGCCTTAGATCTGCAATGTGGCTTTCTATCTCTCTTGATCGACAACGACATCGTCGATGTATATCTCTACTAGTGCACCGATCATGTCGTGAAAAATGTAGTTCATTGTTCTTTGATAAGTTGCCCCGGCATTCTTTAGGCGAACGTCATCACCACCCACTCGTAGAGGCCGATCGCACTGGGCATCGAAAAGGCGTCTTATGGACGTCCTCTTCGGCCATGAATATCTGGTTGTACCCTGCATTGCCATCCATGAAGTGATGATTTTGTGGCTGAGGCGGCGTCGACAAGCAGGTCGGCTATTGGCATTGGGTATTCGTCTTTTGGAGTTGCCTTGTTTAGGTCTCTAAAATCGATGCATACTCGAAGTTTGCGGTTCTTCTTTAATCTTGGGACGATATTAGAGACCCATTCGGCATATCGGCAAGGCCGAATGAACCCCGCGTCGTATAGCCGAGTGATTTTGGCCTTAATTGCGTCGTACATGTCGGCTTTGAACCTCCCGGGAGGTTGTTTGAATGGCCGATATCCTGCCTTGATTGGCGGTGATGGACCACTATCGATCGGCTTAGACCAGGCATTTCGAAGTATTCCCATGCGAAGCAATCTTTATATTCTTTTAATAATTCAATAAGTTGGGATCTACAAAAAGGAGATAAATTTTTACTAATGTACGTCGGCCTTGGCTTGTCGCTAGATCGATGTCGATCTCTTCTAACTCGTCGGCCGACGTGAAGCCTTGTCCTAACTTGCCATCGTCTTCGTCGCGATGGCTACGCCAGCACGCAGGATCCCTCCACCATGTCTTGTTCAAAGCGGCAGTTGCGGCTCGTCGCTTCCGATGGGCTGTATTGTTGAATTGGACACGTTTAGAAAATCGGCTTGCCAGACTTTCCAGATAAACATTCGATGCCTTCGATTTCCCAAAGCGGCAAATCGGCACCGACGATACTAACCGACTGCCTGCGGCACGATCTCGATCTTGTCGCCGTCCCTGGATGAGGCTCGGTGCATTGTAGAAGGGATGCAGCGGTTAGCGTGGATCCAGTCCCTTCCGAAGCAAAGAGCTATAAGACCCCTTCCCGTCGATGACAAAAACGCCAGGGCACAGTTTTGTTGCCGATGGTCGCCGACGTTGAGAACGCCTTTGGTCTCCGATGGGTTGCCGCCGAAGTCCTTGAGTACCATGTTGGTTTTGATCAGGTCTTCGGCTCCTTTTCCAAGCTTTCGAAAGTTGCGTAAGGCATGAGGTTGACTACCGCTCCTCCATCGACTAGCATTTTGGAAATCGGCTTGCCGTTGACAAACCCTTTAACGTACAACGGCTTCGGATGTCGATTTTCGGTTCCTTCCGGCTTGTCGAAGATGGCCTGGTCTGGCGAGATCATTAGTTTTGCCGGGTCATCTTCAATAGTATCTCGTCGGCCCGGGGCACGACCGGCGGGCAACACGAAGACCATGTTGACCGATGCGGTAGCTTTACCTTTCCTTTGGCTGCCCTTCGCTCGGTCGACGGGGCTTTCTCCGCCTTGCTCTTCGGTGGTCGTAGCGTTATCCTGCTTGGGTACCCACCATCTCTTGATCTTGCCCAGCCGACGGCGTTGTTCGTATATCATTTGTGCCACCTCGTCCTCTCTCCCTTCACGCTTAAGCCACTGAATTCTCCTTTTCTGGGTCTTCGTAAATAGATCGGATGGGCACCACTGGGGATTGGCCGATCCCTCCTCGTTGGCCTCCTCGTTATTGTGATCGTCCCCATCATGATTCTCGTCGACGAAGAAGTCTTGATGGACCGGGCCGAGCCGATCGTGGATCGGTCGCCGTCTCCGGTTTAGTTGGACGGCTCTGGGAATGAACCGGACTGGACTTGCCGATGACGAGCTCCTGTGTTTGTCATGAACGTGATGGTCGTTACATGCCGGGCAGTCCTCCAGTGTTGGTAGTCTCATGCCGGATTCCCAGCAATGCCTGAAGAAGCCGCAATGCCAATGTGGATCGTCATGGCTTGCTATGTTCCGCCGGCTTTGGACTCTTGGATCGTGCCGGCGAGGTGCTTCGTCGTAGCTTTCTTCACGCCGAGACCGGTATTGACGATGGTATCTACTTCGTTCGTGGATCGGCTGCTCGGCGGCCCGATCTCGATGCTTTGGGCGCACCATGTTGATTTGTGCGGTGGGGTTTCCTATCGGCCCTCTCCTGTTTCGGCCTTGGCCAGAGTCGTACCGGCTAAGCCGTACGTCGTTACGCCTGCCGATTGATTCGTCCGAGGCCGGCATGGACTGTGTTGACCGGGAACGGATTGCCATCTACTTTCATGGGCCGACTTGAGTCAGCAAACTTCAACTTCCCGGCCTCGATGGTCGATTGGATCTGCTGTCTGAAGACTTTGCAATCGTTCGTGGCGTGAGATGTAGAGTTGTGCCACTTGCGTATTTCTTCTTTTTCAACTCTTCAACCGACGGGATCACATGATTTTCGAGCAACTGAATCTGCTTCTCTTTGAGTAGTAAATCAAAGATTTTGTCGGCTTTAGTGATGTCAAAATCATATTTCTCTTCTTTAGCCGTCTTCATGACCATGCGTGATGGCCTTCTTGTTCTTAGCCCATTCGCATAGCCACATTGCTTCGTGCCGTCGTGGATCCATAATCTAAGTCGACGATGACTTGTGTTATGGTCTTGACGGCCTTCCCTGGTTTCTTGGAAACGTTGTTCATGGGCCGTTACCCTCTGCGCCAGTGGGCTAGACTTTCGAAGTCTTGCACGAGAGAATCTTTCCCGATTGGCGCGATCGGACCATGGAAGGCTAAATCGGCCACTGAAGCGTCCGATAGCACCAGTGTAGCATCGGTTTCTCATTTCTCGAAGCACGAATGTAGTCTGGACCGATTCATTATGTTTTTGCTCGACGAGGTGAGGTCGACAACTTCATTTCATGGTTGCCGAATAAAAATAGCTATGGAACTATTTCTCAAGATCGGCCCAACTCGAATCAAGTTGTAAGGCAATGAGGAGAACCAAGTGAAGGCCGATCCTGAAGAGAAAGGGAAATAGCCGAACTCTCAACGGTCGTGGCCGATGCTTCACCACATTGTGCTAAGAATCGTGGCGATATGCTCGTAAGTAGATACATTGTCTTGTCCCGAGAACTTAGAGAAATCCGGGATTTTGTACCGGTTGGGTAATGGAATTCTTTCGAAATGCTCCGAGGTAAGGGTGCCGGTACATATTCCACGAGTCTTTTGGTTTGAGGCCGAACTGATCTCGCATAACGTCTGCGATTAGCTCGGCGGGTCCTATTATCTTTCTTGTATCGGCTCGTATGGGTCATACGACATACGTGCTCGCGATACACTCGTGGCGGTGTCCGAGGCCGATAATGATGATCCCGACGACCCCTTGGTATTGGTAGCGATGATCAGCGGGTGGCGGCCGGGATTCCGGTGGTGGCGTTGGCGGGTGCGGAAACGGTGTCGGCCCCGATATTCTGCTCATTCGCAATGATCAATCGGCTCGGCGCGATTATGGTGAAACATGTCGAATTGACCTTGGGGCAGCGGCTGTTGTCGGTTTAAAATAGTGACCGTGGTTTCACGGCCCGTCCCGCTTGGGCTCAAGTGGTGACTCCTCCCGGCGGGTTGGGCTGCGCTATTAGTGGAAGCGGCGGTCTTGGGTGACTAGTGTCCTGTAATCGGGAAACTTGCCATCCGTGAAATATGTAGGACCCCTTTGCAGCTGCTCGGCCACCTTGGCATCAACCACATGAGAAATCATATTGTTGAGGGTGTTCACCAGGATGCTGCTCTGGTTGACCAACGCGTGATGGACGGCCGAGTCGATCCGATCTTGCAAAGAGTACACGGCACGATCATCCGCACTTGAGTTGGTTCTTCCACTTTTCGCTTGCCCTTCGCATCACTCGACGAGGACGCCATGGTATCGTTGAGGCTGAACTTGTACTTTTGGTGGACCGTTCCGGACCTTGTTTGGGTGAAGGATTGAAGGTAATTGTTCAGAGTTCCTCCACCATCCTCTTATACTCGGCTTGGCATTGTTCACCGATAGTTGATCCATTTTACTGTGTCGACATTGTCCCTGTGTGATGCCAGGATCTTGGAGTCGACCATCTTGCCGTGAGTCTATTCGTCCGAGTCGAGCCGACAAACATAGTCCCAGGCGTGCCAAGAAGCGTGTTGATGAGAAATCTCTCTCACGCGCGGCCCGGGAGATCCGCTTGACTCCGGTGCGGGTCCTTCTTAGCCGCCTACAATGTGTAGAGCGTGTCGATTGATTTGATCGCCAATCAACAAGAGAAAATACAAGAAAATATCCGTTAAGCATTAGGTCAAACCCCGCGGCATCGGCTGAGGAAGTCCATGATCATACACATGCTATTCCCGGCCATATTTGAACCAAGCGACCGAAGCGCATCGGCTACGCCAAAGCAATCATCGGCCATCCGGTCCAAATATGACGAAGAATAACAAATATACGATCAATAAACCGGCCGACTCGGAAACCGACATTAAATCGGTGATGCTCCAATGAATCTCGCACGAGCATAACGTTCCTAGATTAAGGACGTAAGTAAACACAATCTAGATACGAACTACGGCCCTACCATAGATCTGATAACAATCATATTAAAAGAAACATATTAAGATAGATAAGATTAATTGAAACCCCAACGCTATCCCCGGATAATGTAAGTCCAAAAGAATAAATTGCTAATGATTCTAAAGACGACTCAATAGTTCATCTTGATGCAAGCATTAAGTATCAAAAGAAGCATTCAATCTATTACTTTCGATTTACACTCCGTAAGATAGTAGATGCATACGAATCAACCAGCCCTTAGACCTAGCATCGCTGACCATACATCCTCGAAAGGATGAGTCAACTACAAGATAGATCTAAGCACCGGGTTGGTTCATATGCACTATATGATATATGGCGTAGCAAAACTACTGAATCCAATGTGTCATTGCGATGGAAGCATTAGAAACAAGTAATCTCACCACTAACGACAAACATCTACCTGAGTTTGGGGATCGAGACGATGCAGCCCAAAGCCAAACAAGGTGTTCGTCAAAAGGAAAAGGATGGCGATGCGCCGAAGATTAGATTGATTGAATCATCCTTATACATTGGATCTCGGGTACTATTTATACCCGAAATACAAATATCTGTAACAACTTCGGACTCTATCTAAACTACTTTTTAGAAACATCATATCATCCCTAACGAGATCCATTACAACTAACCATTTAACAAACTCCTAAATTACAGATACAACTGCCATTACAGGACTCTATCCATAGGTGGCAATACCTTTAAATGCGCCATTGACATCCGAATCCCCACTTATCTCCAAGTTTCTGCATTGGACACGGTTTTATTTCTTTTAAACCCGGAATCGGTGTCATTTGTTCCATTCAACCTATTCCTAGCCGACCAGCCACCGCACCAATTACTCTTTTAAGCCGATACAACCCCTGACCTCAGCCGACCTGATTCCACCTTGCTTCCTTAGGACTTAGGAACCTCATTACCAAATTCCAGTGTTAACACCCCCTTGAGCTATAAAAGGAAGGGCAGGGTAAACGTGCAAGGGGATCGCCTTCGAGAACTCTTCTCTAACCTCTAGTCTTTGGGATCGGCGCCGTAATTCAAGTGTTAAGATCGATGGTCGTGGTGTGGTTTCGGAATCGGCAACGCGACGTAACACGGGCGGCTAAGGCCGGTTTCGGCATAGGTAGTTTGGGATTAACAGGTTAACTAAGACAACGCATAAGGCCGAGGCCGATTTCATTCACCTTCATGGTTTCGAATCGGCAAACATAGTGCAACACGTGAGGCCGAGGCCGATTTCAACAAACTAAGTTAGAATTGATAGTCGTATCAAGCTAGTAGCGCGCAAAAGGAGCCGATTTCGTTTACAAGCACAGGTTGCAAAAGTCAAGATATATCAAACAAGCCAAAGGCGTAAGGCGATTACAAGAGTTGGGCGGTCGACCAAGTTCGATTACAAACATTCGGTGAATATGTTACATGAAGCGAGCCGATTTCGTAACGCTAAAATATTACAAGTTCATTGCTTGAGAAAATCGGCTATAGCCAATAGCGTCGTCCGCCTGATCTGGTCCACCTCTCGATGGCCTTGACGTCGTCGGCCTTGGACCCAGCCACCGGCCGAATGCCCTTCACCGAGATCCCGAAGATGCACCACCGCCTTGATACTTTGACGTTGAGCGTCGATTTGGTGGAAGGCTGGCCATGTACTCCTTGTGGACGTCGATCTCGTTCGTGACTTGAGCGAGATCGGCCATTAGCTGGTCTTGGCTTGAGAGGAGCTGCTCGAGCTTGGCCATCGGCTCGGCGGGCGGTCAAAGGTGTCCTTCGGCTCTCGATGGCTTCCTTGGTCGGCGGAGGGTGGCCGACAGCGTCGGCCGGTTCTCGCGATGATCGGCTATTCACCGCCGTGCCGCTTGTATTTAAGTTGGTTGGCTTCCAAGAAGGTGGCCGGCACGATGGCATCGGCTAGAGCTTCCGGCGGTGGCCTTGGATCTCCTTGAAGCGTGCGCGGATCGAGCCGGCCATCCCAACTACTGGCCGCGTCAAATAAGCCTCCGGCCGGATTACCGATGTCAGCTAAGTGGCCCTCGGGTCCTCGGTCGGCGTCACCGGTGCCTCCTCGTCGATCTCGTTGGACTCCTCGAACTCGACAAGTCGAAATTGAGGAGGTTGGCTATGTTCTGCAAAGAGAAAGATGATTAGAAAATGTTGAGTTAGCAGAGCCGATCATAAAATTCAGTCGGCTTACCGTGGGCACCGGGGTCGGAGCGACTGGCTCGACTGGTTCGCCGCTTGCAGCCATCGGGGCCTCATCACCGGCGCCGTTGCCGCCGCCCGTGGCAGTCACAACGTGCTCACTGGACGCCTGGGGGGCAGCCGACGGAGATCGTGGGGGCTGCAAAAGAAAGGGTTAGCGGTCAAGTCGGCTAAGTTCTATAAATCAAGTTGCAAGGGACGGTTATAGATGGTGCGTGATGCGGAGTGCGGCCAGCCAATTTCTTGACCTAAGAACAATTGTTTGGTCGATGCAAGTGATATCATCATAAGGACGAATTCGATGAAATGAGGGGCTTACCTGGTCGGTTTTTGTGGGGGACATGGAGCTGGCGGGACGTGGTGGAGTGTTTATGGATTCGTGGCTAGAGCTCTTGGGTTCGGCCCGCCGCTCCAACAGACCACCTAGGCATCTCCTCGCCGGCGACGGCGTCACGGAAGCTGCGCGATGCTTGGGTCCAAGGGGAAGGCTATCGAGGCTGCACGGCCGGTTTCTTCTCCTTAAACTTCTTGGGAGCAAAGTGCGGGCGATGGGCTGTACGAGAGGCGCGGCCCTTTTCTTGTGAGCGATCGGGCTCGCGCACTTGCCAAGCGCAGCAAGGACGCCCGGCTTCGGCGCTCCCAGGTGATCACCGATGGAGCGAGGCCGCCCCATCCGAACACCTAGAAGGTATTCGATGAGGATCCGAGTCGCTCACCGTCGGCCGCTCCGTCTCGGTCTTCGCAAGCCGAGAGGGCAAGTGTTAATCGGCTACATCGGCCGATGATAAGAAAAGAAAAATCATTTGGAGTTTAAAGCTTACCGAGGGATCTCTTCGGGCGGAGCGGATCGACGTAATAAGATGACCGCTGGTGGAAGATGTGTTGCTTGATTTTGGCCCACCATTGGTCGTAGGCCACGCTTTTCTTGAGCGCCAGGGTCATCTCGCCGATCTTTTGCCGAGGAGGGTTGGCTATGTTCAGCGGCCGATACATTGTCGGTTCTTGGCTCACCATTGTCTCGATCTTGTCGGCATAATAGAAGCCGACGGGCGCTTGCCAAGACCAAACTGCCTCGCGGCCGACATCGGGTAGTAAAATTCATAACTTTTGGGCATTTATCAGCCCGGTGGATCCAGTCGGCGGGATGCGGGGGTCGGAGCGACGACGAACAACTCACCGCACTTAGGGTTGTCGGCTGAGTTGATGTCTTCCCAATTGAAATCTAAGCAACTTCGAACAAGTGCCCGATCTCGGTAAAAGTACCGGGCGCGGTTCTCGCATGACGGCCGTCGTACGGGCGATGAACCATTCGGCCAGTAGGTTGGCCGATTGCTTTGAGCCCGCATGAGCGGCCGCCGCTTCTCCATAGCTCATGCATCGGTGGTGGTGATCTTGTTGCCGTCCTCGTCTTCGATCGGCTCCAAACCTTATGAAAACAACCTCGGTCGGAGGAGTCGCCCGCTATTTTTGGGTCGCCAAAGACTGCCCGATCTCGCAAGCAACCACCGTGGGTCGTCGGTGTTGACAGGGCATTGGCGGCTATCTTCGCGCGGCTGATGCAAGCATTTGGTACGGAGTAGCTAAGGAGGTATTTCCCGGCACGAGCTTGCTCCCATCGTCCAGGAGTTTGGCTACGACCTGCCGGTTGGCGGTCGACCCGCACCTTGATCCACGAACAAGAACTTCTCGAGCCACATCATAAGAAATGTGGTGTGTTCCCCTGTGGCCGACCGATCCGTCCTTCATGTTTTGAGCAATGAAGCCGCTCCACCCGCCGATGGCTTTGGTTTTGAATTGGTGTTGCCTTTCGGTTCAGGTTTCGGGGTTAGCCGATGCCGGGATGTCTAGTCCAGGTCGTCATGTATACGTCGGCTAATGTGATCGTCATCGGCCTTCTTTGGAATATGAAGGCATTGAAGCCGGTCATTCCAAAAATACGATGCGGCCGACATCGGCGGCTCATCTTTCTCCATGCTGGCTGACGAACAAGGCCAAGCACCGGGCTATTTCGGTTTCTTCCCACCGAGAGTACTTGGCCGATCGCAGCCTCTTATACCATTCAATCCAGGCTTATACCATTCAATCCAGGTTGCATCGTGGTCGGCCACAACTTGAAAGTCCTGTTCCAATGGGCTAAGGATGGTTTCCTAGTGTTGTAGGGGATCCTGTTGGTTTCGGCTATAATCACATCTACCGGGTCGGTGTTGCCGATGGGGCCGAGGAAGTACCTCTTTTCTTGGGTCAGACTTGGGATGACCACTTGAGTGACAGGTGCTACAGTTTGAAAGAGGAAAAAATGCTAATCAAGAACGGCTAAAGGCATGTTGAATGCAATAATGTGTTAACACTGAAATTTGGTAATTGAGTCCCTAAGTTTGCAAAGGCGAAGCAGAATCAGATCGGCTGGTTTGGTGTGGAAACAGAGGCCGCATCGGAGCGGGGTGATCGGCTGCGAGGCCAATCGGCTCTCGAGTTGGATCGGACAATGGCAGCCGATAGGCGTTCCAGTCGGGAAGAGATAAAACCGTTTCGGTGTAGCAGGTTTGAAGATAAATAGAAGATTCGGTTGTTAGTCACGCGTTAAACGATATTGCCACCTATGGATAGAGTTCTGTAACGATAATTGTATCTGTAATTTAGGAGTTTGTTTAAGCGTTAGTTGTAGCACGGCATGGGTCCTTCTCGGGATAATGTTGTGTTTTAATAGTAGTTTAGATAGAGTCCGGGGTTTGTATGAGATAATTTGTATCTTGGGTATAAATAGGACCCAAGACCGCTGTAAACAAAGAACAATCATAATCAATCAAACCTTGAGCGCATCGCCAACCTTTTCTTCGGACGAGCGGTTTGTTTGGCTACGGGCTGCATCGTTTTGATCCCGAGATCTAGGTAAATGTTTGTCATTAGTGGTATGATTTATTGTTTCTAGTGCTTCCATCGTAATGACACATTAGATTCAAGAGTTTATACTACGATGCTTATCTATAGCGCATATAAATTAGACTAATATTTAGATCTATCCCGCCATTGGCTAGTTCTATCAACGACTTGCACCGATAGAATTTGGATCTAAAGGTTGGCTGGTTTATATGTGGTATCCACCGTCTCGAGGATATAAATCGGCTGCAATAGATCAGGTTTTGCTTTTTATACTTATTGCTGCATCGGGTTCAAACCGTTAAGTCGTTTTTAGAACTATCAATGATACATTAGCTAAGATTTATATTGTTTAGAGACAGCTTGCACAGGTTTCAGCCGGTCTTGTCCATTCCCGATATGTTTCTTTTAATATATTTATTATTAGATTTATATTAGGACTGCCTCTTATGTTAAGATCGCATTCTTGTCGGACGTCGCCAGCCGAAATCGGCCCGCCATTGACAGCCGACGGTCGATTTCCAGGCTATGCATCGATTCAAGAATGATATCTTTCTATAAGATTCATCGGAGTACTAGCCGATTTATCGTTAGCTTTCAAGACGGCTAGGTTATCGATTCATAATTATATTATCCTTTATTACATTTAGGTTCAACGATTGATGTTGTCTCGTTATAGCCGATCCATTCTAGTCATTTGGCTTAAATATAGTTTAGGATAGCATATATATGCTCATGGATTCCCTCAGCCGATCTAGTGGGGATCTAACCTAACACTTAACGCATATTCCCTTGTTTTTCTTGTTGGTTAACAGATCAAATCAAGCTGGCACGCCTGCCAGCTACAAGTAGCCGAGAAGGACTACTTGCTTGGAGTTAAGCATATCTCCCGAGGCCGCGCGTGAGAGAAATTTCTCATCAACACGCTTCTTGGCACGCCAGTGGAACTTTGTCCGTCGGCTCGACTCAAGAGCCCCGGCATTTCCCGGGACAACATCGTGCTGTTAAGATGGATCGGTTATCGGCTTAACATGACAAGCCGATTATAAGAAGATGGTGGAAGAGCTCCGAGGCTAACTGCTTTTAATCTTTCACCCAAACAAGATCTCGGGCCGTGCATCAAAAATATAAGTTCAACATGAACGACCTTAAGGCATCCTCCTACTCGGTGAGACAAAAGGCAAATAGAAGACGAAGGAGCCGCCCCAGAACAGGACGATTCGGCTGTATATTCTCTACAAGACCCGGATCGACTCGGCCGTCCATCACGCGTTAGTCAATCAAAGTAGCATTCGGTCAACACTCTCAATAATATGATCGCTACGTGGTCGACGCCAAGATAGCCGACCGGCTACAACGAGGGCCGACGTGCTTCACGGACGACCAATTTCTGGTTACGAACGCTAGTCACACGGGAATCGGCCGATCTCACCACTAGCACAACAAGGGCCGCGGGAGGAGTCCTCGGTCACCAAATCCAGTGAATCGGCTATAAGGCCAGCAATTACTATGCTGAACCGAGACAGCCGCTGCCCCAAGATCAGATTGCTAATATGTTCAACGACAATCGGTGATCGAGTTGATTGATCCAAACAGATGGTACAACGCCGATGGCCGGCAGTGCTTCCGGGACCACCAACGCCACCACCGCGCATCGACCGCCTCCCGCTGATCATCGCTACCGGTACCAAGGAGGTCGTCAAGATCATCGCTACGAGGCCTCGGACACTACCACCATGTCGCAAGCACCCGCGCCGTGTGACCCATACGAGCCGATACAACAAGACAACCTTGAACTTTGGGCCGATCGACTACGGATGTCATGCGCGATCAATTCGGCCTCAAGCGAAAGACTCGAAACATGTATCGGTATCCCTATCCGAGCACTTTGAGCGGATCTCGTTGCCCCAACCGATACAAGATCCCATTTTTGAAGTTCTCGTGACGGGACAACATTTCAACTTATGAGCATGTTAGCCGATTCTTGGCACAATGCGGCGAAGCATCGGCTACTGAGAACGCCTTGAGAGTTCGATTGTTCCCCTTTCTCTTTCGGGATCGGCTTTTACTTGGTTCTCCTCATTGCCCTACAACTCAATTCGAGCCGGGCCGATCTTGAAAAACAATTCCATGACTACTTCTACTCCGGCAACCACGAGATGAAGTTGTCGGACCTACCAAGACATCGAGGCAAAAACACAACGAATCGGTCCAAGAATACATCCAACGCTTTAGAGAAATGAGGAACCGATGCTACTGACTGTGGTGCTATCGGATGCTGCCCACCGGCCGATTTGACCTTTCATGGTTTGATTGCTCGATCCGAGAGCGATTCTCGGCGCTTGAGGACTTTGACGAGCTTAGCCCATTTGGCGTAGAATGTGACGGCCCACGAACAGCGATTCCAAGACACCGAAAGGTCGTCAAAAATATAACTCGGGTTGTCGTCGAATCGGACTACGAGTCCGACGATGATGACGCAGAAGTGGCCGCAACCGAATGGGCCAAGAACAAAAGGCCATCGTGCCGCTGAAGGCTGGCTGAAGACGACCAAGGAAGAACGATACGATTTCGACATCACCAAGGCCGACAAGATCTTTGACTTGCTGCTCAAAGAGAAGTAGATCCAGTTGCCTGAAAATCACGTGATCCCGTCAGCCTGAAAAGAAGTATTGCAAGTGGCACAACTCCACATCACACGCCACCAACGACTGCAAAGTCTTCAGGCAGCAAATCCAATCGGCGATTGAGGCCGGGAAGCTGAAGTTCGCCGATTCAAATCGGCCAATGAAAGTAGACGGCAATCCTTTCCCGGTCAACACGGTCCAAGCCGGTCCTAGGCAAGCCGATCGGCTGAACGAATGGCGCACGCCTTAGTCAATACATCGATTAGGGCCAAGGCGTAAGACGAGCGGTGGATGTCACGCCGCACCGATTAATATGGTGCGCCAGTCATCGATCGGCCGATCGGCCGCCGATCCACGAACGCAGCCGACACCGTCATCATCCGATCCGGCAGGAAGAAGCTTACAATGAAGCATCTCGTCAGCACGAGCCGAATACCCAAAGCCGTCGGTACGAGGCAAATCACAACAATGCCGATCCGCATTGGCATTGTGATTTTTTCAGGTACTGCTGGAAATCCGGTATGAGACTACCAACACTGGACGATTGCCCAAGATAGCAACGATCGCGCGACGGCGGCACGGGAACTCATCGGCTACAAGCCCAACCCGGTTCGTCCCGTGAGCCGTTCGGCTTAACCAAAGGCGGCGGTCTGTCCATGATCGGTTTGGCCCGATCCACCAAGACTTCTTCGTCGACCAAAACCACGATGGAAACAACCGCGACGATGAAGAGGCCGACGATGAGGAATCGGCCAACCCTAATGGTGCCGCCCAATCTCTTCACATACGCGGAAAAGAAGGGTTCAACGGCTTAAGCGTGAAGGGAGAGAAGACGAAGTTCAAGTAAATGATGCACGAACGTCGTCGACTGGGCAAAATCAAAAGGCGATGGATACCCAAAGAGAAAGCTGCCATAGCCAACGAAGAGCAAGCCGAGGAAAGCCCAGCCCGATCAAGCCGGGAGGGGCCAAAGGGAAAGGCAAAATTTCGCATCGGTTAACATGGTGTTCATGCTTTGCCAACCGAGTTCGACGCTCCCGAAGTCGATGCACACCACCGAGGATGACCCCACAGTGGCGCAATCTCACGGACATCAGGCGTCTTTGACAAACCGAGGAACCAAAAATCGGCACTTAAAGCCGTTGTACGTTAAAGGATTCGTCAACGGCAAGCCGATTTCCAAAATGCTAGTTGATGGGGGAGCTGCAGTAGCCAACCTCATGCCTTACGCAACATTCGAAAACTAGGCAAAGAAGCGAAGACCCGATAAAAATCAACATGGTGCTCAAAGACTTCGGCGGCAACCCATCGGAAACCAAGGGCGTCCTCAACGTTGAACTGACCATCGGCAATAAGACCGTGCCCACAACGTTCTTTGTCATCGACGGGAAGGGGTCTTACAGCTTGTTGCTCGAAAGGGACTGGATACATGCTAACTGCTGCATCCCTTTTACAATGCATCAGAGCCTGATCCAATGGGACGGCGACAAGATCGAGATCGTGCCAGACGACAGGTCAATTAGTGTCGTCAGTGCCGATTTGCCACTTTGGGAAATTGAAGGCATCGATTGTTTATCCGGGAAAATCTGGCAAGCCGATTTTCTAAATGTGTCCAATTCCACAATACAACCGATTGGAAATGACAGCCGCAGCCCGCCGCTCGATCCCCGTAACAAAAATTTTTTGAGCCACATCATCAAGAATGCGTGTGCTCCCTGTGGCCGACGGATCCGTCCTTCATGTTCTGGGCAATGAAGCCGCTCCACCCGCCGATGGCCTTGGTTTTGAATTGGTGCTACCCCTTTCGGCTCAGGTTGTTGGGGTTGGCCGATGACTCGATGTCCAAACCGGTTGTCATGTACATGCCAGCCAGCATGATGGTCATCGGCCCTTGACGGAAGATGAAGGCGTCGAAGCTGTCATTCCATAAATACGTTGCCTTGTGAAGCCCAGAAGCGGCTCGTCCTTCTCCATGTTGGCAATGGACGGAGCCAAGCACTTGGGCGATCCCGGTCTCCTCCCATTGTGTGTATTTGGCCGATCGCACCCTTTTGTACCACTCAACCCAGGCTGCGTCGGTGGTCGGCCATGATTTGAATGTGCCGTTCCAGTGGGCGAGGGATGGCTTGTTGGTGTTGACAGAATCTGTTGGTTTCGGCTATAATCACATCTACTGGATCCGTGTTGCCGATGGGCCGAGAAAGTACCTCGTGATTGTGTTAGATTTGGGATAAGCACTTGATGTGACAGTGCAATTCAAAAGAAGAAAAAAGGGGCGCTAATCAAGAACGGTTGCATATTACAGTTCGAAGAAGGAAAAAGTACTAATCAAGGAAAAAACGAAGGAAAGTGCTACTTAAAAAATGGTTGAACGTAAGATTGATGCAACGTGGCTGAAGGAGTAGGTCCAAAATAAAAAAAGAGAGTTATGGATTAAATGGGAGTACCTCGGAGAACTTCGGCAATGGCGGCGTCGGAGCGGCGGCGACGGTTGGAGGCGGCGGCTACGGCTGGCATGGCGGCGATGGCTCGGCGCGATAGAAGTGCTTGATGCGACAACGGTGGAGGCCATCGGAGTGCTTGGGGGTGAAGATAGGTCTGGTCCATGGAGCACGACGGGGTTTGACGAACGCCGGTGGGATCGCCGGAGAGGAGAGAGAAGGCAAGAGCTTGCGTGCGAAGGGACTGAGTGCGTTTTGAAGGCGTAAGCGTCTCCGAGGAGAGTGGATATTTAAAGGGCGCTTGGGGAGAAGCTGAAGCGGTTTAGGTCAAGAAAAGAGCGGGAGTTTGAACATGTGAGCAAATCCATAACACTTCGTATCACGACTTGGGGCATGTGTTAACACCGAAATTTGTAATTGAGTCCCTAGGTTTGCAAAGGCGAAGCGAATCGGATCGGCTGGTTTGGTGTGGAAACAAGAGGCCGCATCGATCGAGAGTGATCGGGCTGCGAGGCCAATCGGCTAAGGTTGGATTGGACAATGGCGGCCGATAGCCGATTCAGTGTCGGAAGAGATAAAACCATTTCGGTGCAGCGGTTTGAAGATAAATAGAAGATTCGGTTATTAGTCGCGTGTTAAACGATATTGCCACCTATGGATAGAGTCCTTTAACGGCAATTGTATCTGTAATTTAGGAGTATGTTTAAACTATTAGTTGTAGCACGGCATGGGTGCTTCTCGGGATAATGTTGTGTTTTAATAGTAGTTTAGATAGAGTCCAGGGTTTGTACAGATAATTGTATCTTGGGTATAAATAGGACCCAAGACCCCCTGTAAACAAAGAACAATCATAATTAATCAAACTTTCGGCGCATCGCAAACCTTTTTCTTCAGACGAGCAGTTTGTTTGGCTACGGCTGCATCGTTTCGATCCCCACATCTAGATAAATGCTTGTCGTTAGTGGTATGATTTATTGTTTCTAGTGCTTCCTCGTAATGACACATTAGTTTCAAGAGTTTATACTACGATGCTTATCATATAGCGCATATAAATTAGACTAATGTTTAGATATATCATGCCATTGGCTAGTTCTATCAAGGACTTAGGTACCGATAGGGCTAGATCTAAAGGTTGGTGGTTTATCACGCGGTATCCACCGTCTCGGGGATATAAATCAGCTACAATAGATCAGGTTTTCTTTTTATACTTAATGTTGCATCGGGTTCGAACTATTAAGTCATTTTTAGAACTATCAATGATACGTTCGGCTAAGATTTATATTGTTTAGAGAGTAGCGGGGTTTCAAAATGGTCTTATCTCGCCCTGATATGTTTCTTTTAATATATTTATTATTAGATTTATATTAGGACTGCCTCTTATGTTAAGATCGCATTCTTGTCGGACGTCGCCCGGTCGAAATCGGCTCTGCCATTGACAAATGACTACGATTTCCGAGCTATGCATCGATTCAAGAATGATATCTTTCTATAAGATTCATCTGAGTACTAGCCAATTTATCGTTAGCTTTCTAGTATCGGCTAGGTTATCGATTCATACATATATTATCCTTTATTACATTTAGGTTAAACGATTGATGTTGTCTCGTATAGCCGATCCATTCTAGTCGTTTGGCTTAAATATAGTTTAGGATTGCATATATATGCTCATGGATTCCTCAGGCCCGATCCGGTGGGGATCTAACCTAACACTTAACGCATATTCCCTCGTTTTTCTTGTTGGTTAACAGATCAAATCAACTGGCACGCCACTGCACAACGAGTAGCCGAGAAGGACCGTGACCGGAGTTAAGCGGATCTCCCGAGGCCAGCGTGAGAGAAATTTCTCATCAACACAATGCTAGGAGGCATGGTGGAAAAGGAAATCCGACGAAAAGAGTTTTGAACCGGTGGGCATACCTCGGGAACTCGGGCGGCGGCCCGGTGCGGCGGCCAGGTGGTGCGGCGACGGCCGGTGCGCGAGGCGCTCGATGCGTCGGTGGTGTTGGAAGCCATTGCTCGTCTGTAAATTAGGAGTTTGTTTAAACCGTTTAAATAGTAGTTTAGATAGAGTCCAAGGTTTGTACAGATAATGTTATCTTGGGTATAAATAGGACCCGAGACCCCCTGTAAGAAACATTCATTCAATCAATCAAACAACCTTCGGCGCATCGCTAAACCTTTTCTTCAGACGAGCAATTGATTTGGCTACAGGCTGCATCGTTTCGATCCCCAAATCCAAGTAAATGCTTGTCATTAGTGGTATGTTCTGCTCATTCTAGTGCTTCCATCGTAATGACAAATTAGATTCAGGGGTTTATATTGCGCTATTTACCATATATCGCATATAAACTGGAGCAATGTTTAGATCTATCCTGTCATCGGCCAGTTCCATCAAGAACCCGCAGCTGATAGGGCTAGATCCAAAGGTTGGGCTAGTTTATATGCGGTATCCACCGTCTTGAGAGGTATAAATCAGCTACAATAGATCAGGTTGTTCTTTTTATACTTAATGTTGCATCAACATTGAACTATTAAGTCATTTTTAGAACTTCCAATGCTCTGTTCAGTTAGATTTGTATGTTTAGAGACAGTGCCAGGGTTTCAGCCGACCTTATCTGCCCTAATATATTTCTTTTAATATATTTATTACTAGATTTATGTTAGGACTGCCTCTTATGTTAAGATCTCATTCTTGTCGGACATCATAAGGAATCGGCCCGGCCATCAACGATACTGATTTCACAGCTACGCATATCCGGTTCAAGAATGATATCTTTTCATAAAAATCATCTGAGTACTAGCCGATCCATAGTTAGCTTTCCAAGATTGGCTAAGTTATCGATACATGTATGTATTATCCTTTACTATATTTGGGTTAAGCGGCTGATGCTGTCTTGGTATGGCTGATCCATTCTAGTCGCTCAGCTTAAATATATTTTGGGATAGCATATATATGCTCATGGATTCCCTCAGCCAATCCAGTGGGATCTAACCTAACACTTAATGCATATATCTTGTTTTTCTTGTTGGTTAGCGAGATCAAACCAACCGGCATGTCCAGCATCATATGTGGGCCGAGAAGGACTCCGCACTAGAGTTAAGCAAATCTCCTGCAGGCCATGCGTGAGAGAATTTCGTCAACACGCTTCTTGGCACGCCTGGGACTTTCTCTATCGGCTCATGGACGCATCGACTCGACCCCAACAAGATGGTCGACTCCAAGAGCCCCAATATTTCTCGTAAGACAACATCGTGCCTATGAAAATGGAGCAGCTTATCACTGAGCAACTAGCCGATTACAAGAAGATGGTGGAAGAGCTCTAGGCCAACTATTTGCAATCATTCACCTGCACTGATCCTGAAATTTGTACATCAAAAGTACAAGTTCAGCATGGACGAACTCAAGGCGTCCTCTGCAAAGTGGATCAAAAGGCAAACAAAAGGTGGAGGAGCCGATTCAGAACAAGATGATTCGGCCCCGCATACTTTTTTGCAAGACCGGATCGATTCCGCCGTCCATCATGCACTGGGTCAACAGTAGCATCTTGGTCAATAATCTCAACAACATGATCGCTACCATGGTCGGCGCCAAGATGGGGCCGACTCCACTCTGCAATGGGGGCCGACGTGCTTCACAGACAACCAATTTCTGGTTACAGGACATTGGTCACCAATCTGGCCAATCCTACCGCCAACACAACTGTGCCCGCTGTGAGGGGTCCTCGGCCAGCCGAACCCAACTGAATCGGCTACAAGGCCAGTGATTACCATGCTGAACCGACGAAGCAGCCGCGCCTGTGATCAGATCGCTAACATGTTCAACGACAATCGATAGTCAGAGCCGAGCTGCCTGAGCGGGACCGGAAAGACTGCACAACGCCGTGGCCGACAAATGCTCCCGACCACCAACGCCACCGCGGCGCACGGCCGCCTCCCGCTGATCATCCACTCCACTACCAGATCTAAGGTCGTTAAAGGTCATCACTACAGCCCTACACCACCACCGCCAGACGGCAAGGCACCCGCCGCCGTATGACCCATATGAGCAGGATATAAAGAGACAACCGGACTTGGGCCGATCCATTGCGAGATGTCATGCGCGATCAATTCGGCCTCAAGCCAAAGGACTGCAGTAAAATGTATCGAAGTATCCTATCCATAGCATTTTGAGCAGATTTCGCCGCCCAACCGATATAAGATCCTAGATTTTTCAAGTTCTCGTGGCAAGACAACGTATCAACCTACGAGTATGTCACCCGATTTCTTGGCAGTATGCGGCAAGCATCGGCTACGTACGCCTTGAGAGTTCGGTTGTTCCTCTATCTCTTTCAGGGACCTGGCTTTTACCTGTTCTCCTCATTACCTTACAACTCAATTAGAGTGGGCAGGAGATCTCAAAAAATAATTTCATGAAACTTTTACTCGCAACCATGAAATGAGGTTGTCGGACCACCTGAGATCGTGCAAAGCACAACGAATCAGTTCAAGAATACATCCAACGCTTCTGAGGAGAATGAGGGAACCGATGCTACAATTGGTGCTATCGGACACCGGCTGGCTGATTTTTGGCCTTTCATGGCTTGATCGCGTCGATCCGAGAGCGATTCTACGCAGACTTCGATGCCTAGCGCACTTGGCGAAGGTGACAGCCCACAAACAAAGATTTCAAGACACCGGGAAGGCCGTCAAGAGCATAACTCAAGTCGTCGTTGAGTCATTCGATTCCCAATGACGATGATGCCAGTGGCGCACCTGTAATGGGCCAAGAACAAAAAGGTCATCGTCTCAATGGCCGCCAAGACGGCCAAAGAAGAGAGATATGACTGATCGACATCACCAAGGCCGATATATGATTTTTGACTTGTCACTCAAGGAAAAACAGATCCAGCCTCCAAAATCATGTGATCCCACTACGGCGAGGAATTAAAGAAGAAGAAATATTGCAAGTGGCACAACTCTACGTCCCATGCCACCAACGATCGCAAAGTCTTCAAAAAGCAAACTCACCGATAATTCTGAGGCCAAGTTGAAGTTTGCCGATTCAAATCTGGCCGATGAAGGTAGACGCAACCTCTTTCCCAAGCACACACTCAAGTCGGCCCTGTAATCCGATCGACATAATGTAATGGCGCACCGCTTAGACAAATGACTCAATGGGTTTAAGGCGGAGTTTGACCTGACATCACGCCGCACCAATCAATATGGCGTGCTCCCGTTATCGATCAGCCGACCACGCTGGATGATAGCCGATGCTGCCCGACCAGCTTCCTGCTATGAAGGCTCGCGATGAAGTACTCTTTGCTGCGCCAAATGGAAATCAAAACCGTCGATACGAGGTACAACAAGGCCGATCTGGCATTGGCACTGTGATTTTTCAGTATCGGGAATCCGGCATGAGATCGCGACACTACACGTCGCCCGACGTGCAACGACGCTGCAACGACGAACACAGAACTCATCATCGTAAGCCCAACTGGTTCGTCCCTAGAGCGTGCAATAAATCGAGGCGACGGTCCGTCCATGATCGACTCGGCCCGATCCATCAAGACTTCTTCGTCGACGAAGACAACAACGAAAACAACCGTGACGACGAAGAGGCGGCGATGAGGAATCGGCCATTCCCAATGGTGCCCGTCCGATCTCTTCGGAAAGACACGTAAAAGAAGAATCCAACGACTCAAGCGAGAAGGGGAGAGAAGATGAAATGAATGATCCAAGAACAACGTGCATGGGTAAGATCAAAAGGCGGGTTCCCAAAGAGAAAACCGCCAAACATGAGAACAAGCTAAGGAGAGCCACCTAATCAAGCCGGGAGGGCGGCCAAAGGGAAAGGCAACGTTTCGCATCGGTCAATATGGTGTTCGACTACCACTCGAATTCGTCTCCTGGCCGATGAGACACCATTGAAGACGACTTGGTGAATCTAGCAATCTCACCGGACCAAGCTATTTTGGACAAACCGGGGACCAAAATCAGCACTTGAAGCCATTGTACGTTAAAGGATTCGTCAACGGCAAGCCGATGTCCAAGATGCTAGTTGATGGGAGCTGCACAACCTCATGCCTTACGCAACACGTAAAACTAGGCAAAGGAGCCGAAGACTGATAAAGACCAATATGGTGCTCAAAGACTTTCAGCGGCAACCCATCGAAACCAAGGGCGTCCCGAACGTCGAACTAACCATCGGCAATAAGACCATGCCCACAACATTCTTTGTCATCGACGGAAGGGGTCTTACAACCTCGTGCTCGAAGGGACTGGATACACGCTAATTGTTGCGTTCCTTCTACAATGCATCGAGCTCGATCCAATGGGACGGCGACAAGATCAAGATCGTACTAGCCTACAGTCGGCTTAGCGTCGTTAGTGCCAATTTACCACTTTGGGAAATCGAAGGCATCAATTGTTTGTCCTGGGAAAATCTCGGCAAGCCAATTTTCTAAACGTGTCCAATTCCACAATACAAACCGATTGGAGATGACGAGCCACGTCCGCTTTGAACAAGACATGGTGGAGGGCTCAAGTGTCTTCGGCATGGACACCGTAGACGAAGACGATGGCAATCTCAAGGTTTCACGTCGGCCGACGAATTAGAGGAAATTAACATCGGCTCGGTGATAAGCCGAGGCCGACGTACATTAGCAAAAATCTGTCTCCTCATTGTAGATCCCAGCTTATTGAGTTGTTAAAAGAATATAAAGATTATTTTGCTTGGGAGTATTTGAGATGCCCGGCCTCACCCGATCAATAGTGGTCCATCACCGCTGACAGAAGTGCTACGGCGCCGTTCAAACAGCCTCCCGGGAGGTTTAAAGCCGATATGTATGATGCAATCAAAGCCGAAATCACTCGGCTATACTGCGGGATTCATTCGGCCCTGCCGATACGCCGAGTGGGTCTCAAACATTGTCCCAGTGTTGAAAAAGGTAAACTTAGGGTATGCATTAATTTCGGATCTAAATAAGGCCACCCCTAAGGATGAATACCCAATGCCAATAGCCGATTTGCTTGTCGATGTTGCTTGGGCTACAAAATTATTAGTTCCATGGATGCCAATGCAGTTATAATCAGATATTTATGGCCGACGAGGACATCCACAAGATCGGCTTGTCCGCGCAACGGCTTGTACGAATGGGTGGTAATGACATTCGGCCTAAAGAATGCCGGGGCAACATACCAACGGGCCATGAACTACATTTTTCATGACATGATCGGCTCACTAGTAGAAATCTACATTAATGACGTGGTTGTCAAGTCCAGAGATAGAGGGCCATATATCCGATCTCGAGACAAGTGTTAGAGCGGACAAGGAGATATGGCCTCGAAGATGAATCCACTTAAGTGTGCGTTCGGTGTATCTGGGAAGTTCTGGGATTTCTTGTTCATGAAAGAGGAATTGAGGTTATGACCAAGAGCATAAATGCTATCAAGACAATTCAGCCTCCGAAGGACAAGAAACAACTCCACGTTGATCGGCAAGATAAATTTCATCACGCAATTCATAGCCAATCTCTCAAAAAGATGGAGCCATTCACACTCTCCGCTGCTGAACGCCGATCAAGCATTCACATGGGGGCAAAGCAACAAAAGGCTTTGGACAACATCAAGGATTATCTCGAGTTCCCTCCAGTTCTAATGCCTCCACAAAAAGGGATACCGTTAAGCCAGACCTATCACCCGATGACAAGTCAATCGGCTCCTTTAATCCAAGAGGTTGAGGGCAAAGAAAAAGTCATCTTCTATCTCAACCGACGGTTACTAGACGTAGAAACAAGGTATTCCATGGAGAAGCTATGCCTATGTCCCTATTTTTCATGTACAAAGTTAAGCATTATCCGCTATCCAACGAGTGCACAATAATCCGCAAAGCCGATGTAGTTAAGTACATGCTATCGGCTCC
Source organism: Oryza australiensis (assembly GCA_019925245.2). Lineage (NCBI taxonomy): Eukaryota > Viridiplantae > Streptophyta > Magnoliopsida > Poales > Poaceae > Oryza > Oryza australiensis. The sequence goes on from JAIFGZ020000237.1 coordinate 1,490,859, forward strand.
ATGTTGAAAGGAAGAATTGGGAAGTGGATTTTTGCTAACGAGTTTGATTTGAGTATCGTGCACCCGGGCGGTCAAAGGACAAGCTATAGCCGATTTTATTGTGCACGAAATGACTCGATCGGCTTAGTGGAAATCACGCCTTGGACTTTGACATTTGACGGCTCGGTTTGCACCAACGGCCGTGGTATCGCCTTAGTCATTATTTCACCAGGGGGCAAGTTTCATTTGTTTATCAACCCCCATGCTACAAACAACAGTGCCGAATACGAAGCCGTCCTTAAAGGATTACATCTACTCAAGGAAGTTAAAGCCGACGCCATCGAAATAATGCGAGATTCACCGTTGGTCATCCCAATTGTCGATAATACGAATGTAAAACGATGCGCTGATGGTATTATCAGCAATGCCGAAAATTAATGGATGGTTTTCAGCTAGTTACTTTGAAACATATCCCGAGAGCGAAACACGAAGCTAATGATTTAGCTCAAGGGGCATCGGGCTATCGGCCGATGTTGAAAGAGATCGACATCGAGGTTGCCGCCATTACAGCGATGATTGGATATTCGAAGTTTACAGCTATCTCAAAAACCTCTCTCAATCGGCTACAAGGAAATTACGATACAAGACGTTAAGATATGTTTTGTTCGATGATGATTCGTACAATCGGACAATTGATGGTGTGCTACTCAAGTGTTTGGGAGCCGATCAGGCCAAAGTGGCCATCGGAGAAGTGCATGAAGGGATCGTGGCACGCATCAATCGCCCACAAAATGAAGTGGGTACTTCGCCGAAGGGATATTTCGTCCGACAATGCGGAGGATTGTTTCAAGTATTACAAGGGTTGCTGTGGATTGTGAGAAATTTGGCGCCATACAACGAGCACCACGCGTCGGCTATGAACCCAATTATTAAGACTTGGCCGTTCGGAGGATGGGGCATCGATATGATCGCCGATCAATCCATCCTCAAGCAAAGGGCATAAATTTATTCCGTGGCAACAGATTATTTCACAAAATGGGTGGAGGCAGTCCTCCAAAGTGGATTCTAAGGATGCAAACGAGTTTGTTGAAGAACATATTATCTACCGATTTGGCGTCCCACAAACAATAACAATGTACCAAGGATCTATCTTCGTATCGGATGAGTTTGTTCAGTTTGCCAACGGCATGGGGATCAAGCTACTTAACTCTTCGTCGTACTACGCACAAGCCAACGGGCAAGACGAAGCTTCAAATAAAAGTTTGATTAAATTGATTAAAAGAAAGATCTCGAGCACCCCAAACAATGGCATAGCCGATTAGCCGAATCACTGTGGGCGTATCGGATGGCATGCCATGGATCAATTCAAGTCCCTCCGTACAAGCCGGTCTATGGGCATGAGGCGGTGCTACCATGGGAAAGCGTCGTCGGCTCAAGGCGCATTCAGCTATAGGATCAACTTACGTACCGATGATTATTTTCACTTGATGGTGGACGAATCGAAGCCTTAGTTTTATCCAGGATGAGGGCCTTGGAAAAAGTTACAAGGGATAAAGAACGAGTAGCCAAGCATTATAATAAAAAGTGGTGCCTAAATCTTTAAGGAAGGCGAACTGCGGGGTCGAAGCCCGACCCTCCTGGGTCTGCCGCCCCACCTCCCCCCGTGTCCGACTTTGGTGTTCCTTCTCGACCGTAGCTCTGGCCCGACCTCGCATCTTCTCGAAAAGGAAGGCTTGCTTTGCAATGTTCGCAGAGGAGGCAAGGAGGGGACAACGGCAGAGAAGATGACGTCACCCGACAAGACTGAGATAATACCTACGAAGGACGGATCCCAAGGTAGGATAGAGTACGAGATGCCCATGGTGCAGGGACCGGGAGGATCTCTTTGTACTTTTCGATATTGCATGTGCTTGCTTTTTAGTCTTTAGTCTTAGCTTTCTTGGCCCCCAATCCTCTTGTAACCTGCCCCCTTGAGCTATAAAAGGAAGGGCAGGGTAAAGTGCAAGGGGATCGCCTTCGAGAACTCTTCTCTAACCTCTAGTCTTTGGGATCGGCGCCGTAATTCAAGTGTTAAGATCGACGGGTCGTGTGTGGTCTGAATTGGCAAACGCGACGTAACACGGGCGGCTAAGGCCTTTCGGATAGGCAGCTTGGGATTATGATTATACTAAGACAACGCATAAGGCCGAGGCCGATTTCATTCACCTTCATGGTTTCGAATCGGCAAACATAGTGCAACACGTGAGGCCGAGGTCGATTTCAGCACACTAAGTTAGAATTGATAGTCGTATCAAGCTAGTATGCGCGCCGTAGCCGATTTTGTTTACAAGCACAGCTTGCAAAAGTCAAGATATATCAAACAAGCCAAAGGAAGAAGGCGATTACAAGAGTTGGGCAATGCAAGTTACAAACATTCGATGAATATGTTACATGAAGCAAGAGCGAATTCGAACGCTAAAATATTACAAGTTCATTGCTTCAGAAATCGGCTATAGCCATAGCGCCGTCCGCCCGATCTCGGTCCACCTCCTCGATGGCCTTGACGTCGTTGGCCTGGACCCGCCCACTGTCCGAATGCCCTTCACCGGATCCCGAAGATGCGCCATGGCCGCCTTGATACTTTGACATTGAGCCTCGATTTCTACTGGCAGTCGGCCATGTACTCCTTAGGAAAGTCGATCTCATTCGTGACTCGAACGAGATCAACCATCGCTGGTCTTGGCGTGAGAGGAGCTGCTCGAGCTTGGTCGGTTTGGCCGGGCGGTCAAAGGCATCCTTCTCGCTCGGATGGCTTCCTTGGTCGACCGGAGGGTGGCCGACCGCGTCTCGGTTCTCACGACGATCGGCTATTCGCCGCCGTGCCCGCTCGTATTTGAGTTGGTGGGCTTCCAAGAAGGCCGCGGCACGATGGCATCGGCTAGAGCTTCCCACTGGCCTTGGATCTCCTTGAAGCATGCGCGGATCGAGCCGTCGTCGACTACCGCTGGCCCAGCGAAGCCTCCACCGGTTGCCGATGTCGGCTTAGGCTGGCCTCAGTGCTCCTACGGCATCACCATCGCCTCCTGCCGATCACGCCGACTCCTCCAACTCGACAAGTCGAAATTGAGGAGGTCGGCTATGTTCAAAGAGAAAGATGATTAGAAAATGTTGAGTGGCGTGAGCCGATCATAAAATTCGGGCTTACCGTGGGCACCGGGTCTGAGCGATTGGCTCGCCTGGTTCGCCACCCGCACCGCTTGGGCCTCATCATCGGCACCGTTGCCGCGCCCGTGGCAGGCAACGTGCACCGACGCCCTGGGGTCAAGTCGGCTACAAAAGAAAGGGTTAGCGGTCAAGTCGGCCAAAAAGAAAGGGTTAGCGGTCAAGTCGGCTAAGTTCTATAAATCAAGTTGCAAGGGACGCATAGATGGTGCGTGACGCGGAGTGCGGTCGGCCAATTTCTTGACTCGAGAACAATTGTTCGGTCGGATGCAAGTGATATCATCATAAGGACGAATTCGATGAAATGAGGGCCACCATTTTTCATGGGCTTGGAACCGGCAGACGCCGGCCGAGCGTTGATGGATTCGTGGCTAGAGCTCTCGAGTTCAGCCGCCGCTCCAACAGCCCCGCCGCATCTCCTCGCCGGCGACGCGGCCAAGGAACTGCGCAATGCTTGGGTCCAAGGGGGAAGGCTATCGGCCGGCGTGGCTTTCTTCTTCTTTAGCTTCGGGGCAGCGCGCGATGGCCTGTACGAGAGGCGCAGCCCTCTTCTTGTGAGCGATCGGCTCGCGCACTTGCCCGCGCAGAAGGATGCCGCCTTCGACGCTCCCTAGCCGATCACCGACGGAGCGAGGCCGCCCCATCCAAAACACCTAGACGGTATTCGATGGAGATCCTGCAGTCGCTCACCGTCGGCCGCTCCATCTCGGTCTCCCGCAAGCCGGAGGGCAAGTGTTAATCGGCTACATCGGCCAATGATAAGAAAAGAAAAATCATTTGGAGTTTAAAGCTTACCGAGGGATCTCTTCGGGGAGCAGATCGACGTAATAAGATGACCGTTGGTGGAAGATGTGTTGCTTGATTTCGGCCCACCATTGGTCGTAGGCCGCACTTTTCTTGAGCGCTGTGGTCATCTCGCCGATGCCGCGAGGAGGGTCGGATATGTTCAGCGCCGATGCATTATCGTTCTTGGCTCATCACTCCCTCGTCTCAATCTTGTCGACATGATAGAAGCCGACGGGCATTACCCAAGACCAAAATGCCTCGCACTGACGTGTAGTAAAATTCATAACTTTTGGCCACTAACCAGCCCCGGTGGATCCCGATCGGCAGGATGCGGTCGTAGGCGCACGAACAACTCCCCGCACATAGGGTTGTCGATTGAGTTGATGTCTTCCCAATTGAAATCGCCGGCAACTCGAACAATGCCCGATCCCGATAAAAGTACCAGCGCTTCTCGCGTGATGCCTGTCGACAACAAGGATGAACCATTCGGCGCAGGTTGGCCGATTGCTTTGAGCCCGCATGAGCAAGCCGCTTCTCCATAGCTCATGCATCCGTGGTGGTGATCTTGTTTCCATCCTCGTCTTCGATCGGCTCCGCCTTGGGAAATGACCGGCCCGAGGGAGTCGGCGGCTATTTTTTGGGTCACCAAAGACTAACCAGATGCAGAAGGGACCACCGTGTGTTGACAGGGCGTTGGCGGCAATCTTCGCGGCACTGATGTAGCATTTGGTTAAGGTAGCCGAGGAGGTATTTCCCAAGCACGAGCTTGCTCCCATTGGCCAGAGTTCGGCTACGACCGCCATTGGCGCGGCCCAGGCTCGATCCATCGAACAAGAACTTGAGCCACATCATAAGAAATGCAGCGGTTCCCTATGGCCGATCGATCCGTCCTTCATGTTTTGAGCAATGAAGCCGCTCCACCCACCGATGGCTTTGGTTTTGAATTGGTGTTGCCCCTTTCGGTTCAGGTTTCGTGGTTAGCCGACGCGGGATGTCAAGTCCGATCGTCATGTATGCGGCTAGTGTGATCGTCCCCTCCTGGGCTGAATATGACGGCATTGAAGTCGTCATTCCAAAATACGACGCAGCCAACATCACGGCTCATCTTTCTCCATGTCGGCGACGGACAAGGCCAAGCACCGGGCTATTCCGGTTTCTTCCCACTGAGCGTACTTGGCCGATCGCACCCTCTTATACCATTCAATCCAGGCTTATACCATTCAATCCAGTTGCATCTCGTGGTCGGCCACGACTTGAAAGTCTCCGTTCCAATGGGCTAAGGATGGTTTCCTAGTGTTGTAGGGGATCCTGTTGGTTTTGCTATAATCACATCGGCTGGTCGTGTTGCCGATGGGGCCGAGGAAGTACCTCTTTTCTTGGGTCGACTCGGGTTGATGTGACAGCTACGTTTGAAAGAGGAAAAATGCTAATAAAGAACGGCTAAAGGCATGATGAATGCAACAATGTGTTAACACTAAAATTTGGTAATTGAGTCCCTAAGTTTGCAAAGGCGAAGGTGAATCGGATAGGCTGGTTTGGTGTGGAAACAGAGGCCGCATTGATCGAGGAGTGATTTGCGCGAGGCCAATCGGCTAAGGTTGGATCGAACAATGGCGCCGATAGCCGATACATGTGTCCGAAAGAGATAAAACCATTTCGGTGCAGCGCTTTGAAGATAAATAGAAGATTCGGTTGTTAGTCGCGCATTAAACGATATTGTCACCAATGGATAGAGTCCTAAAGCAATTGTATCTTAATATAGGAGTTTGTTTAAACTGTTAGTTGTAGCACGGCATGGGTGCTTCTCGGGATAATGTTGTGTTTTAATAGTAGTTTAGATAGAGTCCAAGGTTTGTACAGATAATTGTATCTTGGGTATAAATAGGACCCAAGACCCCCGTAAACAAAGAACAATCATAATCAATCAAACCTTCGCGCATCGCCAACCTTTTCTTCTGCACGAGCGTTTGTTTGGCTACGGGCTGCATTGTTTCGATCCTCGGATCTAGGTAAATGCTTGTCATTAGTGGTATGATTTATTGTTTCTAGTGCTTCCATCGTAATGACACATTAGATTCAAGAGTTTATACTACGATGCTTATCATATAGCGCATATAAATTAGACTAATGTTTAGATCTATCCCGCCATTGGCTAGTTCTATCAAGGACTTCGGCCGATAGGGCTAGATCTAAAGGTTGGCTGGTTTATATGCGGTATCCACCGCCTCGAGGGATATAAATCGGCTGCAATAGATCAGGTTTTGCTTTTTATACTTAATGTGCATCGGGTTCAAACTGTTAAGTTTTTATAACTATCATTGATCTGTCGGCTAAGATTTATATTGTTTAGAGAGCCGGGGTTTCAACGGTCTTATCTCGCCCGATATGTTTCTTTTAATATATTTATTATTAGATTTATATTAGACTGCCTCTTATGTTAAGATCGCATTCTTGTCGGACGTCGCGCCGAAATCCATCCGCCATTGATGTAATGACTACGATTTCCGTGCTATGCATCTGATTCAAGAATGATATCTTTCTATAAGATTCATCGGAGTACTAGCCGATTTATCGTTAGCTTTCAGATCGGCTAGGTTATTGATTCATAATTATATTATCCTTTATTACATTTAGGTCAAACGATTGATGCTGTCTCGGTATAGCCGATCCATTCTAGTCGTTTGGCTTAAATATAGTTTAGGATAGCATATATATGCTCATGGATTCCCTCACCGATCTAGTGGGGATCTAACCTAACACTTAACGCATATTCCCTTGTTTTTCTTGTTGGTTAATGTATCAAATCAACGGCATGTCCCGCACAAGACTGTAGCCGAGAAGGACTCTGACTGGAGTTAAGGCATGATGAATGCAACAATGCTAGGAGGCATGGCTGGAAAAGGAAATCAGAAAAAAAGAGTTTTGAACCGATGGGCATACTCGGGAACTCGACAGCCGATTAAGTGCCTGTGCGAGGCGCGATGCGGCGCGGTGTTTGAAGCCATTGGAGTCACGAGACGAAGACGGGTTACGATTTGCGGCGGGCGCCGGAAGTGATGCGAGCACCGGTGAGTCGCCGGAGAGGAGAGAGAGGAAAGGAAGCTTGCTTGCGAAGTGTTTTAGTGGGTTTTGAAAGCGTGATCGTTTTGCCAAGTGAAAGGCTATTTAAAGGGCGTTGGGGCACTGAAGTGGTTTAGGTCGAAATGAGCGGGAATTTGAATGTGCAAAAACTGAACACTTCGTATCACGACTTGGGGGCATGTGTTAACACCTAAATTTGTTAATTGAATCCCTAAGTCCTGGCAAGAGTGAAATAGAATCGGATCGGCTGGTTTGACGGAGAAACAGAGGCCGACGGCTGAGAAGCGATCGGCTGCGAAGCCGCCGGCTAAGGTTGAATCGGACAAGAGCGCCGATAGCCGATTCTAGGTTCGAGAAGATAAAACCATTTAAGTGCAGATGTTTGAAGATAAATAGAAGATTCTTATCGTTACGCTTAAAAGATATTGCCATCTATGGATAGAGTCCCTTAACGATAATTTTATCTCGTAAATTAGGAGTTTGTTTAAACCGTTTATTGTAATACGGCGTGGGTCCTCCCGGGATATCGTCGTATTTTAAATAGTAGTTTACATAGAGTCCAAGGTTTGTAAGATAATGTTATCTTGGGTATAAATAGGACCCGAGACCCCGTAAAAAACATCCATTCATTCAATCAAACAACCTTCGCGCATCGCCAAACCTTTTCTTCAGACGAGCAATTGATTTGGCTACGGACTGCATCGTTTCGATCCCCAAATCCAGGTAAATGCTTGTCATTAGTGGTATGTTCTGCTCATTCTAGTGCTTCCAACGTAATGACACATTAGATTCAGGGGTTTATACTGCGCTATTTACCATATATCGCATATAAGCTGGAGCAATGTTTAGATATATCCTGTCATCGCCGTTCCATCAAGAACCCGTAGCCGATAGGCTAGATCCAAAGGTTGGGCTAGTTTATATGTGGTATCCACCGCTTGAGAGGTATAAATCAGCTAAAACAGATCAGGTTGTTCTTTTTATACTTAATGTTGCATCAACATTGAACTATTAAGTCGTTTTTGAACTTCCAATGATCATTCGGTTAGATTTGTATGTTTAGAGACAGTGTCGGGGTTTCAGCCGCCTTATCTACCCTAATATATTTCTTTTAGTATATTTATTACTAGATTTATGTTAGGACTGCCTCTTATGTTAAGATCACGTTCTTGTCGGACATCATAACGAATCGGCTCGCCATCAACAGCCGACGCCGATTTCAAAGGCTACGCATATCTGGTTCAAGAATGATATTTTTCATAAGAATCATCGGAGTACTAGTCGATCCATAGTTAGCTTTCAAAGATCGGCTAGGTTATCGATACATGTATGTATTATCCTTTACCGTATTTAGGTTAAGCGGCCGATGTTGTCTCGGTATGGCCGATCCATTCCAGCTTGCTCAGCTTAAATATATTTTGGGATAGCATATATATGCTCATGGATTCCTCACCGATCCAGTGGGGATCTAACAAAACACTTAATGCATATATCTTGTTTTTCTTGTTGGTTAGCGAGATCAAACCAATCACGTCCCGTATTGCACAGGCAGCCTGAAGGGGACCGCACCGGAGTTGTTGAGATCTCCTAGGCTAGCGCGTGAGAGAAATTTCTCGTCAACAATGGTATGAGATGCTTAAGCATAAGGTATGTGGAGTTCCATCTAACATCCATATCAAGCCAAACTTTCTATGACGAACTCCTTTAGCTTCACAAAAGGTTGCAGCAATTCTTTGATTAGAGGAATTCAAGAAAGAAATAGCGCTTAAAGCCTCTATGCAAGGCTTTAGCATCTTCAAACCAGATTTGACAATAAGGTTAATAATATGGCATGCACATCTCGATGCGTAAACTAGGCCTATGAGGTCTATTAGCATGAACAGGATCGGGATCGACCTAAGTAACCAGCAAACATTGGTCTCAAATTATTCATGGCGAAGCATTAGAAGCATTATCAAGTGTCACAGAAAACCTTGTCAATCAAACCATATTCTTCTACTACAAAGAAGAACACGCTCAAAGCAATATTAACTCCAGTGTGAGACCCGAATAAGCCTAAGCCCTATCACTCTCTTATGGATTTGCCAATCATTAGTAATAAAATGAGCAACCACACTTATGTAATCTTCCTTTGCATTGCCGTGACCAAATATCGATGTTAATGCAACAGAACAAACATCGAGAGAAAGAGTTCCTAAGCTTACCACGTTGATCGAGAACAATTTGGACAAGTCTCTAGTTGTGGTTTGCCTAGAGACTTTAGAAACGAGGATTATGAGCACGCTGGATATACTTCTCAAATGCAAATGTCTCACCAAAACATAAGGGAAAATCTATTCTAGCAATTAAACGACAAAGCTCGATCGAGCAACATCGGCTTATAATCCCAATTACGAAAACTACCATCGGAATTAAATGCAATCCTAGACTGAACTCTAGCAGATGATCACTTTCTGTCTACAAGATTTTTGATGCCTAAGCAAGTGACCAGACCAAAGATTAGAACAAGCAGAGAGTTCATTACATAAATTGCATCTTGCGAAATTCGAATCTTCTTACCATTTGGAAGAGTCTCTAAAATTTCCTCAAAATCAGCCCGGACACCTAACCGTTTCGCTTGCGCCTAGAAGAACCAAGATCCCGGTTTGGTGGCCGTTGAGCTCACCGCCATCCCAAAGCGCTGCCACCAACGCCGCCACCAAGACCTCCTCCATCCCCCGCCGCCATCCAAATTGATTGGATCCACATTGGAACCAAACAACTTCGCGCTTGCGTCGTCTTGGTCGTCCGGGTCATGTCGAGCTCGATGAGCTCTTCGTTGATGGCGCGGATGGGCGCAAGCGCCACCGTCATCATCGTCCTCCATCACGACCTCATTGGCTCGGTGCTCCGTACCTCAACGTCACACAGGGCACAAGCAACAGAAGAAAGAAAGAGGAGCCTACAACACAAGAATCAGATCAAGAATCAGATCAAGATTCAAATCAACATTGAAATGAAAAAACAAGATAAGGAATGAGAGAAAGGGATATGAGTTACCCGAGTTACTCCGTGTCGTTGCGCAATCGAGCCGGAGCAGAGCCGAGCACGACGGGTCACTCGAGAGAACTCGAGAAGGAGAGAATGACCACGACCACCGGACCACGACGGCACCGAGCCGATCGCCGAGGAATCAGCTGCCTCAGCCTCAGATCCGGAGCGGCGGGAAGAGGAAGAGGAACAGAGAAGATGGGAAGAACAAGAAGGGGATTGACCGATTGATTAGGGTTTTGGTGGAGGCGATAAGATCATGAGACGTGGAGGACGGGGAGGAAGGAGAGGAGAGATCACGGCTGTCGGAGGCGGAGATGGAGGCGGCTGCGGTGGCTGCGGTCTGCGACAAGTCATGCGGCATGCACGGCCGAGGTGGGTGACCGAGAGACGCGAATGCGAGAGGACAGCGACGGATGGCGGTGCGGTGATGGGGTTTAGGTTTTGGGGCGTCGACGGGATTTTTATGAGCGGTGATAGGCCGCCGACGGAGGCGATGCAACGGCTAACGGACCGCAAGCGGACCGACTCCCTTAGTCGTGCCAGCCGTGCCGCCCGCTCGCTGGTCGGCCTAGGCACGGCTCTTAAGAGCGGGCCGCTAGCCTAGGCTCGGTAGGAACGGGCTGGGCCGTGCTCGGTCGGGCCTAAAATACGGGCTTCGTGTCATGCTTTCGGCCACGTGCTTTCAGTACATCTATACTGTGAAGCATGATCAAGGGGCTTCGGGAATCCACCGAAGTCCGCCATGCTCGGGCTGCACTCCGGGTGTACCGCCAAAGCCCGATCAAAACGCTTTGGGAACTCTGAGTCTGCACTGGAAGAACTTGGACCCGGAGGATCTCTTTGTACTTTTTAGATATTATCTTTGCTTGGTTTTTAGTCTTTAGTCTTAGCTTTATTGGCCCTCAAGTCCTCTTATAACCGCCCTCCTTGAACTATAAAAGGGGGAGCGGGGTGAACGGAGGTGGGATCGCCTTCCGAGAACTCTTCTCTAAACTCTAGTCTTTGGGAGCTAGATCCAATCGCTAGAACGCCCAAGAACTCTCTCCATTGTAATCCTTGTTCATACACCACTCAAACAAAGAACAATGGACGTAGGACTATTATCCTCCGAGAGGTCGAACCGAATAAACTCTCTTGCCTCTTGGCTCGTTTGATACCCAGTCGACCATCGGATCCATCGGTGAGACACCCCGACCACTCTCTTTCACCTCCTTGGGTAGCACCCTCGGAGGACTGCGACCATCCCATCAACACGGGAGATCGTCCAAACTGCACAAAAGAAAGGTTCCTTCAATCGTTCTTAAATTGGATTTCCAAAAGGCCTTTGATCTGTGTCCAATGGTCTGCCATTGATGCAAAGAGGGAAAAACTTCACAACATCGGCGATAGTGGATTTCGGACATCAATCGCTCGAGTCAAACCAGCATCCTTCTTAATGGTGTCCTGGCAAATGGTTGCAATGTAAGAAAGGACTGTGTCGTGGTGCCCCCGTCCCCATACTGTTCATTCTTGTGGCCGATGTTTTCAAAGATCTAATTCATTGTGCTTTAGATAGAGGTGAACTTCGCCACCCATAGACACCAACCTTCCTTGCCCGGTCCAATATGCCGACAACACCTTGATCATTATACCAGTGAGCAACACCAACTATGTGCTCCAAGCAAATCCTTGAAACTTTCTCGCAGCAACCGGCCTCTCATAAACTTCCACAAAAGCAACTTCCTGCCCATCCATGTCGATGATGAAACAATGGGTTGGGATCCTTGTCGCTTCCATTGGCTGCCCTGTCGCCTCCTTCCCTTAGCCTTACCGCTACCACCCTCCCAACGAAACTGCGTCTAGCCAACTTTCAACCATAAATGACCGTGTGGACAAAAGACTTGTCGAGTGGAGAGGGTACCTACTCAATCAAGTCGGAAGGTGGTGTTGATAAATTCAGAGCTAACAACCCTTCCTTCCTACGCGATAGGAGCCATACTTCTTCCCAAAGGTGTAATCTCCACCATCGATAAGCGGCGCCGAGCCTTCTGGACGGGAGCAACAATGCTCCGGTGGAAATTGTAAGATTGCATGGGACATTGTTTGCACCCCAAAGAGAAGGGATGCACGTGTTAAAGACTCAAAATTTAAACCGTTGCCTCTACGTAAATTTGTATCTCGAATGCATGATCCCGGAAGTGCCCCATGGCTAATATGGTCCTCGATGGCAATATGGTTGGTCCCTGTCTCGCGACCTTGTTGACCCTTTCCCATTAGACACCTTGAATTGGAAGAACATCTTTGACAGCTAGCCGAGCTCCGCCGCCACACCGGGTGACAATTGACAATGGCGAGTGAACATCCTTTGGGAGGACACCTGGCTGGGTGATCAACTCTTGGGAGCGCTTTCACGCCCTCTTTTCCTACTCAACATGCCCAAACGTCTTATTCTCCGTTGCCCTTGCCACAACTGAACTTTGCCTTTAGTTGCGACCATGTCCATCCACCGTCGCTACCCAACAACTTCTAGACCTTTGGGGTCTTGTCTCCCAATATCAATGAATAGTGCAATTCCCGACCGTCAATCGTCTTGGCTTGGACGGCCCTACACCACAAGCGTTTCCTACGAGCTAACTTTTGAGGATACCGTTGATGACCCTTTCGGACACATATTTGGTCCAACTATAGTCAAAACAAATGCAAACTCTTCCTTTGCACAGCCCACAAGAGATGCATCTACCCTAATGATCGGAGATTCAAATGAGGGTTTGCGACCACAACACGATGTACCTTCGCACCCAAGATGAAGACGTTGAACATCTATTTTTATGCTATCCTAGAGCAACAAGAATCTAGCGACAACTTGGTTTTGACGGCTCTCAAATTTTCAACCTGCCTTGTGTGGACCCCCGTTTTTGGAACGGGAATCTTTCGTGTTCATAGTACCATTTCCCCTGGATCGAGTAGTTTCATAGTACCCTATCATAGTACCCACGAAATACGTGACTGTAATCAGTGCAAATGCACGAATAGCCTTACATCGAAATTATTACAATAATAGGCCCGAAGGCAATATCCGGCATATAGGACCTCATGGTCCAGATACAACCAAAAGTAGAAATTAGATAAGGCAATGAATGAAGCGGCTTGTCATTGCTGCCAGCAACGACCGGAGACTAAGACCTAGTAGGCGCCATCGCTTCTTCGCCTCCCGGTAGTAGGCATATGGATCCTCCAAGTCTTCATTTCCACCATCAAGGTTTGTGCGTATAGCAAGGGTGAGTACCAACCGTACTCGGCAAGCCAACACCGAAGTGATGCATATGATAGGGTCATTCAAGAATGGCTAGTGTTCTTTTGCATAAAGCCAATTTTCACAATTCTTTTCACAAGCCTAACAGCTAGCCAAGTCAAGTTTTAGTTCCATAGTTCATTGAATCGGCGACGTTCTGTCTACCATCCATCGTGATTCCAAGAATGGCTTTCCGCCTCCGGCGTCATGATTTTTGGGAGTCCACCCCTTCTCGCATCTCGAGAAGTTGATCCACCAGTGAATAAGAATCATCATGCAAACTCATCCCATCATTTTTAAAGTTTAGAGTCTAGCCAAGCGAAAGTCTTGTCACGATGCTCAATATCCACGAGCACCTTTCGAATAGATTGATTCATTCACTGCAGTGGATGTACACTTTACCCGTACTCCGCGACGCCCAACAAATGAGCCTACACCCCAACACATGAGACGGTCATGGCAAAGCCTTTCAATAACCTCACTTTGCGCACTCCGCTCCATGAACTTAAGCCCTCGTGCACTCTAGCCGTAATTTTCTAGCATTGAGAGGAGTTCTAGCGCACCGGGGTAAGGAAGACTTAATTCATCAAGTTATAATAAATTTCAATTTCCCATCATCCCTTTCAAATCTCATCTCATACATAGGAACCACTATGCAAGGGTACCGCCTCCGCTCGGCTATCTACTCGCTAGGTCTATACCCATTCGAGAAGTACGGTTGTACTGGCTCGTTTCCGCTATCTCATGGCTCGGTCCTTAATTGACAGGGTCGGCACTTGCCTTTTCGAATTGACCCAAATCATCCAGCGCCCCTCTAAAACATTTGTTTGGTATTTCATCAAAACTCATTTTATCATTCTCATGGCAATGTGGCGCTCATGTCTCCACATGCCGTAATCTCAACTACCTTCCCTAAGGTAGTTGCCCAAGCATAAAGCTCTTTATAAAATCATGAGTATGCATGAATCTACTAATAGCATGGCTAAGCATTTTGCCGGTTATCCTCCTATTGTATGTATCACATCGAGGGTTGCAAGGAATAATTCTAAAGGTAATCAATAACAAGGGGGCATAACAAGTATAGGTAATTCTTTGTGTATAGCATGCATGTTTAAAGTTCAAAACAATATCATTTCGCAATTGGGATCAATATGTTCAAAGAGTGTGATGACTTGCCTTGCTCGTACGCTTGTTGGGGGGTCTTCAATGGGGCTCGGTGCTCGCTTCTTCAAAGTAACCGTGCGAAAAGAAAGATGGAATTCAATCGAGTTCAATAAGAACGAATAAAGGATCAAGAAAAACCATAAAAGAACTCTGGAATATCTACCCCGAATTTATTCGGGTTAGGGAAGAAATTTGAATGAAATCCACCGAAAAGTTCGCTAGGGTTGTTTTTAGGTTTTTGCCAAAATACCGATTAAAGATAAGGCGATACACCGATAGATGTTGTTTGAAAGGATTTTCCATTTAGATGTGGTGAGTTAGAAGGCCTATCGTATTTTAAAAAGGGCAAGAAATAATAAATAAATCCTCAAGAAAATTTACGAAAGCGAAGTGGAAATCTTATTTCGGAAATTGAATTTTCCTCCGAAGAAACATATGAGAAAACCATATATTTTTGCACAAATATTTACCAAAATTCCCCAAAAATATTCTCCAATTTTTCTAGAATTTTTCCCATTTTTTCTAATTTTTCCTCCCTCTTTCTTTTCTTTCTCTTCCTTCTTTTTCCTTTTTCTTTTCTCCCGTCTTTTTTACTACGGCGTTGTTCCTTCTCTCTCCTATACTGCCGCGCGCCTACGCTTCGCCCAACAAGCCGGCGGGGTGGCGCGGCGTTCCGGCCGACCGCGGCCACGTCGAAACTAGCCACACAGGAATGGAACCATGGGCGGTGACTCACCGCGGCGAGGCAGCCGAGCTCGCCAGCGGCGGGCGGGAACACGGCGGCACGGATTCGGTCAACCCGGCTAACCTCGCGGCGTTATGGCATGTTTCGGGGTAGCAAAGGAGATAGGGGTAGAATGGCGTTGGCGATGGTGGGAGGTGGGGGAGGGAGCTAGGGTCCTTTTATAGCGCGGTGCTCGGAAGCCGGCGGACGTGGGCGGCCACGCGGCGGCTGCTGGCGCGGCAGTGCGGCACACGCGCGCGGCGACGTGGTTGACGCGGCGACCGTCATGGCGACGCCGTGCGGGCATGCATGTGACATCGGCGAGCGACACTGCGACCGGGCGGTGGCACGCTGGCGCCGCATCGTGCCCATGCGAAGGCCGACGCGGGCGGGTATGGCACCTGTATGGCGCACGCGGCGGGCATGCGGCGATGACTTTGGCGTGCACCGCGGCGGTCGCGGCGTGGCACGCATGCGGCGGCGCGCGGCCGACACCGCGCACGTGCACGGCGGCACCGCTGGGCGAAACGTGGTGACGCGGCGAGTACAGCAAGAGGTTGCGGCGCAGGACGCGGCCGCCCGCGCGCGAGGACCCGGACGCTCGAACACCGTCGCGAATGAACAATGCGATTTTCGTTTTTCCCGAATTAAAATCCTATTTTCCCATTTCTATTTCTTTCCACTCTAAAAATTCAAAATAAATTCTAATATTCCTAAAATAATTTTTAAAATTCTATTTTCAACTTCTTCCCCACTTTTTATTATTCAAAATATATTTTTGATATTTATTTTATCTCTTCTTTTAAATTCAAGGCAATGGGTTTTTTGATTAAAAATATATTTCTAATTTCATATTTCCTTTTCCAAAAATATTTTTATCATCCAATTCCAAATATTTATCATCTTTCCACCAATTAGGTTTCCAACCAAAATATATCCTTTTAAACTACCCTTTGTAATGCACCAAATTTTATATATATGCTCTGTTCAAATATATATATATATATATATAAATCTTTTTCACTTGGGATTTCAAAGCTTAGGTTTTATCCAACTTTACATCAAAGTAATTCGAAGAAAATCTTACACAACCGAACCGGCAATTAAGATTGAAAACACGATAATAAGCAATGACTCCAAAAGGTTTTTGTGAGTTCCGATTTTTACGTTCGATTTTAATTTCTTCGATTTTTAGGATGTTACAAACCTACCCCTAACAATAAATCTCGTCCTCGAGGTTTCTTACCGATTGTTGAGTAGGTGTGGGTATTCAGTCTTTAGAAAATCTTCGCTCTCCCAGTGGCCTCTTCTTCTGTGATTGCTCCATTGCACTTTGTACATGCGCCATGACTTGGTTCGTGTCCTCTTTTCTCGCCTCGTCCAATATCTTTATGGGATGCTCCGGTATGTTAGATCATCGTTGATATGGATGGTTTCCAAAGGAGCTTGCTCTTCGGCACTCGCAGCACTTCTTCAACCGTGATACATGGAACACCTGGATGGACATCGGAGATGTTCTCTGTAACTCCGCACTTGTAGGCCACTTCGCCTCTTCTAGCGCTTATCGGGAATAGGACCACGTATCTTGGCGCAAGTTTCCTTTGACCTTGAACCTTTGAGTCCTCGTAGTGGTGAGACCTTTAGGTACACATAGTCGCCTATATTGAACTCTAAGTCCCTTCGACGAGTATCGCATAGCTCTTCCTCGAGATTGCTGCTTAATCGGTCCCGGATCGGGCGGACCTTTTCCGGCCTCTTTGATTATGTCGGCCCAAACACGGCTCGTTCCAGTCACCATTTTATCAATAATGTGTTCGGCACGCCAATAGGGCTTCATTTGGTGACATCTTCATCCGGCTTGGTAGTGTTGTTGTAGGAGAACTCGACGTGCGGTAAATATTTTCCCAATCCTTGGTAAAATCCAACGCACAAGCTCTCAACATATCCTCAAGAACTTGATTTGTCCTTTCGGTCTCCACCATGGTTTGTGGTGGTAAGCGATACTAAAGGCAAGGTGACTTCCGAGTGCCTCATGAACTTTGCTCCAAATGGGATGTGAATTGAGTACCACGATCCGATATAATCTTTTTGGTACACCGTGAAGACACACAATCCTACTCATGTATAGCTCGCACTTGGCACTATTGTAGTTAGTCTTTACGGGGATGAATCGCGGTCTTGGTGAGCCGATCTACTATTACCCAAATGGAATCATATCCGCTATCGTTTTGGGTAGTCCAACGATGAAATCCATGCCCATCTCATCCCATTTCCACTGGAATCTTGAGTGGCTGCAACAACCTTGCTGGCCGTTGATGCTCGGCTTTTACCCTTTGGCATACGTCGCATACGGCCACGTATTCGGCTATGTCTCTCTTCATATTGGGCCACCGGTATTCCTCCTTCAAATCCCTGGTACATCTTTGTGCTTCCGGATGTAACGAATAGGCTGATTCGTGTGCTTCTTTTAGGATCAATCCTCTCAAACCACCTTGTTCAGGCACGTAGATTCTTTTCTTATACCACGGGTTCCCTTGTCATCTACCGAGAATTCCTTCGCGTGCCCAGCGGCCATGCGCTCTTTGATCATTTGTGTTTCTCCGTTATCCTTTTGAGCTTCTTCTATTTGAGTCCTCGAAGGGGTTGGATTTCTAGTGAGTTCACTTCTCCGTGAGGAATCGTGTGTTAAGTCGAGCCATCTCTTCTTGGAGCTCACTTGGCCATGCCTTCCAGTCTAATATGGTTGCATTGGGCTTTGCACTTAACGCATCGGCCACAACATTCGCCTTTCACGGGTGGTAATGGATTCCTAGATCGTAGTCCTTGATCAATTCCAACCACCATCTCTGTCATAAATTGAGATCGGACTGAGTAAAGAAGTATTTTGTGCTCTTGTGATCGTGTATACATCACGGTGATTCCCGATCGATAGTGTCTCCATTTTTAATGCATGAACAACCGCCGCTAATTCCAAGTCATGTGGGGTAGTTTTCCTCATGGGTCGCAGCTGTCTCGAGGCATATGCCACGACCTTTCCATCCTACATCAATACGCCTCCCGTCCTTGTCGAGACGCATCACAAGTATATCACAAAATCCTTACGGTTGTCGGGTAGGGTTAAGATTGGGGCGGTGGTTAACTTTTCTTTAGTTGGTCAAAGGCCTCCCGACACTTCTCGTTCCATGCGAATTTCTTCTCCTTCTTCAAAAGTTGAGTCACGGGTCGGGCTATCGTGGAAAACCCTTCGATGAATTGCCGATAATACCGACCAAGCCCAAGAAACTCCTAACCTCACATCGACTTGGGTGCCTTCCACTGCACTGCCTTCGACCTTGGCGGGGGTCTCACGTTCCTCCTACTGAGACTACATGGCCAAGAAAAGCGACTTCCTTAAGCACTCACATTTACTAAACTTCGCATACAACCGGTGCTCTCGTAGCTTCCACACTCAGCCGTAGGTGTTACGCATGTTTCTCATCGTCTTTGGAATAGATAAGAATATCGTCAATAAACACCACCACGAATTTATCCAGATATTCCATGAATACCTTGTTCATCGATTCATGAAATACGGGGCATTGGTCAATCCAAAAGACATTACGTGAACTCATATAAGCCATAACGCGTAGAGAATGTTGTTTTGGGAATATCTCCGGCTCTAATCTTTAAGCGATGGTATCCCGATGAAGATCAATCTCGAGAATACTTGTGCACCCTTGAGTTGATCAAATAAGTCATCAATTCTAGGTAATGGGTACTTGTTTTTGATGGTCACTTCATTCAACGATCGATAATCTACACACATCCTCATACTTCCATCCTTCTTTTGACGAAGAGTACTGGGCTCCCGGGAGAAGAACTAGGGCGTACAAATCCTTTTCCATGTAGTTCTCTCGATTTGCTTCTTGAGTTCTTCTAGTTCGTTTGCCGCATTCGGTAAGGTCTCTTGGATATGGGGGGCACCAGCATTAGGTCAATGATAAATTCTATGTCACGATCAGGGCATTCCAATTCCTCCGGGAATACGTCCGGTAATCTTGCACTACTGGCATCCTGTTCAAAGGTAGCATGGTAAATACTCCCGCACTTGCTCACATAGCATCGGGTTTTGGTCCATGGTTATGTTCATTGGCGATCCCCATGGGGTGGATACTGTGACTTCTTCGGCCACGTCTATGACTCCATTGTTCTTAGTCAACCAATCCATTTCAAGTATGATATCAAGAGTTTGTGATGGTAGTACCATAAGGTTTGAAAGGAATACCACGTCTCTAATCCGTATGGGCACATTGATGCAAGCATGGGTACGGTTATATTTCCCCAAAGTAGTGTACCAACAAGGGTCTCTTAAGTTCTACCTAGTGTAGGTGGTGTTGTTTGCTTATTTGTGACGATATGAATGAATGTGATGCTCCGAAATCAAATAAAACTTAACCGGGTAGAGTCGATAGAGAACATACCCATCGGCACGTTCGATCCTCCTGCGCTTCTTCGACACGCACATGATTCACTTGTCCGCGCCGAATCCTAGGGTCTCACCGGGTTGCGGTGTCCTAAACAGCATCAGCCCAGCAGCCAGGAGCAGTAGTTCCCCGCATGCCCGTTGTATTGGCACCGGTACGCATGGGAGTGCTTGCGTGGCTTGGGGCAGCTGGTTGAGTAGTGCCCAAACTCTTCACAGTTGAAGCAATTCACATTTCTTCTTCCCTGAGCGGCTAGAGTGTGCCGGGTACTGAACCTGGGTGCGGTCGGCGCGCGACGTGGTCGGGTGCAGAGAACGACGGTTGCCACGACGGTTGGCTTCCATCCGGACGGGTGGCTCCCTTGGGACGCCGAGGCGCTCCACAGTGGGCGGGCCATAGCAAGCCTCCTCTTGCGGTTGTTTTCCACCATCTTCTGGTCGTGCTCCAATCGTACAACCTTGTTGATAAGGCTTTGAAAGCTAACGTGATCTTGACTGATCATTGGCCCTCTCAGCTCATCGCTCAATCCTTCAAAAATTTATCGATTTTCTCCTCTTCATTTGCAGTGTCACGGTGGCATATCGAGCGAGTTGCGTGAACTTGTTCGGTATTCCTGTATCGTGGTCTTGCCTTGCGCAACCTTCGAATTCATTCTTCTTCATTCTCATGACTACGGCAGTACGAAATTTTCACGAAAGGCGGCTGTGAACTCCTCCCAGTTGGTTCTCCGCGTCTTCCGCCCGTGTCTCTTTGTAGGTGTCCCACCAATCACTTGTGGGGCCTTCCAATTGATTGGTGGCAAAAATGACTGGCTTCGGCTCGCACCCGACGAGGGTCAACTTCTTCTCTATTACTCTTAACCATCTTCGGCATCCATTGGTTCGCTGGTAGTGGAAAATGTAGGTGGCTTAGCTCGCATAAATTCTCCCAAGCTTGATCCTCCGCAATTCCCTTGGTTATTGGCGATAGCTTGAAGCCACTGGGTTTGCAAAGCCATGACCTCTACTAGGGTGGAGGGATTAGGCTCGGCGGGTTCTCGTTGGATGTTGAAGCTCGCGACGGTGCGCCATGTGAAGAAGGTAGACAGTTAAGAAATTGAACCTACTAAGGTCATGGTTTCTAAGTGATGTTCTCTTCAAATTGTTTTTAAGTGATCTTTGAATAGAGCAAGCATGGCAGAATAGACTCATTCATAACATACCATAAGACATTACTTAGGTCCGTAGTTAATACATCCATGGGAATACTGCAGATCGCACATACGCAGCCCCACAACACAATGCAAAGGCTACATCGTACCGCCATCGCTACTAAGGGAAGGGTGTGATCCTTGCTGCCAAAATCCATCCAAAGCAAGGTCAAAGTTAGGGCGGTCCTCTTGCCTAGTCATCCAACCAACCGCAGGAACCAAAGTGTGAAGGGGGTGATCCTTAGCTGAAGCAAATCGAAGTCCCCATGGTCCGAGGTAGTGGCCTGGAGTCATGCTTGATCTTCCCGCTTGGTGGTCGGTACTCTTCCGGCGTCTTGAGGGTGATGGGACCTCCGGTGTGGGGTCGCCGACAGTAGGAGCTTCCTCCTCTGCTGGATCGCATCGCGGACTCCCACTTGATCTCCATAGGCTCTCTGACTCGAGCCTGCGCGATCCGGATGGGGTTCTCCTCTCCCGAACTAGGCTCGATGGCACACCATGGAGTTCGAGGTGGGTCCCATTGAGGTGGGCGGTGGGTTCATCGTATGGTGCCGACTCGTGCTCAACATAAAGGCCTACTCCATCATGGCTTGAAAAGTGTTCAGGCATGCTGGAGTCATGAGGTAGTAGTGGTCGGGCACAGGGGGTGTTGGTGCAGCTTCAGTGGAAGTACCAGCAGCAGGGACAGGATGGGAGCGAAGTTGCTCTTCCAGCTGGTTGACCTGTTGTTTGCTCTTCCAGCTGGTTGACCTGTTGTTTGCTCTTCTGAGTCAGTTTTCTTCAGCTCCACAAGGCTTCTCCACGGGCCATGTATGCCGAGAGCTGCTCGTACGGGCACCGTTAGCCCGTAGCTAGGTCTCAGAAGTTGATTCGATCCCCCAGTTTTGGTGTTCTCGACTGGATCATTGAGGCATCGCCCGGTCGTCGATTTTGAGCAAAGCTTCTTCATAGCAGCCATCCGCTGTTTCTGCCCAGCGGGATAGACGGGTGACCATAGGATTATAGCAGCAGCGGGGTGTCTTCCACTGCGATTGGGCTGCCTTCCTCACGGTAAGGGTGGTGTACAAACTCGCCACGGTGAACTCAAGACGGTGAATAGCGTTGAGGCGGAGAAATGCTTCACGAGCTGCGCCCTGAAGAGCTTCTACCCGCATCTCGATGGTAACGGTGTGGAAGCAATAAGGTGGCTCACTCCCCATGCGGGCCTCAAGCGAAACCGATGCCTCCCATACCGGTATCCTTCGGTGCCATGCCTTCTAACTGGGTAGGTGGGTGCCTCTCGGGTACCTTAGGCACACAGCAATAATCGACTTGCGCCACGAATCCTTCATCCCGTGGAACGGTGATCTCCCAAACTCCGACATGGTCCGACATCTCTTTTGAAAGCAACTTACTCGGAGAGAGATAATATCAAAACAATTTGAGTAAAAGAAATGGGGATGGAGGTATAGGAAAAGTATGTTTGACTTTTCGAAAATAATAGTTTGCGAAATGATCCTACGTAGGGATATTTCCCTTTAGCAAGCTAGTCGCGGTAGGGCGCCGTTGGTCTTATCCTACGTCGCATTGCTCGATACCAGCTCCGTGGACCCCGTTTTGGAACGGGAATCTTTCGTGTTCATAGTACCATTTTCTCGGATCGAGTAGTTTGGTACCCACGAAATACTGATCGTGTAATCAGTGCAAATGCACGAATAATTTTACATCGAAATTATTACAATAATAGGCCCGAAGGCAATGTCCAGCATATAGGACCTCATGGTCCGTGACACAACCAAAAGTAGAAATTAGATAAGGCAATGAATGAAGGCGCGGCTTGTCGATTGCCACGAGCAACGACCAGGAGACTAAGACCTAGTAGGCGCCATCGGCTTCTTCGCCCTCCCGGTAGTAGGCATATGGATCCTCCAAGTCTTCATTTCCACCATCGAAGGTTTGTGCGTATAGCAAGGGTGAGTACCAACCGTATCAGCAAGCCAACACGTAAGTGATGCATATGATAGGGTCATTCAAGAATGGCTGGGGTTCTTTTGCATAAAGCCAATTTTCACAATTCTTTTCACAAGCCTAACAACTAGCCAAGTAAAGTTTTAGTTCCATAGTTCATTAAATTGGCGACGGTTCGTCTACCATCCATCGTGATTCCAAGGATGGCTTCCCGCCCGGTTCGTCATGATTTTCCAGGGAGTCCACCCCTTCTCGCATCTCAAGTTGATCCACCGGTGAATAAGAATCATCATGCAAACCCATCCCATCATTTTTAAAGTTTAGAGTCTAGCCAAGCGAAAGTCTTGTCACGATGCTCAATATCCACGAGCACGGCTCTTCGAATAGATTGATTCATTCACACCGCAGTGGATGTACACTTTACCCGTACTCCGCGACTGCCCAACAAATGAGCCTACGCCCCAACACATGAGACGGTCATGGCAAAGCCTTTCAATAACCTCACTTTGGCAGTACCCGCTCCATGAACTTAAGCCCTCGTGCACTCTAGCCGTAATTTTCTAGCATTGAGAGGAGTTCTAGCGCACCCGGGGTAAGGGAAGACTTCATTCATCAAGTTATAATAAATTTCAATTTCCCATCATCCCTTTCAAATCTCATCTCATACATAGGAACCACTATGCAAGGGCACCGCCTCCGCTCGGCTATCTACTCCGCTAGGTCTATACCCATTCGAGAAGTACGGTTGTCGCTCGTTTCCGGCTATCTCATAGCTCGGTCCTTAATTGACAGTGGTCGGCACTTGCCTTTTCCGGAATCCACCCAAATCATCCAGCCACCCCAGTCTAAAACATTTGTTTGGTATTTCAGTTTTCATCAAAAACTCATTTTATCATTCTCATGGCAATGTGGCGCTCATGTCTCCACATGCCGTAATCTCAACTACCTTCCCTAAGGTAGTTGCCCAAGCATAAAGCTCTTTATAAAATCATGAGTATGCATGAATCTACTAATAGCATAGCTAAGCATTTTGCCAAAGTTATCCTCCGGTTGTATGTATCACATCGAGGTTGAAAGGAATTATTCAAAGGTAATCAATAACAAGGTGGCATAACAAGTATAGGTAATTCTTATGTATAGCATGCATGTTTAAAGTTCAAAACAATACCATTTCGCAATTGGGATCAATATGTTCAAAGAGTGTGATGACTTGCCTTGCTCGTACGCTTGTTGAGCGGGGGTCTTCAA